>CM038678.1:696403938-696818567 GCA_021605205.1 Aegilops longissima | reverse complement strand
AATGAATGCGTTGCACCGAATCAAAGAGAACCAAAACTGAACGTGAATTCAATAAAACTTACCAACCACAATGTCCGGCTGATCATAGACGCCCTCCACGCCGATGTGGTTCACCCGAGCACGAGGGAACGGATTTGGCTTCTTCACGAGCCTCCATTGCCATTTCCATTCCTCTGCTTGGCCTCCGGCAGTCGGTGGCATAGTGCCCTGTCTTCCGCACTTGAAGCGGTGATGTGGCTCAGATCCTTTGGGCCGGGCAGAACGGTGCTGATTGCCATTACCATTGCCATTGCCATTGCCATGGCCTGACTTGTTGTCCTGGCTGCGGTTGTTCCCATTTCCTCCATGGTTATGGCCTCCATGGTTATGATGGGTGTGCCCTCCTGAGTATGGTGCATAGCGGGGCTTCTGCTGAGCTCCCGAGTTGTGCTTCCCCTGGCTGTACTTCCGCTTGCGGCTTTCTATCTGCTGCTGCTTGCCTTCAAGAATGGTGGCCTTGTCTACCAGCTCCTGGTAGTTGTTGAAGGTAGCCACAATAAGCTGCATGCTCAATTCATCATTGAGTCCCTCAAGGAACTTCTCCTGCTTGGCGGCATCTGTGGCCACATCATCAGGGGCATAGCGAGCGAGCTTGCTGAATTCATCCACGTACTGTGCCACAGTACGGTTCCCCTGGCGCAAGTTGCGGAACTCACGCTTCTTCAGACTCATGGCTCCAGCTGAGACATGAGCGGTGCGGAAGGCCTGCTGGAATTGATCCCAAGTGATGGCACCAATGGGAAAAGTGGCGGTGTAATTCTCCCACCAAGAAGCTGCAGGTCCATCCAGTTGATGCTGCAAAGCGCACCTTCTCAACATCGGTGCATCCAACGGTGACTAGCTCTCTTCCGATCTTATGGAGCCAATCATCGCCACAATCGGCTCGGTGCTACTAGAGAACACCATGGATTCAACCTCGTAAACGAGTCAAATTGTCCACGAGTGGGTGGTGGCGGTGGCGGTGGATTGTTGGCATTGTTGTTCGATTCGAATAAGGAGCTGCATCGATGCATTCTCGCTGCCGGAGCAGCTGGGTGAGCTCCGCGGAAACCAATTATCACGTCTCGGAGGCATCTGGTGTTTTGGAGGGTGAGAAGATT
The DNA here is from genome assembly GCA_021605205.1 of Aegilops longissima. Classification (NCBI taxonomy): domain Eukaryota; kingdom Viridiplantae; phylum Streptophyta; class Magnoliopsida; order Poales; family Poaceae; genus Aegilops; species Aegilops longissima. The sequence continues at coordinate 696,817,428 of CM038678.1, read as the reverse complement.
AGAATAGAACAATGGTCTATGAGAAATACACTACCCATATGAATGCACAATCATAACACACCAATCATTTATTCATTCCACTCAAACATGGTTCAAACTCGATTACAAAAGCTCATGACTAATCAAGGGAAAACATCGGCCTAACTGATCGACGAAAAGTAAAAGATAACATGGTGGTCGACTAAAAGTCTCCATCGCTGGCGCCTCCTCTTGGGGTTTCCTTGGTGGTACTCCTTCAAATCCTGATCATTGCTCACGAGGGTGCTTCATCTCCACTCGGGTAAAGGTCCTCTCCCAAGTCCATCTTTTCCTCTATCGCGCAAGCTTCATCTTCAGGTCGTCGACTATCTCCATGAAGTCCGTGATTTCTTCCTCATGGCCAAGGAAGTCTGCACGCCTTCTCCTCCAGCCCAGTTCGCGGAACAAAGCTTCCGTGTGTCTTGAAGTTACGGCGAGTCTGAATCTCCCGTTTCCTGAGAAGACACTCCAAGTCCTGGATGTATGAGAGAGTGGAATCGTCCTCAATGGTACGGATGATATCTCCATTCCTTGCCCTGCGAGAAACCATGGCGAGGTCTGAGTGGTCGAGTTCGGCCCTTTACTCCTCTCGGAGATGTCCAAGTGCTCGGTAGATCGCCACGTCCCTTCCGATGATCCAGTTGAACTCGGTGAACTCAAAGTTGATAGGCTCCGTGTGTCCTCCAAAGGTTCTCCCTGGGATATGCACTTCAATCCTGTAGCGGGTGTCCGTCGGAAGTGCATTAGTGGGTTTCCCGGTGATCGAGGGTAGAGCTATCTTCAGTTGCTTCACCATCTGGACCAGCTTTCTTCCGAAGGGCATCGTCTCATCGGGCTGGCAGAACTCCGGTAACAAAACTGGGGTGAACTCGGCGGCCATCTAGAATGTTGCAAAGGGAAGAAGAGTCCGAATTGAACAGGGGAGAATTATGGAATGTAAAGGATTCAAAGTAAATGGTCTCTTCTTATGGCTATCTGATCCTAGGGGTTACGATCCTCACGGTCAGCAGTGCTCGATACCATCTCAGAGCGACCTGACCCAAAATAGGTCAAATCTACGTATGCATGCCATCCCAAGATCATGCCGGTACTCACAGACATCGATAAAGTAATCAAAGTTCAATCACACCTGAATATCATTAAACGATTCTCATATAGAGTCTTTATTACAAGGAATAAATTCGCTCAAGGCCAACTCATGAGAAATAAACTACTAATGCTGGAAGCGTCAAGATAAGCGAGTCCATCCGACTCAAAGGGCAATCGCCAAGTGCGGGCGTAGCCTCACTCTGATCGGAATATATCTCTCGCAACATAATACGTTGCAGCCATGTAGGTCAGCTTTTGGAATAAGTCGGCAAGTCATGAAGAATAACAATAATAAAGTTACTAACTCTATATGCATTTTGGCTGTGGAGCTCTAAGTTTCATCATTTTGCGAAAAGCAAATTTTATCCTACTACAAAGGACTTACTTGCAAATTACTACAATTGTTGGTAGTTATTGAGATGGTTCCGCCAACCAATATCTCGCTCCCAATTATTAAGTCATAAAACCCTCAAATTAATTCATTAGTTTTAGTGTTGAGATATCCGAATACTTCCAAGTTCCAAAGGCTCAAATGTCCGTGAATCGGGACACGGCTAATCGATTAGATCTTTAACTCTGCAGAGGGTTGCGACTTTCCCGCAAGAATCATTCCTCCTTTAAAGTCTTCGCACTTCATGGTGTTTGAAGACGGGCGAATAAACAGGTCTTCCAAAGAGTTCTTCCGCCACCGCCGTACCCATCCAATCCTACCGTTCTTCTACTTCTCGTAGTACCGCCCAGCCAGCGTCACTACTAGGGTCAACCCAGCCAGAGCCCATAATGGCTTGCGGCTGCACAGTAAGCTTCCGTCATGGGGCATCCATCCTTCTCTTCGTGGCTGGGTGAAGCTTTCCGCAGGATGTCATGGCGCTTCTCCATGCATCCCGCCACCACTGGTGCTCCAGGTGCCCGTCAACCGCCCTCCACCCATTAGTGATTTTCAAGTCCATCTTGATCATTGTAGTTCATGGGGTTGTCATCATCATTGACTCTCACATCTTGCTTATGAATTTCACTCATCCCAAATCCGCCTCTGAGCATAGCAAAGTAACTACTACGCCCCGGGTCATGGTAACAAGGGATTGGTTCATCCTACCACATGATACTACTCAAGTTTAATGACTTCAAGATTTCACTACTGCATGCATGGTGGGGTGGTGACAACTACTAATGCACAAAAACATAGGTATAGAAATAACATGATCAAAACTTGCCTTGCCGATGATCCTCGTAAGCTAAAGAGTCGTAGTAGCAAGCTTCGCACTCCGGAAACTCTACCGAGACAAACAATAACACAATAAGCACAAAGCAATAGGATCACACAACATAACAAAAGTAACATAACACAACAAAACAACCAAAACCAAATCCAAAAGAAAAACTCAAAGAAACCAATTCAAAGTTTTTCCTACTCCAAATAATAACTAAAATAGTTTTTATAAAACAAAATTTCCTTAATATAACCTAATCATGATTTTAAGTTAACTTAACAGAAAAGGTTTCACTAAGCAACTAGGAGCAAAAAGAATTAATTAAAAAGCTATTATAAAACTCATATTAGGCCTAATCCAATTTCTATTAAGAAAATAAATTAAAACTTTTATTAATTATAAATAAAAGTTCATCTACTAGAGTGACAGAAACTAACCTAGAATAACTAATCACAAGTTAAAAATAAATTAATTTACTAATTAATTTAATAGAAAACAGGAACTAGTTAATTAATTAGGATTAATAGGATTCTGCTTAAAACTAATTATTTATTAATCCTAAAATACCCAAGTTAATTTCTAGGGTCTTGCAATGTTAAAATAAAGTTGGGACAAAAAGAATCATGCAAAAATAATTTTTCTAACTAAAGTTATAGCAGATTTACTATTCTGGCTAAAACTAAAATAAAGCAATTTTAATTAATTTTAACATAGCTAAATATATATTCTACAGAAACTACATAAAATTTGCAATCCAACAAAAAAAGAATCACTCAAAAATATTAAACAGAATAAAAGATATGAATTTTTGAAAACAGAAACTATTCTGTTAAAACAGAAAATCAAAATAAAAGAAAAAGGCCTAATGGGCCTAAACTGTGCACTAGGCGTAACTTAGTCTAAACGGGCCCTAGGGTTAACTAAAACGAACCGGGCCTAAAATAAAAAAAACCTAACTAATACTAAACCGATTGAACCGGCCGGTTTTCTAAATAAAACTTACCCCTTCGGGGGTTCTAATCCTAGCCACACGTTTGAGATCGGACGGGGGAGGGTGATCCCGACGATGTACCGGAGTCCGGCGACGGCGGCGGCGGCGGCGAGAGTGCGTCGGGGGCTTCGAGCGTCGGGAGGTCCGGGAGTCGCTGTCTTGAGTCTTGGGGAGGTCGGGAGTGGTTCGGTGGGGTCGGGGTGGTCGGGAGGGGTAGGGCGCCGACGGCGGCGACTTTGGCGGCGGTGAGCTGGCTCTCAGCGAGCCTAACGGAAGGAGGGGGGTGCGGCGAGGTCTCGGGAGGAATGGGGTGCTGGGGGGCTCGGCTTTTATAGCTGTGGCCTCGGGCGTCTTGGGGTCGATCAGGCGATCGGGATCCCGCGATCTCCAAGGCGTCTTGGCGTTGCGTGGGCGAGGGGGAAGAAGATGGGGCGGGCCCACGGTCGAGAGAGAGAGGGAAGTGGGTTCGAGGGTGGCCGAGGCCTAGGAGATTCGGCCAGCGGCGAGGGGCTGGGCAGCTCGGCTCACTGGCTGGCTGTGGGCACGTATGGCATGGGCAGGCGGGGGAGGTGTGGCACTGGCTGGGCACAGGTTGGCTGGTTGGCGCCCGGGTTTTTTTTTTCCTTTTAAAATTTCATTTTTTAAATAAAACAAAACAGAAATAAAGCAATATCTATAAATATTTATATAGGGTATATATATACCAAAATGATCAGGGAATATTCCTTTCATTTGAACATTTTTCCAAAGGCAAAATCCAAACTTTATAAAAATCCATTTTTTCTAAATTCAAATAAAATTCAGATTTGAATCCAAATCTTTTGGCAATGTTTTCTTCTGATATTTTTGGAGTGTCATGTTTGCTCCTCTCATACTTTTGATCAAGTATTTATCAGGCTTAGTTTTTGAAATGATTCCCACATGCCAAAGTTTGAAATTCAAATTCAAAACTCAAAATTCTCTGGAACTTCAAATGGCACTCAAATTTAAACAGGATGCATAGGATGCTTAGCTATAATTGTAAAACATTCCAAATAGGAAATTTGGGATGTTACAACATGATGATGAGGAAGATGCCGGAGCAGACGACGGGCATGATCATGAAGATGATGATGCCGGCGGAGCAGACGACGCTGGACCATCGATGGGCTGGGTCAGGACCCTCATATTCAAGAGCTGCTTCTCAAGCGACGGATAACGCAAGAGCTGCCGCCGAGAGAAAGCCAAGATGGATCAACTTGAGTTAGACGCGGTTACTCCATTGTATGAAGGATGCAGGCCCGAGGATACCCACCGAAAGTAACGCTCATGGCTCGGAGATGAAGGTAAAACACAAAATGACCGACGATGCTTCAACGAGAACATGTCGCTCGCACGTAACGTCTTCCCAAGGGGAACAAGTGCCCACCAGTTTGGAGGAGGCGAAGAAAATCGTGTGTCCTCTGGATTTACCGCACGTGAAATACCATGTGTGCATGAACAATTGCATCATTTATCGGGACGAGCACGCGGAGTCTACCATATGTCCGTGTGCGGCGTCACTCGATACAAGAAGAGGAAGAAAGCCTCAAAAGTGGTGTGGTACTTTCCGATCACTCCTCGTCTGCAGCGGTATTTTGCGGACCCTAAGGTAGCAAAGCTCCTGCGCTGGCACGCGGATAGGGAGGAGAAGAAGCGAGAAGATGACGAAATGATCCGGAGATAGATAAAAAGACAAGATGCTGAGTCACCCTAAGGATGCGAGCCAAGTAGCGTTGAACTTCAATACCCAGAATTTGGGAACGATCCAAGGAACATTGTGCTGGGCGCGAGCACCGATGGAGTCAATCCGCTTGGCAGCGAGAGAAGCACACATAGCACCTGGCCTGTGTTTGTGTGGATGTACAACCTTCCCCTGGTTGTGCATGAAGAGGAAGTACATTCACATGAGTATGCTAATTGAAGGGCCGAAACAACCAGGAACAACATCAATCAGATCCGGGCTGCTGAAAGAGGAGCTTGACACGCTGTGGAAAACGCCACCAATACGTGGGACACCGCAGAGAAAGAATATTTCCCTATGAGAGCCGCAGACCGCTCACGACGGTGCACGACTATCTCGATTACGGATATCTCATGGGGGGTAGTCCACGGATTTTCGGATGCGTAAGGTGCATGGATGACACAACGATCGCCAGCTAGATAGAGATCCCGGTCTTGAAAACCGTGTTCATGGGACATCGAAGGTGGCTTCACGACGATGACCCGTGGAGGAAACGCAAGGATCTATTCGATGGTGAAACCGAACCCAAAACGCCTGCGTGTCGAGGAGCGGCGAGGAAATAGACAAGCTGTTGAAAATTGGAAAGACTGCCCACCGCCGAAAGAAGCAAAAGGCGCCAGAGCTGCTGAAGGTATGGAAAACGAGGTATGTTTTCTTGACTTGCTGCATCGAAGATCCACCGTGTGCCTCACAGCCTTGATCTCATGCATATCACGAAGAACGTGTGCGAGAGTCTGCTTGGTACCCTGCTCAACATGCCAGAGAGGACCAAAGGTGGGCCGAAAGCAAGGGCAGACTTGAAATCAATGGGCATCAGGCAGGAGCTTCACGCTAATGATGATGATGATGATGATGATGATGATGATGAGGCGAAGCAGGACACAGAAAGTCATTGCAAAGGCAAAAAGGCCAAGAAGACCGGAAATGACTACCCTCCCGCGTGCTTCACTCTAAGTCAGGAGGAGATCGAGCAGTTTTTCACCTGCCTCCTAGGAGTAAAACTTCCTTACGGTTATGCGGGGAAGATAAGCAGATACATAGACCCAGCGAAGCAGAAGTTCAGTGGGATGAAGTCTCACGACCGTCACGTCTCGATGACGCAGATACTTCCAGCTGTAATCCAGGATCATGGACGCGCACGTCCGTGAAATGCTATTTGGCCTATGCAACTTTTTTCGACGCCATCTCTCGGAAGTCGATTGGCGTGAGGCAACTCGAAGGCTACAGGAAGAGATCGTGGTGATACTATGCGAGCTTGAGATGTACTTCCGCCCGCATTCTTCGACGTTATGGTGCATCTGCTAGTCCATATAGTGGAGGATATCATCCAACTCGGGCCGACGTCCCTGCACAGAGATGATGCCGCTCGAAAGGATGAATGGTGTCATCAAAGGATACGCTCGCAACATGTCACGCCCAGAGGGAAGTATAGCCAGGGCTTTTCAATCAAGAGTGCATCTCCTATCGCACTAATTATCTAGGCATCGAGAACCCGCTGGTCTGCCCGTCAACAGCACCTCGGCAGGCTCGCTGGATGGGGTCACCGTGAGGGTCGCCGCAAATGCATGTCGACTTAGAGGGTCGACTCGCCGACTTTGAAAGAGCAAACCTAGTCGCGCTACAACACATAGACGTGGTCGATCCTTGGGTGGTAGAGCACAAAACCTTTATTAAGAAGACGTACATTGACCGGGGCCAACAGAGGACGGACGGAGATATAATCAAAGAGCACAACTCATGTTTCACGCTTTGGTTCAAGCAGAAGCTTCTGTCGTACCCTTTACATGAGGATTCCTCCACGGAAGAACAACTCATATTCGCCTTGTCACAGGGCGCCAAGCACAACCTGATGACCTATGAGGCGTACAATATCAACGGCTACACATTCTACACCGAGGCCAAGGACATGAAGAGCGATGGTTATCAGAACTCCGGGGTAACGATGGAATCCTACACCGGTAACGACAAGGACAGATACTACGGAAGGATCGAGGAGATCTGGGAGCTGAGCTACGTTGGAGAGAAGGTCCCGATGTTCCATGTCAGATGGGCGAAGAGCGTCCTAAAAGAAGACCGGTATTTCACCACCATGGTTATACCCGGCCAAATCCAAGATCAAGGGCGCAAACGCCACCGCAAAAATGAGCCATGGGTACTGGCTTCCCAAGTGGACCAATGCTTCTTCATTACCGACCCACAAAGCCTAGTCGTGTTGTCGTGAGGAGAGGCAAAAGGAAGATCATCGGAATGGATGGAGTAGCCAATGAGCAAGACTTCGACAAGTACGGGCGACCGAGGATCGAACATGACGACGATGATGAAGTAGCAGCATACACCACAAGAAGAAGCAGGACCACCCTACCTAAAGGACGTCTGCTCCACGTAAGAACTCCATTTGCGAAAAAGAAGGGCAAGAAGAATGTGAACAGATAGCTAGCTAAGATCGATTGTATTTAAATCGTAGCCTTCATTTCTCGATTGTATTTCATGGGCACTTTTTGAACTATCATGAATATTTTAAATTTCATGGACACTCGATCTCGATCCCCCTCCATCTCGATCGATATCCCACCTCGCCAGATCCGTCCCTCCCCGCCGAGCACCCCCGGTCCACCGCCGCCGCCGACCCCGCACACCTCGATTCCCTACTCAACCGCCGCCGCCCCCCCGCACCTCCCCTACTCAACCGCCACCACCCCCCGCACACCTCCCGCCCACCGGCATTACTGTTTGATGATATTTTTAAAAATTATTACTATCTTATAAAAAATATTACTATTATGATTTAAACAAGTTTGAACATATTTAAACACAAATAAGTATCAAACAGCATTTTAAATGCATAAAAAATTGTGGAGCACGGAATCGAACCCAGACCTCCTGGTGTGAGAACTGGCTGCTGACCAGTCGAGCTAGTAGAGGGAACTTGGTGTGGATCAGGTCAGGTAGGAGATAACCTGTTGGCTCGAGCAGAAATCAAAAAAAATTTACTAATGGCGCACCAGGGTGAGGTGCGCCATTAGAATGGATGTACTTATGGCGCACCGATGGGTGGTGCGCCATTAGTATTGTGTCGCCCCACCCGGTGGCCCAAACCTATCCCTCTCTCTCCTCGCCTTCGCCTCGATCCCTTCCCTCTCCTCTCCGACGCCGCTGCCCCGCCGACGCGGCCTCCGACGCATGACGCCGCCTTGCCCGTCCTCGTCCGCCCAGACGCCTCGACGCCTTGCCTGGCGCCGCCCGTCGTCCTCGTCTCCGCCCGACGCCCGACGCCGGACGCCGCCTCTCCTCTCCCGACGCCGCCCGCCGCTTTCCCAGCGGAGAAGGAGGAGGAAGAGGGGCGCCACTGCTGACCTCGCCCGGCCGACTCCGGCAGGAGGAATCTCCGCTCTTCGTTCGCCCTCCCATGCGTGAGTACCCCCTGTCTTGCTGCACATTCCCCTCCCCTCCCCGCTAACCCCGTCGCATGGAAAACGCGGGCCCACCAGGGGATCCGCCCCGCCGCCCCACCTCGTTGGACGCCATCGCCCCGCCGCCCTCATCGCCAGTGGCCCGGACGCCGCCCCGTCAACACCACCGTCGCCGGAGCACCACCACCACCCGGACCTCATCGCCCCACCTCGTCGCCCCGTCCACACCACCGCCCTGTGAGCTCCCCCTCCTCCTATCCCCCTCTCCCCCTCGCATCCAGATTGTTTGTTTTTCTTTAGTTTATTTACAGAACAGGCATTACAAATTAAATAGTTTGGTTAGCACCTTCTTTAGTTTATTTACAGAACAGGCATGGGCAAATGCATCAACATCTTGTAATTGATGATTACCTATATGAACAACATACACTTACAAACACAGTAATACAAAATTGGCACTCTCAGGAAAAAACAACTTGGCAAACTACGTTGACAGCAGCAACCAAACAATATAATTGACCCCAAAGACCCCAACAAAACCAGGAACTCGATATAGATGGATGGTTTTCATGTATATCCCTGTATGATGAATGTTAGCACCTTCTTTAGTTTATTACAGAACAGGCACAGGAAAATGGATCGACACATTGTAATTGATGATTAACTATATGAACAGCATACATGTTGACATGTTGTGAATGTACAGATATGAAATCCACACACTTATGTACATAGAAAATGACTACTACACACGCTCAGTTTACAACTGAGGACAAAGATTTTGTGCAGGACAAGGCTATTTCTTATCGATCAAATAAATGATTTAGAAACCATCAATAAGTAGGACTAGTGATTTATTATGAAGTTGCTTGGGTTTATTATGAAGTACTTTGATCATGTCTCTTTATTTGTACTTGCTGCTAATATACTTTATATGATGATGAAGTGCTACTTGAGTTGTGTGCAAATTTCGTTAAATCAGTGATGTGTATGTGTGCTGTCGATTATGTGTATGTGCTTATTTTAATCCAAAGGAAATATGGCACTGAATGTAGCTAGCTAAACGGTAGTTTTGCTTAAATTGGTGAAATTTGGCACTGAAATGTAGCTAGCAATGCAAATATCTCAATGAATTCAGCTCTGTTTTACGTGTGAAACTGTTGTTGTTAAATGAAGCCACATTCCAGTCCACATGCCAATGTATTTTCCATGTTGTGATGGAGGCCTTTTTGCCTTGTCCACCCGAGAGGCCCTTGAGTTTGCTGGAATGTCGATTAACTTCCGCTCCAAATAATTGGTACTCCATATGTCCTATTTTCAGCAAATGTCATGCTGAAATTTTCCGTGAATTTTAGCATGACTTTGCTAAAAAATAGGACATATGGGGTACTTGTGACTAATGCATGGGCCGGGGTATCTTAGTAGATAATTAAGTAGGATCAAGTGCCCCTTTATTCTAGCTGCATTAAACCATAGGCGGCAATAGAGCCAAGTGATTAGGCCGAACTTAGAATTCTCCTTCCCAGCTTAGCTTTTAGGATGCCTCGGTGTCGACAAACCATTAATTATACAACCTTGGCTTTTAGGGTGCCTCGGTGTCGATAAAAACCGAAATGATGAAAGCTTAGGCTTTTAGGGTGCCTCGGCATCGAAAAACCCTCAATGATAAAAGCTTAGCTTTTAGGATACCTTGGTGTCGACAAACCCTAAATGATGAGACCATGATCTTGTTCCTTGACAATAACCAACTTTTTGACCAAACTTTGTTCCTATTTAGAGAGAAACATGGCCAACAACGATGAGGCCGAGGGTTCGGGCGGCAAGGCATTCTGGGAGCTGTCCCAGGAGATGGAGGAACAACCTCACTTGTATGAGGACGCCGCCTTCCCCACCGATCCTGAGACCACTGATGGTGCCGCCGAGGATGACCCCACCGATGCCACCACCGATGGTGCCGCCGAGATGCCACCATCGATAATGGCGGCGCACACACGATGGCAGCCAACCAAGAGACAACGGAAGGACCGGCGCCGACCATGCTCCGCACCTCAAGGAGGAAGTTACTAAAGTGGACTCGACGGAATCCAACGGCGCCGAACGAATAGTCAAGGGTACTCGCTTCAGCTCGGGTGCATTCTCCGAGCACCGCCTCGATCAACACCGAGAACCCGAGGCATCCTGACCGAGGGAATTTGCGAACCTCCTCTTCACGAAGCTGCACTGAACGATACAAGTTCCCGCTAAATTTGAAAACACAAGCCTCAAAGGTAATAAAGTGAACAATGCTGCCCTCACGAAGATGAGCAAGGCCCTGTCTACTTGGAAAAGCAATGTGAAGAGAATGATCGAGAAAGGTGAGAGTTATGAGAAGATCAAGGAGAAAATCCTTCGATCACCAAGATGACTACAACGACTTCAAGATCAATTGCTCGAGCACCGCAAACTCCGAATCAAGTCGATGGGGAAAGAAATGCGGAGCTGAACTTAGGGAACACACACTCGGTCCCGGCGGTTACAGAGTGGCGGAGCCTATATGGGACAAGGAGGACACGGAGCGTGCGAGCAAGGCCTACCGCCTCTTTGATAAATACGGTGACAAGCGCACCAGGGAACTTTGTCGGGGCCCGCACAAGAAGGACCCGAAACAAAGGAGCTTACCACGGATCCGAAGACCAGGGCGCTTGAGGTTGTTCTGGTAAGGAATACCACCCCTGCGTAATTAGCTCCATATGGTTGCATTCTAATTAATGAAGCCAAATTTCTAAATGGTTCACATTCCTTCCGCAGGCGACTGAAAGCAGTAGCGCGGGGTCGACTAAGAGCAACCCTTGGGACACCACTCTAAATAGGACATTGAATGTAATGAAGAACAAGGATAAGCTCAGTAAGCCGACGTCAGCTGGTCGTGTGGCCGGCAAAGGCTTGTCCACAAAATGGGGTTCATACTATAACGCTGGTGTGCGGAAGGAGAAAAAGACTAGCTCGGAAAGCCAGGCGCGCGAGGTTCAAGAACTCAAGGCACAGGTGGCGCGGATTCTGAAGATTGTCCAAGAGCAAGTGCAACAACAACTCGGAGCGACGATCACCGCCATTGTGCCTACATTGATCCAGGGGTTGAGTGCGTGGATTGCGGGCGGCCAACAGAGGCCGCCCCTGATTCCTAGCTTCAAGGCCAGCAACTCGCAGAATGCGATGGCGGGGCCATTGGTGTCTCCGGCGGAGGCGGCATTGGTGTCTCCGACGCCGGCATGGGAGCTTAATGCACCGGGTGTACGCCGCCGCACCTCTCGCAGCAAGCGGCCCTCCGTCAATCGCGCGCCGCTGGCGGTGCCTCAACATTAGCCGAGCTCGACGCCATCATCACGGTAACTAATTGCCTCTCTCGGTCGAGGACTTCATCTCCTTTCCTTTGATCGGGCATCCCCGACGCCTACATGTTTTCGCAGGGCACCGCCGACGTTCTGCACTCTCCTGCACTTCGTGAACAACGAGTTGGTCGATGTCGCCAAGGGCAAAATCGCTCAACCGGCAACCCTTGTTCCACGGTACCCAGATGCCACCCAACTTGTTTAGGGTTGAACTGGTTCGGTGCTGCCAGGCTGCGACGAGTTGTTACCTCCGATTCGCCCGTCGGGCCGACGATGATGACGTGATGACCTCGGCTCCTGCCTGAGCTGGCCCTGCTTTGGCGAAGAGCAGATTCGCTTGAGGCGGGGACACCACCCCAAAGACAACACCGCTAGTCGTGTAAATCCGCCAAGTCGGCCCCATGGCAAGACCGCCGCAACGGTGCCGGACATCCCTATGCCACTGGATCCAAACATGCATATGGCACAGGATCAGAATGACGACGACGACGATACATTTTCCAACTTCGATCAGTACTTTGTCGATCATGGGTACGGTGGCGACTTCATGGGGCCTCCTTCTCAAGAACCCAACCCAACAAAAGACGGGCGCGATCTAGCTGGTACCGCTGGAGAAGCCAAGTTGCAACAGACGCCGCCCGCCGCTCAGCTCTCGAGACGCCTCCACCTGCCGACTTCACCGAGCCTCGATAGGCGAGGTGCGAAATATTATCAGCCCCAACACACTCAAGAAGGCGGTCTCGTGAGCAGAACTCGGTCCCATTACAGGAGAAGAAGAAGGCACGCAAAGAAAGACTAACAAGGGTGCGGGCCAGCCGCACCGAGTACGATCCGTGCTCGGGACGGGCCACCTTCACCGAGGATATCTCGAGGAGGGTGCATGTGGCGGGTAGGGCGATGCTACCGACAAATATGCTCAATGCTGCAACCGGTGCTATGCGGAGTCTGCATGACAGTGTTCTTTCTTTGGAGAAGCGGCGCCTCGTGAGAGAAGGATGTGGCATACCCGGTTTCGTGGCTAAGCTGCCGAGGGCAAGGGCTTTGTGGATAACTCCATCGGGCGTCTTTATCGCCCCGCGGTTTGATGACATCCATGCTATGTTGAACCTTCATCCGCTGCACTACACCTTCGCTCGCTATTTTCACCGAGTATGGAGATGCGGATCATTCGCGACAAGACCCGGACATCGTGATAGTCGACCCCTTCTACATGCGTGCAAGATCTTGGGCAGCGCCTGGGACCGCAAGTCGCGAAGTTCTTACCTCGAAGGCGCCATTATGGCAAACCAAGATAAGGATAACTTCCTCGTGCCTTACTTTCCCGAGTAAGTCCTCCCTCAACCGCCCGTAACATATGAATTCTTAGATTTCGATCGCTTTTCTTTTAACATTCCGTGTTTTCTGCAGTGTCACACATTGCACGCCATCCTCCTAAGCCCCAAATATTCCATGGCCACGATTTCGACCGGACCGTCGTCGAACGTAGACTACACAAATGTCAAGAAGGTTCTTGATGATGTTCTCCCGCCACGCCCAATCTAGAGGCACCTTCACCGGCCTATTCGTAAATCACGGCAAGCACGTGTTCTCCCACAATACGACGCTCGCTGCGTCAAGCAGCTGCCCGCCGTCGAAGGGTGCCTACTACGCCATCCATCACATGCGGCGATCGACGCAGACCATCATCAACTTCGCTACCGAGTAAACTCAAAGATTGGGCCGCGAACGTGTCGGCAATCCAGCACGTGGACATCAGACAAGAATTCTTTCGCATCCAAATGGAGTTTGCGGAAATCATCCATCAAGATGTCCTTCGCACCTCGGGCAGTTCTACCTCGAAATCAACCGTCCAACAGTGACATCGACACAATGCTACAAATGCAGGCTGACAACGCCCGTTCTTTCATGACTCCCACGATAGACGGCGGCTTCATCCACGCTCCGGTCCCTTGAGTCGAGTCGAAAGGAGTGATGCTGTGTCTAGTTCTGAAACATCAATATTAAACTTTAATGAACTTGTAGTATTTCTCTTTGGTTTCGAGAGTCGTTCAACTTAGATGTAATCGATGCTATTAATGTCTTGCTTTTCTCTTCCGATTGTTCTGTTGCATACTTATATATTGCTTATGTATTGTCTATGAATTGGTACTAACGTTTCATTTGGCTAGTGCATAGCGATGCCGTCGTATGTTGTGTACAAGGGTAAGGTTCCCGGAGTCTACGACGACTGGGAGGAGTGTCGGAGATAGGTCCACCGATTCAGCGGTAACAGTTACAAAGGGTACACCACTAGGGCCGAGGCCGAATCTAGATACGCCCGCTATCTAGCGGGAGAGGGGAGGGAGCGTTGGAGGAACCGGATGAAGACGAGTTTCATCGTGATGATGCTCATCCAGATGACCGCAGCTCTCTTCTATGTGATGGTAGTTTAGATGATCGATATCGACTTGTAATGTGAAGACAAACTCGCTACTCGCGGTCTCGAGACTTGTAATATAATGTTCTATCTTTTCAATTCGGAGACTAATATGATGAATTGTATTCAGAGACTAATATGATGAATTGTATTCAGAGACTAATCTTCTATTGTATTCGATGAATCTGTTGTTGATGTGTGCTGTCTATATTTTGTCCAATTATACATTTTGTAACCTGTGCAAAAAACAGAAAATAAAAAATAAAAAACCTAATATTCATACTAATGGCGATCACATCACGAAAGGTGCCATTAGTATGCCAAAGGATACTAATGGCGATCATTAAACAGGCGCCATTAGTATGCCGGGTTACTAAGGGCGATCTTGCCGTTAGCGCCATTAGTATGCCAAAGCACTGGTATACATGGCCCCGGGAGGCATACTAATGGCGACTATTGTATATACTAATGGCGATCGGTGGTGCGCCATTAGTATACCAGATACTAATGGCGCACCAGTGGTGCGCCGTTAGTAAAATATACTAATGGCGTGGCACTAATGGCGCACCACTAATGCGCCGTTAATGGCCAAATTAGGTGCGCCATTAGTAGGCCTTTTCCTAGTAGTGCCTGCACAAGGACCGGATCAAAATCATGATCATTAGCATATTATATTCAAGTCCCAAGCACTTTGCAAGCAAGACTACTTGGCACTTGGGGGATAATGTCTACCACGGAAGTCTATTTGCAATGGCGGTTCATAAGATTGGCGATTCACAAAATTAAAGTCCCAAGCACTTTGCAAGCAAAGACTACTTGGCACTTGGGGGCTAATTTATATTGTAGTTTAAACTAAGAAGTTGATATATTCTACACAAGCATGTGAAGTACCGGCTTATTCACTTTCATTAAACCGACCCTTGCGGGCTACGGGTTAAGCCGGATTCTTTACAGCATATTTATCATATAAGCAGTAGACTTGGGGGATGGCATAATGAGAATGATTCAGAGGAAAGAGGAGATCATACCTCAAACTTATGATGGATCTGCTTCACCATGCCGATCTCAACTTCGCGAGTGTTGTGCACTTGGCTGAGATAGCCAGACAAAACATGTCCGGCACTCATGTGAGAGTAATCCGTAAGGTCAAATCTGACCTTACGGCGTTCCAGGAGTTCTTCTTTGGCAGTGCATTTCGCAAGCACAGTAGGCCTTCCCGGCTCAGTGTAGCTGGTCTTGGTAATTTCAATGTCAGCGTCTTGAGGATCATTTGTCTTGGCGGGGCTTGAGACTTCAGGATTTTCGGAGCCATCAAGAGTCTGCTCGGCAGGCGGGTCAGCTGCTAAGGTTGGCGGTTCAAATGCTGGTTCAGGTGGCGTCTCAGTAGCAGAAGTTTCTGGTACAGACGTCTGATGTGCCGGTTCATTGAGAGTTGGCTCATCAACCGGCTTGTCCTTCTTGGCCTTCTTACTAACCTTTGCTTTGCCCCTGCATAAGATCAAAAGGTCAGTATAAGCAAAAAAATTCAACGTACAAGATATTTAAAATCATCATTACCCCGGAGAGGTCTTGAAAGCCGGCAGATTCGATTGAATAGAGTCGCCAGAAGAAGGAGAGGTTTCCTGGTAATTCGAGTCAGAAGGATTCAGTGGCTGACGAGTGAGACCTGCCAAAGGATAAGAGGAATCTAAGACGGAGATGACCTCATTACAGCATTTTCTTGGAGTATTGGGAAGACCGGAGGAGAGCTCTACATCTTTCGTGGTCCGGGTCTGCCTCCGGCTCTCATGAATCTGTCGCTTCAAAAGAAATTGAGGATCTTGATAAGCTAAGGGATGTGAAAATCTTACTTTCCGGGTTACTTAGCGGATTTTTTGGCGCGACAAAGGCTCTGAGTCAGAGGAAATGGTAGTTACCTCTTCATCCATTCCGCGGCTCGTGCCCGTCTCATCCTGATCATAATCAGTGTCAATAAGGTGATTAAAAAATAATCCAAGGGAGTCAAGGACTACCTCCGACTCAGAAGAATCATCTAGCTGAAGTTGCTCAGAAGCACTGGGTTTCTTTCCGCGTTTCTTTGCGGCGGCTCTCCTGGTGGCTCTCTTGGCCTTCCTGTCCCTTTTTGTGGATTCATGGTCATATTTAACCTTCCAAAACTTGTCATCAACCTGTGAAGATAAGTAAAGGTTTGAGTACAGGTAAAAGCATCAATATTGGAGATAATTTGTTCGGCCTGGCGACTTACCTTTGGACCCAGATTAGTTTTGCAGAAAGGGCGTAAGCCCACCTTGCCGCAGTCTGTCAAGCTTTCATTAAGAAGACATTTGGTCATATCATTGACGACATGATCAGGTAGATCGTCAGGACTATGTCTCTGAGGGTCATCTTTCTTGCCTGAGTAATTGCACATTAGATCGGGGCGGCGGCTTAGTGGGATGATCCGCCAGGCATGCCAGACCCGGACCAAGTCAATACCATTCAGCCCGTTCCCCAGAAGAGCCTTGATTTTGGCCAAGGTCGGGGCGATTGTTTTTCGCTCGGCAGGTGTTATCTTGTTAGGCAATGGATGATTGGAGCCCAGACGCAGCGCACGAAAACCAGGCAGAGGATTCTCATCAGCCGGGGAGGTGTATTGGCAATAAAACCATGTTTGATTCCAGTCTTTTGGATGGCTCGGCAGGTTGGCATAAGGAAAAATGACGTCTCTCCGACATTGAATTGAGTCGCCGCCGAGTTCCAAGCTCTGTCCACTGGCACATTCATTCTAGAGGTTTAAGTAAAATAACTCTCTAAAGAGTAACAGGCTGGGTTCTTCTCCAAGGTACACCTCGCTGAACACTTGAAAATTGCAGATATTAGACACGGAATTGGGTCGGATGTCTTGAGGGAGGAGATCGAAGAAATGCAAGACGTCTCTAAAGAATTTAGAGCCGGGGTGGTGAGAAACCCCTGTTCATATGATTTGATAAAACGATCACCTCCCCTTCTTTGGGTTGAGGTCTCTCTTCCGTCGGGTCAGGAGCATGATAAGACATGACATCTCTTTGCGGCAGGTAACCAACTTTCACAAAGTCTTGGAGAGTCTGTTCGGTAATGATGGATGGAACCCAGTTGCATGAGGTGCTCGTCTTAGGTGCCATGACGATAAAATCCTAAGAAAGGATAAAATGTCCAGTTCAAATTTAACCGGAGGAAATGTAAAATATTCAAGATGGTGGCTTATCTAGGGGCCTAATGGTAGGATAATTATGGCAGATTCTTCAAGTCGTCACAAGCATCATTGACAGTTCAATTATTTAAGCCGCCATGGGCAGTCAAGATTATCAACTAAAGCATTCTACTCTAAGCCGGTGATAAGAATCGCCATGGCTAGGGGAATCTAACAGATTCAGATTTTTGCCTAAGTGTGGCACAAACAAGTTTCACAAAGTACAGTTGTTATTTTGGATCAAACGGCTATGCAGAAAAGAAAATATTCTAGACCTAAAACCAGAGTACAGATGAGTTCATCAGTTCTAGAAGGCTTCTTTGCAGTATAAATGGATCTGCTGATATCGAAAATGCATGTGAAATAGTTATCGCATGAGTTTTGCACTATTTTTGGATCAGAGGAATCTGTAGTATAGAGATATGAAGAACCAAGATGAACAACGAAGAACACAAGAAAAAACTACGAACCCTAATGCGCATCCAGAGCAGGGAAGAAAAAAAGCTTACGGCTGCAGGAGTGTTGCGGAGGTTCGCCGCCGTTTTCTGGATAGACTGAGGTTGATGCAGTGGCCGAAGTCGGCGAAGACGAGGGGTGCGGCGGCGGCGGCGGAGCTCGAGCAGCAGAAGGGTGCGCGAGGAAGAATATGCGGAAAGAGGAAGAATGAGAAAGGACCCGTTCGGGTCTATTTATAAGGAAAACTGATGACTGGGCGCGAAAAATGAGGAGGCCAAGGACATAAGTTATCCAACTACAAGGACACCTCGATTTTCGGGATGGTCTTTAAGATAAGGATCCATTGAGGTATATTGGATAAAACATAAATTGATGACAGATGACGTCACGACAGGTTATCCGATATCTGGAGGATGATGTCACGTCGGGTTAAAGTTATCACACAAAGCAGGGAGCGCAGGGTTTTTCTTAAGTGTTGAAGATTGACATGAACCAGTTCAAATCAATCTGGGGCCTAATGTTGGGGATATAACTATTAGGCATGACCCGCCCAGGAGGGGCCAGGTCACGCCTACAATGAAGCCCACGAAGACACTTGAAGATGATGGCTCACTTAAAGGCCCAAGGCCCAGAGGCGATTTAAGGCTTGTAGAGATAAACAACCATGCATGCATAACTTGTATTGTAAGAAGGGAATAGAGAGAGACCGAGCTGGACATTGTTTATGAATCGGTCGGGACTCTGTGAGCCACTGGGCATCGGCCTCTCTATCTAAAGGGACGACCCGGCGGCGGTTCAGGGAAAGCAACATTAGATCAAGAACTAGGTCAAGCAGATTCGCTCCCTGGTTATCGATTCATAAGCAATCCGACCCAAAATTGGATCGTAGGCTTTTACCTTCACCGCAAGGGGCCGAACCAATATAAACCTTGTGTCCTTTGTCCCGCTTAACCCCTTTAAGCTTCCTAGTTGCGATGGCTCCACGACCAAGTCCTTACGCTAGGACATCTGACGTGACAATTCCACGACAACCTGATTGGGCCTACGGACACCATGGGGTGTACCCAGCCCCTCCAGTATGACAAGGCCAACGCATTAGATACTAATTTGAAGAAATGTGAAGGGAAAAGGTTAAGAAAGAGTAAATCCACTTACTTCAACCCATTAGGCGCAATCAACCACCTCTGGTCGGGGGTCGTCGGCACGGGCGGGAGCTTTGTACAGCCACGCTTGTAGACCTTCTTGACCTTCTCAACCAGCTCGTCGTCGCTATAGCTATCAGCAGAAAAGGTGTCCTCGCTACCATCGGTAGGGCCACTAGCCTTCGGTGTCTCGTGGGAAGAAGACTTCGGGACCGGAGTCTTCTGGGATGAAGACTCTGGGACCAGACTCACGTGGGGCGAAGGATCGGCGACCCGAGTCTGGTGGGGCGAAGGATCGGCGACCGGAGGCTCATGGACCGGAGTCCATGATGGGTCCACGTCAGACGGAGTAGTCCTGTGGTCGGGTGAATCAGCTGGGGGTGGCGGCGAGGAAGGCGTAGCAGCCTTCCTACCTCTCCCGCTGCCACGTCCACCTCTAGCAGCCTTCTTCCTCCCCCGACCTCCCCTAGCCGAAGAAGAAGCGCCTGCCACTGATGTCTGCATACTGTCTAGCCACGCTCTCTGGAGGGGCTGGCTGAAATAATGGAACCACCCCTCCCAGTAGCGCTCGTAGGAGGCTCGGGGAGCTCTGGACCCTTGCCCACCATCCTGTCAACACCTGCAATGACAAAAAGTAAACGGAATTAGTACAACATAAAAAATTTGAATACCTGACATGAATAATATGTATGTAATTTAAGTGTATCATCATCATGAACATAATAAAAATTGAATACCTGACATGAATAATATGTATATAATTTAAGTGTATCATCATCATGAACATAATAAAAAATTGAATACCTCACATTAGTAATATTACTCTGAATCGTCTATATATGCTCCGTGATCGTTAAATGCATCATCATCATCACTATTAGTGACGTGCTCATCATCATCATCATCATCATCATCATCATCATCAATAAATGCATCAACATGTGGAAGGCCTCCTTTATGTAATCGTTCAAGCATTGACAGGTCATCTGCAACAGTAACTTCTTCTTCTTCCGGCTCTTCTTGTTCCAGCTCAGCGGTGAAGTCGGATTCACTATCGTTGTCTACTTCAATGTTCTGGGGTGGAGTAGGGCGGTTCTTGAAATGTTTTTTGGAAAGACGTGTTTCTTGGAAGAATTCTCCTTCATCATATGTGTCTTGGTTAATGTGAGGTTCATAATCCTCTTCATTGGGGGAGGTGGTCTAACACGTGTGGCACTTCATAAACGACATCTCAACCACTGAGATTTGGATCACTTTGACAGGCCCATGGTAAATAGAAAACTTGCAAATATAGACATCGGGAACATCCAAATGGGTGCTTTGTTTGATTTCGACTAGCCCTATATGTTCATGAGTCTTTCTAGTCTCCCTCGGTGGAACCAATAATATCTGAAGACTACGACGTTTGGTGGGTTTTCACCATAGAATTGAAGTTCATAAATTGCTTTAACTCTTTCATAATACTCGATATCTCCTTTGCCGATAGCAGAGACACAACAGTTTGTAGACTTTCAGTCGGCCATAGATAGCTCTTTGCCATAGGTACGAAAGCGATACCCATTGATGTCGTATTGTCAAATGAACGGACCTTATAGTCAAAACCATTAGCTACTTGTCTCAATTCGGCATCCATAATCTCTGAATTAGCCTATAAGTTTAATACGAAAGGATTGTTGCATTAGTCGCAAATTAGCCAAAGAAATGAAATGGTCTAATGGAATTTACCCTTTTTTAAACCAAGAGATGAAACCGGGATATTTGCCTCCTTGCTTTGCCAGAAGCTCATACTCTTCGACGGATCCTTTTGGATCACCACTCCATACGAGATTATTGCAACGATCAACTGCATAAATTATCCAGGAATAAGAGCAGTTCAAAGGAATTAGAAGTTGTAAAACAATGTATCGATATCTTACTCGATGTACGGCCGCACTTATGTTAGGTTGTTCAAGAGATACAACGAAATGGTCTGCCATTCTTCAACATCCAACGATACTAGTTTCCAACCACTGGCTGGTGCAAGATTCCCTTTGAAAGGCCGAGGTTGGATCAACCCTTTTTAGGGTCGTCAGCATTGTACCTAGGCTTCAGATTATGCAAATGATGTTTTTTGGCTTCGTAGTGTGTTGTCACGAAGTTTGCCTCCTCCTCGGTGATGAATGCCTCGGCCATCGATGCTTCAAATCTACGTTTATTTTTACACTTTGCTCGAAGCGTCTTCTGCATCCTCTCAGTTGAGTAGCACCAACGATTTTGCATGGGCCACCCCAATCTTGCCTCGGTCGGGAGATGCAAAATCAAGTGTTGCATTGGATTAAAGAAGCTTGGCGGAAAGATCATCTCTAACTTGAAGAGCAACACCGGCGCCAACTATTCCATTTCTTCTAGGAGGCCAGACGATAGTTCTTTCGCACAAAGAACACAGAAGAAATAGCTCAGCTCTGCCAGTACTAGCCATTCATCCTCAAGGATGAAGCCACACAACATTACCGACATTATCCACTCAATCCATATGTGCCAATCATGACTTTTAAGACCAAATATTTTCAATTTTTCAAGACTCGCTCCCCTCTTTAGATTTGCTGCATATCCATCGGGAAACATCAACTGCATTTTCACCCACAAAATAATTTCCCTCATAGCTGGCCTTCCAAGATTGAACCATGCCTTTGGCTTCGTCCTGTTACGCTTTCCTTTAGGTTCTTGCATGTTTTGTAACGGTCTATCACATAGCTCCTCTTGATCGACTCTAGCCTTAGTATTATCCTTTGATTTCCCCTCTATGCCCAACAATGTACCAAAAATGGCTTTGGCGATATTCTTTTCAGTGTGCATCACGTTGATGGTGTGTGGGCAAAGGAGGTCTTTGAAGTAAGGCAGATCCCAGAAGCATGTCTTGTGAGTCCAGACGTGTTCCTTATTATACCCCTTGAAATACCACAATGCTCGGATCCGGCTCAAGAGCGTTTAAGCGATCTAGGGTCATTGGCTGTCATCAACGCAGTGGTGCGAGTGTTTGACAACTCTACCTTTGACGAAGTTCTTCTTCTCTTTCCTGAACTTATGGCGAGGATCTAGAAACGGTCTATGCAAGTCGAAGCAAGTATACTTGTGCCCTGCCGTCAGCCAACGAAACTCAAGAGCTCCCTTGCATGTGGCACTACAAAAAAAAGACACATCCGTGACATTTTGGGCCGAACGAAATTTTTTTCTGTCATACTTATGACGCTTCTATGACAATAATTGTGACAAAACCCGGTATCATCATAGATGTGGTGAGCTCCTAAATCATGACAGAAAATGGGCTTTTCGTCCTCGGCGGGCTGGAGACGCAGCTGCATGACATTCTTTGGGCCGTCCATGACGAAAAAAACCATGGTAGAAATGAGGGTGAGGAAAATATCGGCGAGTTCCCGGTTACGGTGGGTGGTCGAGGGCCAAGCGATGCGCGTTTCTCATACACGTACGCACGTGCATGCGATGCATTGGGCTCTAACTGAACCCAAGCGAGGCATTCGCCTAACTGAAACCGAGTGATTGCACTGCATGCTACGTGTTACTGAACCGGAGCAACCGAGCGATTCCTTCGCTACTGCTGCTAACTGAAGCCGATCGATGCTGCCTCTGGATTAACAGCGAGCGTTGCTGGGGGGTTTGGATGAACAGTTCCCGGTGGGGGTGGATGAACAAGACCCCGTGGTGTTGCCTCTGGATGAACAGGACCCCGATCGAGCCGGTTGGGGCTGGATGAACAGGACCCCGTGGAGGGCTGGATGAACAGGATGACCCCGTGGAGGGCTGGATGAATAATAGCCGTTGGAGGGTTGGATGAACAGTAGCCCATGGAGGGGTGGTTGAACAGGACCCCATGGAGAGGGCTGGTTGCACAGTAGCCGGTGGAGTAGCGTGCGGTGGAGGCTAGATGAACAGGAGCCCGTGGATGATCAGTCGCAGGTGGAGGCTGGAGGAGGTCGATGGTGGATGAACAGTAGCCCGTGGAGGCTAGAGGAGGTCGACGGTGGAGATGAACAGTATCCCATGGAGTCCTGTTTGGCGGTACGCCACACCCCTCCCTATGAACAGCACCCCCGTTTCGACCGTAGTGCTCCAACACAAGTCCGTTTCCTCCATTTTGCGGTACGCCACACCCCTCCCGATCAACAGGACCCCATTTGACCGCAGGAGGTCCAACAGAAGTCTGTTTCCTCCGTTTTGCGCTATGCCAGACCTCTCCCGATGAACAGGATCCAGTTTTGAACGTGGCCGGTCGAACACAAGGCCGTTTCCTCCATTCTGCGATACGCCGGGCCTTGTTTCCATCGGCTGTTCCGTCCGAGCCCTCCCAATGAACACGACGACGCATTCTGTTCCGACCCAGCCGGTTGGCTCCCCATGAACACGACGACGACGCAGTTTCTCCGTTCCGACCCGGCCATGTACACGAGCCCTGGCCGTACATAGGCGCGAGTAGGCGTTCGAGACCCCGCCCGTATGTACGTACGTGGCCGTATTTACTTTCTTGCACCCTGGTCGTTGTATGTACGTGTATATGCTACGTGTGCACCTCTACTACGACATGTGCGTGCCTCTACTACGTCACGTGTGCGCCTCTACGTCGACCAGTATGTACGTACACGTTCACGACCAGAATGACAACACTACGTATGCTTCGACCAGGTGGGTCCCGACTGTCAGGCACTTCCTTGCGTGCGAACATGTAGCTGGTGGGTCCCAGCAGTCAAGGGTCGAGTCGGTTTTTTTGCCCGGACGCACTTCCTTGCGTGCGAAGATGTAGCTGGTGGGTCCCAGTAGTCAGGGGGAAACATTTTTTCATGAAATACGGTGGCCCGACCGGTGGGTCCCAGTTGTCAGGTGGAGAAATCATTATTTTCCACATAATAAGGAGGCACTTCCTTGCTGCGTCCGTGGACCCAGCTATCAGCCTCTGCTCGTACAGTGCTCTTCCGATGGAAGTCGTTCCTTGACCACGTTGACCACGCCGCGCCGAGAGCACCACAGCGGTGGACGATGGCAAGGCCTAGGAAGGGGACGCGGAGCCCGGGAAGACGCGGCAGTGGATGCCCACGCGGAGAGCAGTACGAGGGTTAACTGGTTCGGCTCCGGTGTGAGGCTGCCGTCGCCGCAGAATAACAGAGGGTGTGGGTGAGTGGAGGGATGGCAGGGCCAGCAGTGGGAGTAGTAGGGGGCGGTGAGGCCTCCGTTGCAGCACAACCGGCCACGGGAGGCAGGAGCAGGTGGCAGGAGCTAGAAGACCAGAGGTTGAAGAAGCACTACGGGCGTTGGATGGACATCGTACGGTCACTGGAGCTAGAATTGTTCATGTTGACTAAGTTGACAAAGCCCTCCATCCCAGTCAACTTAGTAGGCCCACAAGTCAGCCTCCAACTATGCTGGGTCCCAGCTAGCACGGGGAGTATTCTTTTTTTGTGCGTAATAAGGAGGCACTTCCTTGTGTGCGAAGATATAGCTGGTGGGTCTGACCTGTCAGCGGGGGGAACATTTTTTTGCGAAATACAGAGGCCCTTTCGGTGGGTCCCAGATGCCAGCTGGAGGAATCATTATTTTGCGCGTAATAAGGAGGCATTTACTTGTGTGCGGCCCTGGACCCAGCTATCAGCCTCTCCACATATGGTCCACGTCCGATGGAAGTCGTACCTTGACCACGTTCACCACGCCGTGCCGAGAGCACCAGGACGGTGGATGACGGTGAGGCCTAGGAAGGGGACGCGGAGCCGGGGAAGACGCGGCAGTGGATGCCCATGCAGAGAGGAGTACGAGGGTTCACTGGTTCAGCTTCGGTGTGAGGCTGCCATTGCTGCAGAATAACAGGGGGTGTGGGTGAGTGGAGGAATGGTCTGGCCAGCGGTGGGAGTAGTAGGGGCGGTGAGTCCTCCGCGGCAGCAGAGCCGGCCATGGGAGGCAGGAGTAGGCGGCACGACTGGCGCTGCTTTGGGCAGCTGGAGCAAGAAGACCATAGGTTGAAGAAGCATGACGGTCGTTGGATGGACATCGTACGGTCACTGCAGCTAGAATCGTTTATATTGACTAAGCTGACAAAGCCCTTGGTACGTGTCAACTTAGTAGGCCCACAGGTCAGCCTCCGAAACAGTGCGCCCCAGATGTCAGTGGAAGGAATCATTTTTTGGGCGGCCGAAGCTAGAATATCCAACATTGAAGAAGAAGCACAACATCCGTTGGATAGACATCCAACGGCCACTGCTGCAAGAACCGTGTGTTGACTATAAGTTGACAAAGCCTTGCATACGCGTCAACTTCTTTTTTTAAGGGGGCGCGTCAACTTAGTAGGCCCACAAGTGTGTGGTAGAGAACTTATAGCCCATTTGCGGTTGGTAAGAATGTACAGCCCATTTTTGAATTCGAATTGAATTTACTACAGCCTATTTACAGTTTTTTAAAAGTACAACCCATTTTTTAGCTAGACAACGATTAATAATTTCAACCAACTGTTCAAGACAAAATTCAATAAAATTTCCCACATTTTGATGGGATCCGGAATATTTTTAACCTGAAATTTCTAGTCAGATTAAATATAAATTTGTATTACGTAAAAATCCAACGAAACATTGCGAGCGCAACAATTAAAAATTGAAATTTTCAAATCCAAAAATAATATTATATAAACTAATTACGTGTTTGGTGCATTATTTTATAGTTACTGCCCAGTTTTTATAATTACATCCCATTTATTATTAAGCCCATTTTCCTGTTAAGCCAAATGCATCCCTCCTAGGAAAGATTTGCTGCCCAGCGGGGCGGAGAATAACAAGTTGACCTTGCTTAGGTATTCCTCAAAAAAAGTATAGCTGGGCTAGCCATTTTCATCTTGAAAAAATTAATATCTGGGCTGGATATCTGGCCTGGGCTAGAAGGGCCACAGCCCGCCCAGTTAATACCCTGCTCTCCTCTGAACAACAACGAAAACATCTCTCAAAGAAAACTCTGTAGTGCTCACACCTCAAAAACACAAATACTGCTCGAGCTGCTTGGTCCCGGCTGTTGGCCGCACCTTTTGCAATTCTGTCGTTTATATTGACTACATAGGTTGACAATGGTGTGGGACCGTGATGTGAGGAAACCAGAAGGAAGCAATAAAAATATAGTTGTACATAATAAGGAGGCACTTGCGTACGTACAACTATGGCCCTAGTGGGTCCCTACTGTCATCGAGTCAAAATAAAGTCATCTCCTGAATCCCCATGTTCGTTGACCATGTTAACAATGCTCGGCGTCACGGCGAGCGCAACAACTCGAAGGACGATGGATAGGGCCTCGTGGGCCCTACGGATGGTCTAATACAACGCCCGCTGCTCATTTAGGAAGCCAGGATCATCGGACACCTATGAGCACCTTCGAGAGACTAAGACGGCATGAAACGGTAAGGTCGCGCTTGGGAGCTCTAGTTTATTTCACACCCGTATTAAGATACAAGTGTAATTTACTCGTCATCGGAAACAACGCGTAAAATACAGGCATAATGAAACTAAGGGCCCGAGGACTGTAAGTAAAACCGGCGGGTTACGCGTGTAATTTGAGAGACCAGTGTATATTTTACTAGTCGAAATCGACCAACCAAGCGCTTTGCCCGAGATCATCTGCTTTTATTTACAAGCGTCAGTTTTACAAGCGGTTTTGGTTGGAAAATAATGATCCAATCACGGCCTAAGATGATGAGTTGGTCGGAAGATCATATGGTTTCACGTCTAACCTACCCGACTTGTCGTATAGGCTATGAATGAAACATAAGACGATGAACTTCTTAAGCACGGAAACAACAGAAGATGATGATCTTCTTAACAAGAAAATCACTGGCATTAGATCAACATGCAAAACAATACAAAGCATTATTCTCAGGAGGCACGGTGAACAGCTCGTGATGCCGCATGCCACAACATTCCAAGCTCAACTTTGCAATCCAACACAAGGCCTGACATTACATAGACAATATTCAGAACAAACTCTTAAAATACCTTACATAAGTCAACATTCATGTCACTATGCATCTCAGCAGACTAACTATTTACTTCTAAACTGAACACTGGAATAGGAAAAAACGATTGACGGTGCTCACAGCAAAGGGCGTCCCACTCAAAAATATCAAATGCATGTCTTCTGGCTAACATCAACGAGAAAATTTTGACAAGGTTTTCCAATTCCAATATATTAAACTAATGTCTTCTTGCTAACATCAATGATTAAACTTTGAAAAAAATTTCCCATTCAAAATATGTAATGCTTATGATCGTGGAACGGGCAGGGTTTTTCATTAGTTTGTCAGCGGATAGTCCGGTGGCTCAAGGTGACGACGAATGATTAGAGAACCACTCGATGTATTGTGCATGATGAAGTATTATGGAGGACACAAACCATCTCAACATTTTGTGCAGTTCCACTAAAATCAAGCTGAGCATCCCTGTGGATTTCGTATTTATATGCTACAAAAAACAAAGACACATCAGCACACAAATGAATATTGGCCCCAGTGTAAACCCACCAATCGGTGGATTAACAATCTGAAAGTACGGTAAATAGATTACCACACCCAGATGCCCCATCATTGTTGCTTAGAATGACATCGACAGACTTGGGAGTCCTGTCATGGCTTCTTGTACTTGTTTGGGCACTTTTTGCCCAGTGCACTCCACGTGTTGTAGAGTTGCATATGTTCTCTACAGACTAGTCATGTCACCAACGTCTACTAATACTCTATAAAACTTCTCGATCATTCCTTCTGTAATGTAGCACAAATAGTGACTGCTTCTTTCTGCAAAGTGGAACGACCAACTGGACCTAGTAATGCAGCAGTTCGCCTTGGACACATTGGCTCCTTTTGTGCAGTTCAACTAAAATCAAAGTCGGAATAAAAACGAGCTTTAATTTTGATATCCCTGTAAGCAACAATAGGTATAAGGGAAACAATTACTGAGAAATAACGGTTGATGACTTGTACTCCAAGAAGAAAAACATCTACTGATCCACCTTATATTAATGGGAAACAAAGCAGGAGAGTAGCAATTCTCCATCAGTGTGATTCATTCATATTGACTGAGACATTATCTTAACAATGCCTTGTTTCAACATGTATAAAGAACGACAAAGCAGAAAAGTACCATTCCTAAAATAATGCAACTGATTCATTTTAACAGAGACATTGTCTTAACAATACCTTGGTTAAACATGTAGAAAGAACTACAAAGTAGGATAGTACCATTCCTAAAACAATGCGACTGATTCGTTTTAACAGAGGCAAAAAAGGAATCAATTACTGGTAATTCCGCCAATCCCTAGCAAGTGTTGCAGTTTTGAATTAAGATTCGGTAGTTAATTCTGAGAGTGGCATTGCTTAATTTTACCAGCGGCACTAGATTAAAAAAGCATAAACAGTTCCAGGGGAGAGTGGGCGCAACAACACCATGTGCTTCCATCTACTTATAAAGGGGGTGATGCAGAGTTTTGTTGTACCAAAGAAACAAGCATCATGTCTGGGTTGGAACAATTTTTTCTCACTTAAGTGGTAAAAGACAGCAGTTCAATGGCTTCAATTGAACGTTTATCCAAAATAGTACCAATACAAGTAGCACAACATCTCAAAGCACACTGCACCATCATGTCGATGAAAGTCGGTACTGACCTTTCTTGACCAAGATTTCAAACAGCTCGAGGGGAGGATTTGAATGAAATCCCAACACATATATGAAAATCTCGATCTCCTTTTGTGCAATTCCACCAAAATTAAGCAAAGTCGCTAGTGTAACATTCAAGTTGAACTGCACAAAACACTCTTAAAACATAAGTGTTTCGCATAGCGAAGCAAAATGTCGCAATAGCACCAAGTTGAATAGATATCCCTGTTTTAACATAGGCAAAAAAGGAATCAATTACTAGCAAATAAACGAGGATGAAACATGCGGCCACAAAAATGGTAATTCCGCAAATCCCTAACAAGTGTTGCAGTTTTGAACAAAGTTTCAGTAGTTAATTCTGAGATTGGCATTCCTTAACTTTACCAGCGGCATTAGATTAACAAAAAGCATAAACAGTTCCAGGGGAGAGTGGGCGCAACAGCACCATGTGCTTCCATCTACTTATAAAGGGGGTGATGCAGAGTTTTGTGTAAGAAAGCAACAAGCATCATGTCTGGGTTGGAACAATTTTTGCTCACTTACTGGTAAAACACAGCAGTTCAATAGCTTCAATTCAACATTTATCCAAAACAGTACCAAAACAAGTAGCACAACATCTCAAAGCACACTTCACCATCATGTGGATGAGACCAAGATTTGAAACAACTCACCAGGAAGACTAGAAGCAAATCTCGATCTCCTTTTGTGCAGTTCCACCAAAATTAAGCAAAGTCGCCGGTGTGACATTCAAGTTGAACTTCACAAAACACTCTTAAAACATAAGTGTTTCACGTAGCGAAGCAAAATGTCACAATAGCAACAAGTTAAATAGATACCCCTGTTTTAACAGAGGCAAAAAAGGAAACAATTACTTGCCGATAAAGCAGGATGAAACAAATGGTGACAAAAAAAAGCATCTTACTTATCTTGATGGAAAACAAAGTAGGATAGTAGCATTTCTAAAACGGTTGCATTGATTCATATTAATAGAGACATTCTCTTAGAACAACATTCATTAAAAAATGTAATTCACTTTTAACAGTGGCATTGCTTCAATTTTCCGTCGGCATTCTTAGATTAACAACGGCAAAATAGTTGTATGGGACATGGGACATGGGACATGCCAGCACCATGTGCGTCCACATGTATAAATGGGTGGTGCAGAGTATGTAGCCAAGCAGCATATCTGCGTTGGTCCCACATTTGTTCTCTTTGAACCTTTTTCCTATGTGAGGGCAGCAAATCTAGTCGTACACAAACTACATGACCCCCCAGTTTCGGGTTACCCCCTTTTTCCCTTTTCGACCAACAAAGCGGCTAGATAGCAAGTCTATACTACTTTCCCTCCCTCCTTTCCTCATTAAACCACGTCCTAGATTCATGCTCCACCCCACCGCACCCTTCTTTCCTCTTTGAACCAAGACCTAGATTCGACTACAGAATCAAAAAAGATCTGCATGCAGCTAGAGCAATGACGGTTTCAAAGAAACTTATACCTTAGGGTCATCGAGATGTGGCAAGGTGTGCGGCGGGAGGCCGGATCTGCCAACACTACATACGACAGCGAGGAAGAAGGGGTCGGTGGCCCTCCCGCACAGGTGTTGGGTGAAAGAGAACAACGCAGCTGGCAGTGGATTGCCTCCCTCGCCAAAGGCGATAGAGTGAATGCTACACCTCCTCCCCTTCCTGGTGCGACGGGATCCGAACGCCTCCTTCACCAGCTGTGAGGGGGGAGAGAGAGATAAGAGGCCAACGCAGTCTTGTTTAGATCTGGTGAAGAGGGTGAGAGACTGTGAATATAGCAAACCCTAGCAAAGGAACGTTGAGCCTCCAGCGTGTATATATATACATGTAGTGCAGCGAGAGTGTGGAGAGTGCAAACCCTAGCGAACAAGCGCTGAGGCTCCAGCTTATATATATACTATAGTACGTACTGAGCTTCGGTGCCTTAACTGCACTTGCTTTTGGCTGTATGACAGGTGGGCCAGCCACATTTTGGGCCCACCTGTCATAAACCCAAAGGCAGGTGCACTAAGTCAATGAAGCTGCGTCCATATAGTACTCGTGTATACGACTAATATATAGTGGAGTGGTTTTCTTATTCTCTCCATAACAATCGTTTTAAATTGTGTAAGTATGAAACGGAACTCGTTATTTAACGTACTAGTGAAGAAAACTAATGCTTCCGATGTACTAACGATCCACGCGTCCTGGTCGCACTTCCTGTCCTTCACGTGCGGTACACTATTCTCCCTTAAGTGAACAACCAAACATGCGCCAAATTATCGGAAACGTGTGAGAGTGTGTACAAATAAAGAATTTTAATTTCAATTATCGGAAAGGTTTGAGAGTATGTACAGTTTTCCCTCTCTAATAATTATGGTTTGTTGCGTTCGGCCTAAACTTGGTCAAACTTTACAAAGTTTGACTTCAGTCAAATCTAATATGCGCAGTAAATAAAAATGGATGGCTACTATGTCCATCCGGGTTTTTAGTCCACACCATTTTTTTAATCAAAGTTAATAGCTGGACAAATAAAATTACAGGGGAGCTGGAGACAAAGTTGTGAGAAGGCCTAGAAATCAATACAAAACTTATGCTCTTAGTACCAACGTCGATCCTTCTTCGAGGAAACATTTGGTTCATAGCCAATTGTGTGATAAAATTGCACCAACGTGAAAGACGACTACGTCTCCAACGCAACCAAGGTGAACTGATGAAGGATATCATCTTTGTGGGTAACAAGTAAAGATCACCAATGGAAGACAGCTTGTTTTTCATTGAAAATCGATCAGCTTCACCAGCCGACGCAACCATGAGGCGCAACCATGAGCATCGATAGGTCATCATGGTGATGCATCATCCATTTGGCATCAAGTTTGGGTGAGGCACCTATGAAGTTCGACAAATCCTCATTATGGTCTATTTCTTCTCAGTAATCAAGCTGGATGAAGCAACAACCACGTGGTAGAGGACAGTGAGGCGGAACAACAATGGCCATCCAATTTTGTGCAGTTCCACTAAAATTGAGAAATACATGCCCGGGTAAGGAGATACGCATCGCTGTTTCCAAAAATATAAAAAAGGGATATAGTGTTGTTACTTTGTTTTGGCAGTGGTACAAGATTAACAACGACATCTCAATTGTCAATAAGAGTTAATGAAAAGTACACCAACAAACAGAAGCATCATCATTATCTTGTTGGGAACTAAACCAGGATACCCGAGGAAAAAAGCATTTCTTCATTTAACTAGTGATAGTATTAGATTAGCAGCAGCAATAGGAGCATATGGACAATGACCACACAACCACCATGTACTTTTTGTCAAAACAACATGTATACCTCCACCGAGGAATAAATCAGGACAACTTTTCGAGTGCTATTTCTCTATAATAGTAGGTGATGTTGGACCAGCCGACGAACCCTAGCTACTATACATGGGGAGCTGGGGAGTAGTCGCATAGAAGAAAACCCGCATGCAGCAACCTAGGGAGCTGGACCAGTACAAGAAGTTAAACCTCAGGTGGGCGAGATGTCGCTTAGGTGGGCGGGCGGGATATGCCCACACGACGGCAGTGAACAAGGGCGCGGAGGACCTTCGTCTGCGCTAGTGCCGGCTCCGAGAGGATGGTGCGCATCGGCTTCCTCCATCGTTGTCGCCGTTCTGGGAACGGGGGTCCCCAAACTTGCCTACATGCGGACCGCTGCGTGGCTCCACCAGTGGCCCAGTACGGCCCGTCTTCATCAGTCGGCGCTCAAGAACCTCGTGAGGGGCCAAGCCTCGCGAGGCGGACGACACAAGGCCTCCTCAGGAGCGGCCTCACTAGGCAGGCTCGTGAGGGCGGAGAGATCAAGGCAAGGGGTACCTCGTGAGGTTCCCGTGACGCAAGCCATGACGACCAAGGCCAGATGGGCGCCAGGCGGGCGTTGGCGCCTGCACAATGTCCTCGTTTCCCCTTTCGTGCTAAGGGGGGCAAGTGCAGGCGGCGCAGAGTACCGAGGCATCAGGCAAAGGTTTCCATATCGGTGCAACAAGACCAAGACCAGCAGGACGGTAGGATGGAGGTCATTGTGGAGCCAAAGACGGTGTCACCACCAGCGCCTCTGACAGGCGAAGACCACGTTTAGTCAGGATATTTTGTACTAGCCGTGCCCCTTCAAATTGGCCATTGTTGGATCCCTTCCCGCTCAATATTTGGGAAGAGGACCAGGGCCTCTATAAATAGGACTAGCCAGCACCAACAACGGGGAGAGATCTCACCTTGAGCTGAACCGCCCACCAAGCACAAGAACACCTTGCCTCAGGAGGCTGTTCTTCCCCTTGTACTGTTCATCATTAGCCCAAGAGGCAATCCACCACCACCACACTGGAGTATGGTATTACACCACAATGGTGGCTTGAACCAGTATAAATCTCGTGTATCTTGTGTTGTGATTTGATCGAGCTAAACTTAGAGACTGCAGCGAGGCTGAGAGGCAAGATCGGTAGGGCGAAGATCTTCGTGCGCACCCCAGTGTTCGAACATCAAGGGTTTTGCCGGAACCCGAAATCCGACATTTGGCTCGCCAGGTAGGGGTGCGCCGGAGCTTTCCTTCCATCGGCCCGCGCTCCGCCGACATCGCGTTTCGCCCTCATGGCGGAAATCGCGCCTCCGGCCCCAACGACCGGTGCTAGTACTGGGGCCAGGGGGCTTTGATCCTTGACCCCCGCCTTGTGGCAGGTGCAGTGGCCGCCCAAGTTCAGGCCAGAGATGCCGCTGCGCAGCGCGGCGAACCCGATGATATTCTTCCTGGCATACGAGGAGGCCGTCCTTAAGGCCGCGGGCGACGAAATGGTCATGGCCAACTGGTTTCCCTTCGCCCTTACTAGCGTCCCGCGCGCCTGGCTGCTCAACCTTCCCGGGACCATGGTGGCATCTTGGGAGGAGCTACACAGTCTCTTCGCCGCGCGTTTCACAGCTCCGGCGCCCCCCGCGGTCGTGGCCCTCCTCGGCGGCTCACAAGCGCCACCCTTGGACCGCCACGTCAAGCCATTCTTCCGCCCCATCAGCACCGCCCTCACGCGGCAAGGAGCTCCCCCGGGTTGGGTGGCGCCCAAGGCCGAACTGACCTTCGACTCGGAAGATCACCCCGTCACCACCACCTGCTCGGGTGCGCTTCCGATGCTCTGCACGCCCACCATATGGCATGTGGCCGTCACTAAAACCCTCATCGACGGCGGTGCTGGCCTCAACGTGCTCTCGGTGGAGGCTTTCGGCCTCCTCCACGTACCACTGGAGCGGCTCCGTCCCAGCAAGCCCTTCTCAGGCGTCGGAGGCGGCTCCTCCAGTCCCCTAGGGCAGATCCGCCTTCCCGAGACCCTCGGCACCCGCGACAACTACCGCACGGAGCTGGTTGACTTCGACATTGCTCACATCGGTCTCCCGTACAACGCCATCCTTGGATACC
Source organism: Aegilops longissima (assembly GCA_021605205.1). NCBI lineage: Eukaryota > Viridiplantae > Streptophyta > Magnoliopsida > Poales > Poaceae > Aegilops > Aegilops longissima. Next base: position 696,783,245 of record CM038678.1, on the reverse strand, counting down.
CTGCCCTGGCGCAGTTCATGGCTGCAACCCATCCGGCCTACAACCTCATGAAGATGCCCGGGAGCAAAGGCGTCCTCACCATAGCTGGGGATACCAAGGAGGCTATTATGGCACTCGAGCTTGCCCTCAAGGCCGTCGCGTCAGCACAGCCCGCTGACGCAGACGCCTCTGAGGCCAAGGAAGCCGCACCAACCAAGAAGAAGCAGTTGTTCACTCAAGACAAGGCAGAGACCAAGCAGGTGCCGGTTGAGGAAGACGGGTCCTCGGGAGCCACTTTCAGCATAGGTGCCAACCTCGATCCCAACCAAGAAAATGTCTTGATGAGGTTCTTGCGCTCGAACAAGGAGGTATTCGTGTGGGAACCCAAGCAGCTATAGGGGGTCCCAAGGGGGGTGATTGAGCATCACCCAAGGGTATGCCCTAATGTACGCCCTGTGAAGCAGAAGGCGAGGCGTCACTGCATGGAGAAGCAGGCCTTCATCGTCCAAGAAACCCGCAAGTTGGAGGCAGCGGGCATTATCCGCGAGGTTCGCTACCCCGAATGGCTAGCGAACCCCGTAGTCATGCCAAAAAAGGGGGAAAGGAGCGCATGTGCGTCGACTTCACCAACCTCAACAAGGCCTGCCCCCATGATCCGTTCCCGCTGCCCCGCATCGACCAGATCGTCGACCCCACCACCGAGTGCGACATGCTGTGCTTCCTGGATGCGTTTTCGGGTTATCACCAGATCAAGATGGCGGTAGAGGACGTGGAGAAGACAGCCTTTCTAACCCCATGTGGAGTATACTGCTACACTTGCATTCCATTCGGGTTGCGCAACGCAGGCGCGACCTTCCAACGGCTGATGCACATTGCCTTGGGCCGGCAGCTCGGGAGGAACACCGAGGCTTACGTCGAAGACATTGTGGTGAAATCTCGGGAGGCAAGGACTTTGATCCAGGACTTGGAGGAGACCTTCGCGAGCCTTCCCCGGGTAGACCTGTGACTCAACCCGGAGAAGTGCGTATTCGGTGTCCCTTCAGGCAAGCTACTCAGGTTTCTCGTGTCCCATAGGGGGATCGAGGCCAACCCGGAGAAGGTCAAGGCGATCGACGACATGATTCCGTCGCAGACCCTTAGAGAAATGAAGAGGCTTATCGGTCACGTGACCGCATTAGGGCGCTTCATCTCCAAGATGGGGGAGCGTGCCCTACCATTATTCAAGCTGATGAAGAAAAAGGGCCCATTTGAGTGGACACAGGAGGCCGACCAAGCGTTTGAATACCTCAAGAAATACCTGACCAGCCCCCCTATAATGGTGGCGCCACGCCCTCTCGAGCCCTTGGTGCTCTACCTTGCCGCCACACCCTACTCCGCCAGCGCGGCCCTGGTGGCGGTTCGGGAGGAGCGCCAGGCTAAGGTTGCGTCCCGCCCGGCCGCGGCCTCGGCCGGGGCAGCACAAGACCAGGAAAGCCTCGCGAGGGCCATGGCTGCGGTAGCGAGGTACCAAGCTCTGCAGGATGATGCCCCCAGGGCTGAGGAGGTCCTGCCAAGCGACCACGTGCTGGGGGCTTCGTTATCTCAGGAGGTGCCTCAACATCCAGAAGACGCAGGCCACGTTAGCGCACCCACCCTCGTCGAGCATCCGGTGTACTTCGTCAGTACAGTGCTGCGGGATGCAAGGGCATGGTACCACATGCTTCAGAAGCTCTTATTCGCGCTCTTGGTGGCCTCGCGTAAGCTGCGGCACTACTACCCCATCAAGGTCGTCTCGGCAACCCGTTGGAAAGGGTACTCAGGACCCCCAACTCCACCGGGAGAGTCGCCAAATGGAACATCGAGCTGCAGGCATTTCAGTTGGAATTCAGCACAACCAGGGTTATCAAGGGAGCCGCACTTGCTGATTTCGTGCCTGAATGGACGGACGCGCCAGAGCTCAAGGTGGCCAAGGATCAGTCTCTCTCCCCAGGAAGTGAAGCACCAGATGGCTGGGTCATGTACTTTGATGGCACCTTCTCGCGGAAGGGCGCAGGGGCTGGTGCAGTACTTATATCGCCCATTCAGGACAAGCTCTACTACGCCATACGACTCTGTTTCCAGCAGGGCGAGAAGGTCTCCAACAACATAGCAGAATACGAGGGCCTCATAGCAGGCCTGAGAGCGGCAGCAGCGCTGGGAGTGAAGCGCCTCGTCATCAAGGGCGATTCACAACTCCTCGTCAACTTCTCCAACAAGGTGTATGAGCCGAAGGACGAGCACATGGAAGCATATCTCGCGGAAGTGCGCCAGATGGAGAAGCAGTTCTGGGGACTAGAGTTGCAGCATTTGCCCCGCGGCACCAACCAAGAGGCTGATGACATCGACATGAGGGCGTCCAAACGGCTGCCTCAGGAGCCTGGCGTTTTCGAGGAACGACTCTTCAAGCCGTCGGCGGCACCACCGCTTTCAAGGATGGCACAGCCTCGGGAGGAACTCCCTTAGCCTCCTGCTACGGGAACCCCAGCCTGTGGCCCGACCTCAGGAGCGCGCTTACTCTTGACGCTAGAGCCTCAGGAGGGATGCTGGACCAAGGAATTCAAGGAATACCTGGCGCAAGGGACGCTGCCAGATAAAGAAGAGGATGCGGCGCGCGTGGCCCGGCAGGCCACGGCCTACTGCATCCAAGACGGTGAGCTATACCATAAGCGGCCGAATGACGTTTCTCTGTGTTGCATCTCCAAGGAACAGGGGAAAGAGCTGCTGGCTGACATATACGATGGAGATTGCGGGCACACTCGTCGTCACGGACCCTCGTCGGCAAGGCGTTTCGAAGTGGATTCTATTGGCCTACGGCACTCAATGATGTGATCGAGCTCGTGAAGTCCTGCGAAGCCTGCCAATTCCACGCCAAGCAGATCCATCAGCGAGCTCAAGGCCTGCAGACCATCCCGCTCTCGTGGCTGTTCTCGGTCTGGGGGCTGGATATCTTGGGCCCATTCCCTCAAGCGCCTGGGGGCTACAACTACCTCTACGTCACCATCGACAAGTTCACCAAGTGGGTGGAGGTGGAAGCCATCCGCACCATCCCGGCCGGCTCTGCGGTCAAGTTCTTCACAGATCTCGTGAGCCGGTTTGGGGTCCCTAAATGCATCATCATCAACAATGGTTCGCAGTTCACTAGCAATCTCTTAAAGACGTATTGTGCTAACCTTGGAACGCAGATCCGTTCACGCCGATGGCGCACCTTGAACAACAACCGGGCCGAAACGCGCCAGCGGAGGTCGAGGGCCTCAAGGCCGGACTTTCAAGAAGAATCCCGGAGGCTGCTGGCGAGGCTAGCACTGACGAGCTCCGATCCGTCTGTGGTCCATCCGCACCACTGCCACCAAGCCAACGGGCGAGACCCCGTTCTTCCTCGTCTACGGAGCAGAAGCGGTTCTCCCTCACAAGGTCAGGCGTCGCTCCGGGCGGGTCCTGGCGTTTGATCAGGCACAGCAGGACGCCATGCGGGGGATGGACCTCGTGCTGGGAGAGCAACGCCGCCGTGAAGCCATGCTATGGGAGGCAAGATACCAGCATGCGCTGTGGCGGTATCACGGCCGCAACGTCCGCCCCATGACGCTTGAGGTAGGTGACCTCGTTCTGAGGCGGGTGCTCTCCAGGGAAGGGCTGCATAAGCTCTCACCCATGTGGGAGGGCCCTTTCAAGATCGTCTGCGTCTCCAGGCCTAGTGCCGCGCGCCTGGAGACCCAGGACGGGGTACCCATCCTGAACGCCTGGAACATCCAGCACCTCCGGAAGTTCTACCCATAAAGCAAGGCCTGGTGCCTGTGAAGAAGGCCGAGTGCCTGTGAAGCTCACCGCCGTGACACTCTGACGTAATAATGAGTGGGGATGTACACGTCCCGGAGTCTCAGGAGGCCGCCGTCGGGCCTCGGGGGCTCCCGCCCATGCCCAGTGGCAGCACTTAACTCCGCGCTAGTGAGAAGACTTGAAGACTAGACTAGGTACCGGATGAGGCTTTTCATTTTCTTTCCGCAGTTGGCTCGCTCTTCCTTGATTGAACCTTGATTGAAGTTGCTGCTGGTGTTCTTTATCGGTCCTATTCTGTTGCCTTCTACCTTCGTTTTATATCTTCAGCTATTTGCCTGACTTGCTCTCTCTCGCATGCCTCGCGAGGGGGCTGTGCGGGTGCCCTCGTGAGCTCCTTTTCTTCTGGTTTTCGCGAGGCCCTCTCTTTTGAAGTTCACAATGGGGACACACATCTCAGTCCGTGCCCCACGGGTGTCGCGACACAAAGTGTCGGGCCATAACCGGCAGCCCTTGCGACCATTGTTCAGAAAAGGATAATCCCCCAACGAGTTGTTTTTGTAGCTCTTAAGGTGCCTGAAGCGGACACCTCGTGAGGCGGGAACTACTTCAAACGTGCCAAGCTAGGTTGTTCCTACACGCCAACGGAATGAAGGACGAGAACTTTGAGGAGCCCTAAATACACGTGCCTTCATGGCCGACGCTATCATCAACAGTGGGCCGTGAGGGACTGGCGCCAACCCCATCCAGATCAGCGGCGGCGACGGCTCGATATTGCCGCCTTGCTCCGGACGCGGCGGGAGCTCGGGGGTACATAGCTGTCATCGCTCGTCTCCGGAGTCTCAAAGAGCTTAGGAGAGCCGCTGCCACTGCTGCCGGAGGAGCCGCTGGAGGATCGGACGGCGGGCCCAGCCCTTGCCGCGTCGATATCCCGACTGCCCCCTCCGGGACAGCACTCCAGGTGGCGGCCTTCTGGGTCGAAGACCTTGAAGAACTACATGGAGGCGCCATCGTATTCAAAATGGATCACGAGGGCGCCCCTCGTTCGGTGGACCCAGGCGACCTCGCCCTAGCCCCGGGTCATGAAGATCTTGCCCGGGGCAACGTCTTCAACCTCAGCTCCGGTAGCTGGAGCGCCACAATTAGTGTGCTACAGCCAAAGCTCGAGAGGCCCCCTCGGCGGCATCTCGGTGGAGAAGAACGAAGGGAAGCGGATCCAGGATCTCGGAGGCATCGCCGCCTGCAGCACGAACTCGCGAGAGGAGTCAGCGGCATGGACTCCAGCAGTGACAGCGCGTGCCACCACGGCGCGCCGACCGTAGCTGCGGCATGAGCGGCGCCGCTTGCCGCCCCTTCCTCCAGAGCCCCCAGCTTGGGTGCGCTGGGGTAGCGGGTACCTAGGAGGTGGCCGCTTGCACCAGGGCATTGTCATCTCCGGCTTCGTGACCTCGCCACGGCGGTGGACGGGCCTCTTCTTCGGCGGAAGCGGATCGGGTCCGCCGCGGGAGGCCTTCCCCTTCTCTTCAGCCGAGAATCGACGGATCGGCGCCATTGGTAACAAGACCGGAGGTGTAGCAGGGGAGAAGAAGCAGGCGGGGCAGGAAGAGATGGGCGACGAGAGCTCTCACCCCTCCTCATTTATAGCCACAGGGAGGCCAACCGACGACTTCCACGATCGCACGTAATGATAACCCTTTTTTCATCTAGCAGGGACTCGTCAAGTCGGGCAGTCGTCGAGGCAGCGTGGGGAAGCGGAGACGCCCATGTCCAATCAGTCGCCATGCGTTGGCCAAGGCCGCAGGCTTTGGGGGCCTGCAGCGCTCCGCACTTTCCCTTTGGCTTCACCGCTAAGCCAAGTCCGAGTGCGCCTTGGGCCCGGGGGCTACTATCGGCGTTCTGGGAACGGGGGTCCCCAGACTTGCCTGCCTGCGGCCCGCTGCGTGGCTCCACCAGTGGCCCAGTATGGCTTGTCTTCATTAGCTGGCGCTCAAGACCCTCGTGAGGGGCCAGGCCTCGCGGGGTGGACGACACAAGGCCTCCTCAGGAGCGGCCTCACTAGGAAGGCTCGTGAGGGGAGGAGAGATCAAGGAAAGGGGTACCTCATGAGGTTCCCATGACGCAAGCCATGACGACCAAGGCCAAACGGGCGCCAGGCGGGTGCCAGCGTGCACAGTGTCCTCGTTTCCCCTTTGGTGCTAAGGGGGGCAAGCGCAGGCGCGGAGTACCGAGGCATCAGGCAAAGGTTTCAATATCGATGCAACAAGACCAAGACCAGCAGGACGGCAGGACGGGGGTCATCGTGGAGCCAAAGACGGCGTCACCACCAGCTCCTTTGACAGGCGAAGACCACCTTTAGTCAGGATATCTTGTACTAGTTGCCCCCCTTCAAATTGACCGTTGTTGGATCCCTTCCCGCTCAATATTTGGGAAGAGGACCAGGGCCTCTATAAATAGGACTAGCCACCACCAACAACGGGGAGAGATCTCACCTTGAGCTGAACCGCCCAGCAAGCACAAGAACACCTCGCCTCAGGAGGTTGTTCTTCCCCTTGTACTGTTCATCATCAGCCCAAGAGGCGGCAATCCACCACCGCCACACTAGAGTAGGGTATTACACCACAATGGTGGCATGAACCAGTATAAATCTCGTGTCTCTTGTGTTGTGAATTGATCGAGCTAAACTTAGAGACCGCAGCAAGGCTAAGAGGTGAGATCGGTAGGGGGAAGATCTTCATGCGCACCCCAGTGTTCGAACCTCAAGGGTTTTGCCGGAACCCAAAATCCAACAATCGCCAACGGCGACAACGTCAACGCTGCACCTCCTCACCTCCCGCAGCGGACGGGATTCGGCCTGATCTGTGACCACCGGTGAGGAGAGAGATAGAGTGGACACTGTCATCTTGTTTTGATATGGAGAGGGTGAGAGAGCGAGACGCGAGAAACCATATCAAACAAGAGGCTATAATGGAGTAAAATAATCTCTCCATAGCAGTGGTTTTAAAAAGAATACGCGCGTTTTCGTAAAAAAGAAACGAAAACTGGCGGACAATTTCTTAACGTACCAAGAAAGAGAACTCAATCAAAAACACGCCCCCGCTTCCAGGTCACGAGAGTCGTCGCGCACACACACATAGATATAGACATGCATATCCGTGTTTACGTAAAATTCCATTTTCGTCTCCATCTCCAATCATATTTGTCCAACTGGCACATTATTTACGTTGTTAATTATATACGCAGCAATATTAACATACATCATCTCTTGTTTGCGAGTGTCCGGACCGCTGCCACGGCCGCTCCTGACCAACCCGAACCCTCTTCATCACCAGCGTGCTTCCGCGCCAACGGTCGAGCCGCATTCATGCCCGGCAAGAGCGGATGCGACCTCTCACTGGCGCCGGCATTGAAGCGGCGCGCCGGCCGAGAGAGCGACGCCCGTGCCGCTTCTTGGTGCACGCGACTGCTCCGCGTTCAAAGGTCGCAATAGCCGGCCACAACATGCATATAAAAAGTTCTTGGGAGTCCGTGCTATAGCTAGCTGTCCTCGCCCAACTCATCAATCTCTTCCAGTAGTTCTAGTACTCCATGGCGCGATCCATCGACAAGCAGGCGGGAAAGTTATTGTATACTCGGTTTGCGGTGAGTGGCATGCCGAGCGACCGTGTGGGGTCGAGCCGTGGAGGAGGGTGAGACACGAATGCGACAGACGTGATATAAATGTTGGTTTTGCTCAATGGCGCGATCCAACGAAACGAATCGTTGGTTTCTCTCTGTTTCCATTTTTCCTCTGAAAAAACGGAAAATTTCCACTCCATTTTCATTCCTACTCCAAGGTTGCCCCGTTACAATATTCCATCAAATACAAAGGAAAACTAACATGCATGCTGATGCATCTCAATGATTCACAGATCATAGCCAATATTTACTTCACAACTAAAGACAAAAGTTGTGAGAGCGTGTACGAAAGAAAAACTACTAATGGGGTCACTACGACTTAAACCGTAAACATGATTTAATTTCCTGGCTAGGTAGAACCTGTCGAAGGAAAGATGGCTGGCACCCTTGGATCATACAATGCTTTTGTGCAGTTCCACTAAAATCGAGCTGCACCCTGATGGAAAATATATTGAAGAAGTGTGATTAGAATAATAGTACTGGCACTAGTTCATGAGACATAAACTCATCACAAGTAGAAGACGGTAGAAGTAGAGGAAGATCGACATGGAGATGGAGCTACGTGGGGAGCTGCGGCAGTGGAGCAAGCCGGCTCCAAAAGGAAGATGTACTACCTGGAACGTCGGGTTGTAGCTAGAAGGGCGGTTGGGACGCGGCATCGGCCCATACCGCAGTGACCCCCGATTGGGACGCACGGACTGTGGGTTTTCTCCCTCGCCGATGTCGACCGCGTCTCCACAAAACATTGTTCCCTTCCCCAAGCTGCGGGATCAGGCCGGATATGTGACCAGCGGTGTGGCCACCGTTGTTCTATACTTGTGAAGAGAGCAACCCAAGCAAGCAGGCTTGTAGCTTAGGCTCCTGCTAGTGTATATATAGTGGTTTTCTTTTTCTCTCCATATCAACCATTTTCTATTGCGTACGTGTCATTGAAGAGTGAAATGATGATTGCTTCTTCCGACTAACTTACTGGGTGATTTGACTGCTCCTTAGTGGCCCCTACATGTACTCCCCCTACGTGTATGACTGTTCCTGAGTCTCACTTGTACTTATCTCTATTTTCTTGCATGACACGTAGACAGGATGTGCATAGAGGAATTTTGTTACTGCACGTTGTTATGTAGTACTAGTACTGTACTACTAGTCCCTACTCCCTCCTTCCGGTTTACTACTGGTACTCCCTCCGTCCTGGCTTATTGGTCCCCTTTGTACTCAATTCATGGGCTCATTTTCCTCAAGAAAATTGTCTTTACCAACGTATTAATATAGAGAATGCATGCGTGAACAACGAATGATTAAACCTTGCGTCCAACATTTTGACAAAGCATGTAAGGGACTACAACCTCGTGCATATATGCAACAGTCACACGTACACATGGATGCAAAAATGTGCGCGACGCCCTAATGCATGCATGTCCGAGCACATGATGGAACACACACGGTCACGGTCAAGTGCTTAACCTACATGTGCATGCACACACATACTCAGCCAGGGTGAGCTAGTGACCGTATAAACACCGGAAAATGTATATACTGAGCGCAATGAGCGTATTACGAAGTCCACTGACCGTATTTTACAAATATACAGTGACAGACAATGTATTTATCTCGTTTGAAATTAAGCTGTATTAACCAGAGAGGAGGAAGTATGGACTAGCATTACTTTGTTGTGTCCCGTCAACTTGCCGAATGAGGAGAAGCATGCAGGACAAGAGAAGCTTGCGCGCAGTGGCTCATAGGACAAGGAGAAACTTTTGACTAATGCAAGCTCTCTCTTGCTCAGGCGATGGGCGTGCAACAGTTAATTCAGTGTCAGATTGCCAGAAGCATACACTATACTAGTACTATTATTGTTCGACTTCCCGAAGAGGCGAACAACCAAGCACAAAGTTTACTAGTACTAGTACTACTACTATAGTCTATAGAGGTATGTACTATACTACTAGGAACCGGATGGAGGAGCGTCTGCACTCTTATTATATATTTTAAATGTGATAAAGCAATCTTCAACACATTTGGTTCTCTTCGAGGGTTCTCGCATGTGATAATGGAAGTTGATTGCATGGAACACTCGCCACAATTCTCGCTTAATTCTGGCTCATATCCTGTTACAAATAGGAGCGCTCGGTAATATTTCCTCTTTATTTATTATTCAGCATGTAAACAGGTCAGCAAACCTTGCGGCGCATCTTTGTGCGAACCGTGCTTGCTGCACTTTGAATGTGGCCGAGAGCTGGCTTGATGAAACACCTCACTTCCTAGTGACCAGTGTCTTGGCTGATCGTCCTAAGAGTGCTTATATATGAATAAAGCTCTCTCATTTAGCCGCAAAAAAGATTAAGCCATATTAACCGGGAATGAGGGAGTATGGACTAGCACTACTTTTTGGTGTGTCACGTCAACTCGCAGAATGAGGAGAAGCTTGCAGGACAAGGTGAAGCTCGCTTACGCCTTTTGACTAATGCAACCTACCCTCGCCCAGGCAGTGGACATGCATCAGTTCATTCAGTGTCAGATTGCTAGAGGCATACACTGTAGTACCCAACATGCGGAGTACATATTTATTCGGGAGAAGGGCGGAAAACGGCAACCCAATAGTATAGTATTAAAAAACATCGAACAACATTAGTATATTTATTCGGGAGATGGGCGGAAACCTAGTTCTATTAACATTGATCTCACCGTTCATTCTCGACCAGACAGTCGAAAAAGCGGTACTATGTTACTACATTACTGTTCATATAGTTTACATGTGCACAACATCATTTGTTATCATCATATCCTACTACACTAGCAACAAGATTATGTAGTACTGACGTATGAACCACTACACATGCCTAGTAGTAGGAGCACTGTGTATGTTCAAGTGGCTGCCGTGTTTCGCACTCCTCCGTCGTAAGAGTGGAAACGCTTGTTGTAATCATTTTTTCTTCAGAAAAACAGTGGACACACTCTACCGTGCGGATCCTCCTCCAGCCATGCACTAAATTTCTCACTTTCGTCGACGTATGGGACAGCCAGCATTGGGGTCCACCAGCCATGCACTAAATTACTCACTTCCGCCGACGTGTGGGACAGCCAGCATCGGGGTCCGTAGTAGAGTGCCCAACTGCACGGTAGACTACCCCGACCGAAGCGTCGCAGTAATGCCCAATGAGTCGTCAAATCACGAAACCCCCTCCTTTCCAGCAGTAAGTTGGACGTACGAAGCAACAATCATTTCACTCTTCTCTCTTAGCTTCCTCTCTTGACGAAAACCCCCACTTGCTTCGCTTCTCCCTCATCTCGTTCCTCATTTCACTCTTCTCTCTCAGCTTCATCTCTCAGCTTCCTCTCTTGGATGGACGCTGGAGCACCGGCCGAACTGATGTCTATGGCTCTGGCCAAAACTGTCGAGGCTCATGGTACTAAAAAGCGCAAGCACCCCGCCGAGACTACCGTAGTCAAGCTCAAAGCCATCGTCCTGTCCAAGCCCCCCTCTCCGGGATCCCTCATTAAGCAAGTCCAGGTAATATCTCTTCCCGACGATCTTTTTCTCGATCTTGATCGTGTTTTTCATCTAACACGCAGTACTAGTACTAGTAGTACAACTTTCTGTGTGATCTTGCATGTGATTGTTGTGTGCCAAATGACGGTTCTTAATTCCTCTTTTGACCAAAACGTGCGAGAGGTTGACACTGATTTCTTATAGATTACTTTCAACTACTTTATGAACATCAATGCTACCTTTGAAGAGGGTATATTTGCCTCAATAACTTGTGTTATGGACATTGCAAGTAATCCCTCTGCTCTTATGCCTTTGAAGACATGTTCTAGTGTCTTTGTTCACTCATTTCTGTGTGTATATGTAGTCATATATGGAGTATATTATCGAAAATCATCTTATATTTCTAAATGGAGGTAGTAATAAAATATGGTTTCTATTTGAATTAGAACCAGGTCCACGGTGAAGATGAAGTTCTCAAAGTCATGCCGTGTGAACTGGAAGACCTGAGGATGAGTTCTACTACTAAACTATCCAGCTACTGTGTCCTTGTCGCCACGTGTCCTGAACTAGTGTTTTCCTGTAGCATTGTTGTCAGGCGTGTTCTCGAGGCTGTACTTGACCGTAACAATTTCTTGGTTGTGCCTTCGATTATGAAGGGTGTGGTTCTTGTAAAGCTTCCCGACAAATCTGATGTGGCATGTCTTCATCATCATGTTTATGAGTGGAAAGACCACTCTGTTAGGTTCTCCAAGGTTGACGAGATGGTGATGGTGCAGGTAGACATCTCTCACGAAGTCCATGGCCTAGTCAGTTATGCGGGGTTCATCCCGTAGGTCAGTGGCAAGAAATAGCCTGTAGAGCTTAATTAGTGCAACTTTGCTTGTCTGTAGTAAGTACTATTGTTCAGTACTTGATTTGTGTTTGTGAACCCTGTATTGTTTAGTACTACCGCTTTTGGTGTGTCGTGTGTCCTGCTCAGTCTATGCTAATATCTGTCTACTCAATTCAGTCTGTATATTTTGAAGTATCCAGGTCATCTTTTTTGTGAGGACGGTTTATCAATTATGGTTGCACTCCAATATCTGTATGCATTGCAGGGTTTATCGCACCCACCAGGATTTCCAGTCCCATGGACGTTCGGTCCATATGATTTGTCACGACCTTTGGACTATCCTGCTTGTGGAAGTAGGCGGGGGCCCTGCATGCCACGCGTAGTTGGACGATCAATCTTATGCTTAGTACTTCAACATAGTTATTTCCTCGTAAGGATTCACTCGTGTCACATCAAGTAAATCTTATTGATTTACTGTCTAAATCTTATTGATTTAATGTCATGTTTTCTTTGTTTTCCTGCAATTTACGATGCAGGCCATGTGACATTCATCACAGAATAAACCGTTTGGTTTTCTCTACGATGGCTATTTTTGCAGGTTTCACTTCTCATGCCGTGTCAGTAATGAAGGCACTGTCCATCACTTATATTACTGGAAAAAAAATTGGATCAGTCTATTGTCTGAGTACAAGCTGAATCCCTATGATGAACTGCAGTTTGGTTTAACAAACACGCCACAATTAGTCCTTCTCACGTTTAAAAGAAATGAAGAAAAAAAATTGGATCACGGTCACGGAGCCTAGTCAAGTTAGAAAGCTGATCATAGCAGACTAGACACGATTGCCGCTGTCTCGCACATCGGTACCACCTTCAGCAACGGATCGAGCACCGGTAGTTGCTCTAGCTTAGCACAATGACAGCAGCTCGATCGATCCAGGCGAGATTGGGCACCGACCACGTCAGCAGATCATACTGATCTACCAGAGGATCGGGCATCAACAACGGCACCTGCTCCAACACCGGCACCAGATCTACAAGGAGCACCATCTCTGGCAGCAGCGGCGGCACTACCAGTCACACTAGCACGGGCACCAACAATGGCTTCGGCACCTGCACCAACACTTGCACTTGCATCTGCTCTGGCCTGTGCAGCGGCAACCGAACGAGCAGTTGCACCGGCAACAGACTGGGCTGCAGTTCGCTCTTCATATACCAAAGTCCTTACAAAAATCGACATCTCCACCTTCTTGGTAAGCATTGGCCGCCCAAGTGCTTCGTTCTGTTTTCTTTCCATGTTGTTTCACATGATTCACTGTGTTGATCTAACTGTTTGTGTATGTCTTCTTGTTTGCAAACAGAGAATTCCTAGAGCAACGAGGGAGTCGTTCAACAATCCGGGCTACCATGGCCAAGTTTCTCTTACCATGTGCAACCTTGGTGTGAATGAACCTGCTCAATATATCGTAAGTACAAAGGGTGGTCGCATGATGATTGATGCTAAAGGATGGTCAAGGTTCAAATCTAAATCATATCTTGCAGTAGGGGATGATGTCAAAATCGAACTTTCTCGGCAAGGAGAGTTGGTCCAAATCAATTTTGAAATTCCTCAGTAGCAGCGCAACTGCAAAACTGATCTATCCTTCGAGAGATTTTGATGTAATAATCTGGCATGGTGAAACAAGTGTCATGTGTGTATAAGTAGTACGACAGTATCATTTATCACATGGTATATCATTGACAGAATTGCAACTCTGATTGCTGGTTAGGAACTGTCGTTCGATTTCATTCCAAAAGTTGTCGTGCTTTACTCAATTTTGTGTATTGGCCTTGCGACAACATCTAAAACCAGCGTCGTACCGATCGCTTGCAATATGAAAAGCGCTGAGGTAGAACACATGGGCCCCCAAACATGCAGGCCCACCGGATTATGGCCCAAAGTCCAGAACTGTGAGCCTGTCTGAGTATTATATTCTCAGCTGAACCCCCATAATGCCTGTGCGTTGCATGTAACATCAAGATGCATTTGTATGAGTATTTTATCTTGTGAGAGAAAAGGATGAACGAGGAAAGGCCTTATTTGCAAATGTGGATACGTGTGTGGGTACCTTTTTGCAAAATTTCCATAGTTTCCTTCCTATCCATCAAATATAAATCGGACGGCCTATATTGCAAGATGGCAGGCACACCATCATCACCAACTCGTCTATACTGTGTTAAAAAACTCTATTTTTTATAATTATATATGTTATATATATTCCCCTTAATTTTTTTTATGTATAAAGTTGTGATATAAAATATTTTTCTAATTTTTTACAAAGGAAGTATGTCTCCGTCAAAAATATATTTATGTGCAACTAGTTACTCCTGTCTTTCTACTTCCTTTCGCTGATATGTGGGGCATCCGGTGTTGGAAATATGCCCTAGAGGCAATAATAAAATGATTATTATTATATTTCCTTGTTGATGATAATTGTCTATTATTCATGCTATAATTGTGTTATCCAGAAATCGTAATACATGTGTGAATACATAGACCACAACATGTCCCTAGTGAGCCTCTAGTTGACTAGCTCGTTGATCAATAGATAGTCATGGTTTCCTGACTATGGACATTGGATGTCATTGATAACAGGATCACATCATTAGGAGAATGATGTGATGGACAAGACCCAATCCTAATCATAGCACAAGATCGTGTAGTTCATTTGCTAGAGCTTTTCCAATGACAAGTATCATTTCCTTAGACCATGAGATCGTGTAACTCCTGGATACCGTAGGAGTGCTTTGGGTGTACCAAATGTCACAACATAACTGGGTGACTATAAAGGTATACTACAGGTATCCTCGAAAGTATCTATTGGGTTGACACGGATCGATACTGGGATTTGTCACTCTGTATGACGGACAGGTATCTCTGGGCCCACTCAGTAACGCATCATCATAATAAGCTCAATGTGACCAAGTGGTTGGTCACGGGATAATGCATTACGGTACGAGTAAAGTGACTTGCCGGTAACAAGATTGAACGAGGTATTGGGATACCGACGATCGAATCTCAGGCAAGTAATGTACCGATTGACAAAGGGAATTGTATACGGGATTACTTGAATCCTCGACATCGTGGTTCATTCGATGAGATTATCGTGGAACATGTGGGAGCCAACATGGGTATCCAGATCCCGCTATTGGTTATTGGCCGGAGAGCTATCTCGGTCATGTCTGCGTGATTCCCGAACTCGTAGGGTCTACACACTTATCGTTCGGTGACGCTAGAGTTGTTCGGAGTCCCGGATGAGATCCCGGACGTCACGAGGAGTTTCGGAATGGTCCGGAGGTGAAGATTTGTATATAATAAGTTCAGTTTCGTTCACCCGGAAAGTTTTGGGGGTCATCGGTATTGTACCGGAACCACCGGAAGGGTCCCGGAGGTCCACCGGGTGGGGCCACCTCTCCCGGAGGGCCCCATGGGCTGAAGTGGGAAGGGAACCAGCCCCTGGTGGGCTGGTGCGCCCCCCTTGGGCCTCCCCCTGCGCCTAGGGTTGGAAACCCTAGTGGTGCGGGGCACCCCACCTGACTTGGGGGGCAAGTCCCCCGTTTGCCCCCCCCCCCCTTGAGATTGGATCTCTAGGGGGGCGGCGCCCCCCAGGTTCCCTATATAAAGAGGGGGGAGGGAGGGCTGCGCACCCTAGTCCCTGGCGCCTCCCTCTCCCCCTGCAACACCTCTCCCTCTCGCTGAGCTTGGCGAAGCCCTGCCGAGATTCCCCGCTACACTACAAACAAAATACACTTCCGTGATGATACGTGTTTGTCACAGTAGGTCGCATTTTTTGTCATGCATGTACATCCATGATGATTTTATGACAGAATCAAGATAGTCATACTGTCTTTGTCGTAGAATTGTTCCATGACATTACCAAAATTATCATCACGAAGTGTCCACTTCCATGACGATAAATCGCGTCCGAAGTGCTTTCGTCAAGGGTGACCGACATGTGGCATCCACCGTAGCGGACGTTGTTAAGCTATCGGGTCGGGTTTTGGATCCGATAACCCGTTAACAGCCCGACCAATGGGGATTTTCCGTGTAAAATCATCATTGGCTGGAGAAACTGCGTGTCGGCTCACCGTTGGGACAGATGTCATCCACTCATTGGACGGAAGGCGCCTATGATACGTCGACCGTGTACGACCCAACAGAGGCCCATTCTGTGAAAAGGCTGGCCCGTTTGACTTGGTCAAAAGGTGGCGGGCCGGCCCATGTAAAGCCTGTTAACGGCCTGTTCGCATATAGCCCATTTAGAGCCCGCTAACCCAAGGCCTGTTATGCCCTATCCGAATTAGGCCCAGTAGCGTCATTTGGGCCACCCAATACGATTCCAGCCCATTTTCACTTCTGGCCCATGTATGGCCCATGACGTCTTTCGGCCCATATGAGGCCCTATGTAACTCTTGGCCTATTAACGGCCCGTGGTGAAACTGGCCCGTAATGAACAGTGTATTACTTTACACCCATTAACGGCCCGTGGTGAAAATGGCCCGTAATGAAGAGTGTATCACTTTATACCCATTAAGGGCTCGTTATTCCGTTGGGACGTTTCCAGCCCATGTTATCTTTCGGCCTACTCAGAGCCAATTTATTCTTGGGCTCATTTCTAGCATTCGTTTACTTACGGCCCGTTACTGTCATTTTCTGCTTATGGGCCAAATTCAGCCCGTGGTTACAGTCAACCCGTTTGTGGTCCATTAACATGTTGGGCCGTTTTCATAGCGTCATGAAATACGACCTATTAACGATGGCCCGTTATGGTCGGCCCATGAACGGACGATTCCAACTCTAGCCCATTTACGGCCATAATGCGGCCTGTTATTGGCCCATGTTTGTGTCGATCATCTTGCCGTATAAGGCCCATTGATGATCTGACCCATAGAAGGCCCATTGTTTCTCTGACCCGTAGAAGGCCCATTGTTTCTCTGACCCGTAGAAGGCCCATGTTTCTCTGACCCGTGGGAGGCCTAGTGTCACTACGGTAAATATTAGCCCATGGTTATTGTGGCCTAGTTTTAAAAATAGGTTATTGCAGCCACTAGCAAACCGCGGAAAAAGAACGCAATGACTACAAGCAAACAAATAAACAAGACAACAAGGAAATAAATAAGCAAGCAACTTACGCTAGGCTATCACGGCTATCACACATATTACATCCACTGGGCATCAAAGTTCGCCACTAGTGCAAATAAACACGCTGACAAAAGAATATACAAAACTAAGAGCACTTCAGAAGGCACTAGGCACGGCGGTCAGAGCCCCAAACAGCTAAAGAAGCTGAGTAGACCTCGATTGTGTCAGCGATAGATGCATCAACTCTATATTTAAGGCATGATGGTGCGCATGGCAGTCCTCTGACATCTTCATTGCATCTTTGACTTCAAGTTGGAGCTGAGCTGAAGCAAGCCTTTCCGCTTTAAGTTGAGACTGAAGAAGTCAAACTGATTGAGGCAGCGACGCCTGAGGGTTGTCTCACACCTGCTGGTGAGTAGCTTCAACTCACTATCTTCATCAAGACAGGACCTTGGGGTCATCTCGCTGTCCTCAAGATGGTTTGGCTCACTATCTTCCCTAAAGTTCTGCCTGGCGTAAGAGATACGACTCTGAAAGAGAAACAAGGAGACACGTAACAGGTTTCACAATTATATAAGCAAATAAATGGATCTGTTCTGCATAAGGAACATGTTTTTACAACTACAATTTGAAACTGGTAGTTGTTGCAAACATCAATCAGATGTAAACAGCAAAGCAAACAGCAGTGGAGGCAATGATGCCTATCCAAATCTATACTAGAACAAAGTTTGAAGGCTTGAGAAGGATGAACTTACATTACATGTTAACACGGGCTGGACAAAGCCCTTCTCCATGTTGATGGAAGGATAATTCAATAAATTCCCCAAAGAAAATTCTTTATAAGCGTTGCCATTATTCTACATTTTGCAAAGAGTAAATATAGATCAAATAATATTGGAAGAAGCAGAGGATAATGAAGCTCAGGTGCAGACTGATGATACATAATCAAATAGCAATTAATTAAGTACAGCGTTACAAGGCAAAAGGGAGAGAGGTACTGACAAGAGCAATGCAGAGCCCATTATTGTTTTGAGATCGTATGATCCTTTGAGCAAGGAGATTCATCTGAAATTAGTTTTCATACAAGAGAGAAGGTAAGGCACAAGCAGAAATTTAGGAGTTCAAATTTTGAATTGATATCATAGACAGACTGACGCGCTGGGCTCCCAGCAGTTCTAATAGGGGTTTGGCCCTTTGGAGTAGGGGTAAAGTGTGTATGCAGTTGGGCTGTGTTTTACGTGGCTGCTGATCTATCTGATTTAACAGTACCACTACCTTTTCCAAATACCTAGTTTGTACTCCTTGAGGATCTGCACTCACCCTCTTCCTTTTGGACATCTATCATGAAAGAACAACATTTGACTGGAAAAACATAGTGAACGACACATGGAATAGGTACGGAAAATGGATAGTCATGGCATATACTCATATATGATGCTTAAACTAAGCAGATGGTGTAACAAAGTAGAAGAAATGCAATAGGTTAGATGCAAAATATGTGCGACCAATACAACTTTGCAAAGTTAGAGCAAGCACCTTGATGGGTGAATAAGATAGGCCACCCTCCACCATGCCAAGTTTGTTAGCGATGGATCGTTCATAATATTCCTCTCGTGTGCCCATTCTCATATTCATTTTGATAATGTTCAATATCGACATGCATGAAAACATAAAAACAAGTGAGATTTTCTTTGTAATGCGAAGTGATTCTAATCCAATCTGCCTCCTGTAAACCCCTTTGTGCTATCTCTGCAATTCTTTTAAAAGATGCCATGCATGCTGTAATTTGTTGTGTGCATTAATATAATGTGGCCTACTACTCAAATATGAGAGCTCGAAGTGATGACACTTAGCAGATGATAGCTTCAACATATAGTAAAGAAGAACAAGTCGACTGACTGACAGATTCAAAATATACTAAGGAGAACAACTCGACTGACCGATCGACCGCAAGAGAAGAGTATCATCTTAAAGAAGAGCGAAAGAGCAAGCAGATTGAAGATATTACAAGTGTTTCAATACAATGTCGGTTGTACCCATGATGAACCGAGCACACAGAGAAATACTATTCTTTCCGGTCTCTCCATATGTGGCTCACATGCATTTCGAAACTAAAGTAGGAACATTTAGCTAACCAATTAAACATCTCTCAGTTTTACTAATATCAGCAATAATATCATATATGAATTTGTACAACTAAGCTTGTTTAGCTCGATGGGTGGAGCAGTGCTATTACAACACGAACCACGTAGGCTGATTGTGGTCATCATAAAATGGGGAAAACATAAGCATGATCAGTACAGTGTTGACCGTGGCAGTGGGATGGCAGATCTGAAGCTGCAAACCGCGCAAAGGGTAGTTAGCAACCGATGTTTGCTTTGAAATAACAACTAAGATTTGGTATGGACAAGAAAGTACGGTCAACAAGTGACAAAGAAATGCAATTATGTTGTCTCTCTATATGTCGCGACATGCATTTGGAAACTCAAGTGGGACCTTTAGCTAACCAATTAAATGTGTCGGTTAACTAATATTAGTATCATATCACAATCATATTTGAACAACTAAGCTTTCGAATTCATAGTGTTGTGTTGTTTAGCTTGAAGGGTGGAGTAATGCTAGTACGACAGAAAGCACCCAAGGAGATCATAGTAGAGTAGATAAAAGGGGAAAACCCTAAGCATCAAGAGAAAAATCAAGAAAGTGGAACTAGCTGGACCAGTGGGTGGCGCACATGCTTTTCGAAACGAATATAGGAACATTAGGTGACCAATTAAACGTTCTCTGTTTTAGTGATATGAGCATCATATCAGATTCGTATTTCAACACGTAAGCTTTGGGTTGAGGTCTTGAGGAGCAGTGCTAGCATGACACGAAGCACCTACGATGATGGTAGTGAATATAAAGGGGGGAAACCATAAGCTTTACGAGTATAGTGCCCGTGCCATGGCGGATCTGAAGGTGCAAACCGGACAAAGCTACTTCGCAACCAATGTTTGCTTTCAACTAGCCACTACGATTTGGTATGGACAAGAAAAGTACAGTAAACAAATTACGATCTATTTTCCGGGTGAGATCAATAACTTAAGCACATATGGAAGAGTACCACCTCTCTTGCGATGCCGTGTAGGCCTATCTTGTCGTTGAGGTGCTGCGGGTGCGATGGCTGTCGGTGGGGAAGAAGACTTTAGGCGGCGACGGCGGGTCGGGGATATATCATGTTGCCGTGGGCGAGGCGGTCGTAGGGCGGCAACGGCAAGGTGGACGGCAGCGCCGATGAAGCGAGAGGAGGCGATGAAAGGATCCTCGTCCAGCGCCGTGGATGAAGGCGTCCATCTCTTGCGAGCGGAGGAGGCTGGCGCGATCTGGAGGTTGTCGTGCGCCCGGCGGTGTATGAATGGGGAAATGGAGGAGGGGGATCTCAAACTTTGGGGCGCTTCTCGAAATGGGGAAAGTTCGAACTTATCCCGTTTAAAATTCGGACATCGCGTCGGTTGGGGATAGGGCGGTAATCTCGCATCTCCCAAATATTTGCGGTAACTATTTGAGGCGAGGAGAGGTGTTTTGCATACGGTTGGCGCCCATGGTGTATGAGCAGGGCTGACAGGTAGGGCGGTTGTGTCACGTCGATGGAAGTTACACATGCCCTATTTAAAATATTAGCCTACATCGATTTGAGCGAGGAGAGTTTGTTTTGCTGCCCACCGTGTATGAATGGGGAAATGGAGGAAGAGACACATGTCTTTCGGACGAGCTTGAATCAAATGTGTTTTTCATACGTTTGGCGCCCACCGTGTCTGAATGGGCTCGAGGCCGTCGTGTCACGTCGATTGAAGTTACTAGTCTACCCCTATCGACAGCGGTGTAAATCCGGTCGATAAGGATGTCAAGTGTCGGGGTAGACAGTAATTTCCATCTCGCAAACACTTGCTTGGGCAGCCCACAAATTATAGTGGGTGTTTAGCAACCGTTCAAAACTTGGGAGAATTAGCATTCACGTTTGCCACAGGACACGGCAAACTAAATTCAAATCCATTTGTATTCGATTACGAATATCCATAGATAATTATACGTTTTGTTATTTATTTCTTCAAAACCACAACAAAGATTTATTCCACCTTTATATATGATTATGATTTAGAAATGCCGTGATCTTGAATTCAGTAGGTTGGATACACTCTGATTCAAACAGTTATTTCATCAATACAATATGCTCACACGAAAACAGTTCACCTTATGTCAATCATACAAATCTTGAGGATTACCTCGCCTAAAAATTCGGATCATTACAACACATGGACAACATGGAATTCGGACAACATAGGGGTCTTGCAACATAATCCATTCGGAGACATGACACAACATGCAAGTACAATAATCTAATGACAATTTCAACTGGTATCTAAAGAAGAACCGGGATTACCTTGGGCTTGGATAGCGAAACAGCAGGACCTCCTCCGTCTTCAAATGCAACATTCTTACTTCCTCCAATTCTTGGGTTGCTTGCATAATGCGTGCCGCTAATTCCGTAATTTCTAGCCTCAAGATAAAGATTACCTCATTCATGGAAGCCACACCATCTCTTTCTGCCTCAAGCACTATAATATCTGTGCTCAACTGCTCTCCGGCGGTGTTGCCTCTGAACTGCTACCATCTGGTAACATGGATGGCGCACTGCTTCCACAAATAGATTCTGGGGTTGTACATTGTGTCCTAGTGTGAGCGGCATCTGAAAGGTTTCCTTTGGACATAAGTAAGAGATAGTTATCATATGATCCAGGCAGTAAGCTTACATGGTAAGCGACGGACGAATTATTGCCGAGCATGGCAAACTATATTTAAATGGTTCGAAGCAGCATCAGCCGAAAAGAAATTAAAATGGTAAGATGAAAGTTGAAAGGGAATGTACAACCGCTATATTTAAGTTGCCAAGGCATCTAAGCAGTTGAAATAATCTGAGAAAGCACTTAACAGTGTGGCCTCATATAAACTACGAAGACAGTCTTGTGATGAAGTTGAGAGGAAAAGTTAAGGACTCAAATGAAATAGGCATGCATTTCTTTACGATAGTATAGCAGGTACGATAGTATAGCAGGCACTGCTGACATATTGGCCAATTCAGGTATAACGTAACAACAAACAAGCATTCGAAAGCAGCCCACTCGCATTACATTTAACATGTACTAAAAAGCACTGGCTTACCATATGTTGATGTGAAGCCTAGCTGCTGTTGCAATGTTCTTTGAAGATATAAATCGACATCCGTGGTTGCAAATCTAGTTGTTGTAGTTTATTCTGCACCATCTATTTAGGTAAAATTAATTTTAATCGCATGCACTGGTCGAATTGATCATCAATGGTTCATCTAAACTAATGAAAGAAGGGTGTGTGCATACCGACAATATATCTGCTTCCCTCTATTTTTATGCTTGTTAGAGGTGCCAGCACCAAAAGAACAAATATTTTGCTTGATGGGGTTGGCAGCTCCATAATTAATAGAAGCATCAAATTAGTCATGCAACTTGGGAAGATCAAGAACACACAAACAAGTAATGAGCAGAGGCTTGGAGCAGTGATGTAATAGCTAGCATCGAAAAATGTAGGGTAAAACAAACAAAAGCAGCGGAACCACATGCTAGTTTGCTGATGTGTAATTAAGCATAGAGAACATTAAGCGATCGATGGAACCAACAGGTGGCATCGAACAAAACTAAAGCATATTAACTATATGTGCCTTTGGTATGTAATTTAACACATGTAACATGTTCCTTTGCCATAAGTATGGCCCTACAGTGCAAGTAGAATAACGCGTCTCATGAAAAACTGAATGATGCCTGAAGAAATTCAAAGGTGCGGTGCTTATGCTAGGAAAGTGAACGTAGGCGCCGGCCGTTGGATAATAGTACCTGATTCTCGGCGTATGGGTATCGTTGTCATACTTGATAGCTAAGGATCGTCGATGGTGCTCGTGTTGCGGTTGAGTTTGGGCCGGCTGTCGCCGTCGCTGAAGCTGCTCCGGTGCTACGGTTGCGGCGCCTGTCGACATACAAGAAAGCTCATCTATGGTAAGTGAACAGTTGCACGATAAAGAGAAAAACCGAAGGAGTACAAATCGAAATAACCTGATGAGGCTGCGGCATCGGTAAAGCAGGGCCGGTGGAGTTGAATATGACGTCCGTGGAAGCGGGTCGGTGCGATGGGCGAAGGCTTGGCGGTAGCGTTGTATAGTGCTTTCGGAGGCGGATCTGTTGCGTCGGACGAGGGCTTGTATGAAGGGCCAGCGAAGGGCGGACGAGGAGTCATGAAGGGCCTACGCTGTGGTGGAGGCGCTAGTTAAGCAGATCCGGTGCGGTGGACCATGATGGCGGTCAAAGAGATCTGGAGCGGTGGACAAGCCCGTTCGCTGAAGCGGCTCCGGTGAAGGGGTGAGTGGCAGTTGGGGGTTCCAAGGTGCGGAAGGTAGATCCGGCGGGGTGTGAGGTCCACCGCTGCGGCGGAGGACTAGATTCGCGACTTGCCGTGGTTGGGTCGGGAGGGAAGGAGGGGCTCTGGGAAGAATGTTGGGGGCAAAGAGGGGAAAACAATGGAGTTACCAAAGCAGCCTTTTCCGTTCATGTGGCAGGGGTAAAACAGGAATATCGCAGGGCTAAACTTTCGGGCGCGTGATATTTCGATGTGAGCGGGAAGTTTGAAAGCTTTTGGCGCCTAAAATTATAAGTATTCTGCTCTCGTACGGCCGACTATGATATCATGGCCGACAATTTGTTTGTTTTGCACGCAAAAAAAATGTGCAAGTTTTGAAAATCAATGTCTCCAACTCGAAACTTAGATTGTCCATTCAATTCAAATATGGATCATTGAGCTACTACAAGCAAATACCATCATACGGTCCAATTCAAATGAAATTCCAAATGTGTTTATCCTAAATATGATGACAAAAGCAAAAATGTGTATGTGTATGAATAAAGTGGATGATTATAAAGTTTGAACATGCATGTATGTGTATATCTCTAGGTTTGATATATGAATTTGAAATCACGAAATCTCGGCTTAAAAAATGTACCTCCGTTTAAATGAATTACAAAAGCTAATGGTGTAGTCGAATTCCAAAATTCCAATCTTAGGTTTGTAATTCTGGTACATCAAGGTATATCAAGCATGTTCAAAAGTATCGTTATCTTATAGTACAAACTGTGAAACAAATGGATCAACCATGAGTGCACAATATCTCAATTACGCTGAAGTCCCTCAAATATAGACACCTCACTGTTTATCTGAAGTCACCCCCCCACCACCACCACCACCACCATCACCACACACTCACACAGACATAGAGAAGTCGTTCTCTCCCCCAAACACCAACACACGAGCAGATTAACACCACTCTCTCTTGTAAAGTCCGGAACCCAACATAGGTCTCTATCACTTTGTCTCTCGGGCATGCACACATTTCTTCCCTCACTCTCTAGGTCTCCCGCTATCTCTCTTACCCAAGCACACGCACTATGTAGAGTGTATATTTCCCATACACACAAAGCGTCACCCCCAAACGTCTATCTTCCTAGTTATGTGGTTCTCGCGCACTCACCTCACACACCACCCCCACTGCAAACAAGCACCCTTTGTCTCCTTGTGCACCACTCTCCTCTTTGTATCTCTCCCACATGCGGACCTGCCCCAGCTCCTTCCCTGCATACATATATGTCGTGAATCTTTGCATAGCTCCCTAATGGATAATCGTTCTCGATTTCGCACATTGTTCTCTACACCATCTATTCTAGATCTCTCATGAAGTCCCTATCACACACACGATGACTCGCTTTCCTTGCGTCTCCGTTCATAGGCCAATTTCAGACAACATCAACATTGTCTCCATATCTATACTCCATTTATGGACACAAACGACCCCTCTCGCCCCTCTCTTCCTCTCTCTCTCTCTCTCTCTCTCTCTCTCTCTCTCTCTCTCTCTCATCGCTAGCTCTCTCTTTCTCTCGCTCTCACACCCCTCTCCCACACACACACTCGATGTCTCTTCCAAATAGTCTGCTCCCCCAGCCCGCACCCGTGCTATCTCGCTACTACACATGTCACACCATTCCCCTTCCCTTATACTAGGTTTACATCATCAGTGGTCTCTCTACTCCACATACACTCTCTCCCTCTCACACACAAACGCGTGCACAAACACACACAAACACGCACAAACACCCATTTATCTGGATCCTCATCTCTCCCCATGTCCGCATGTGTATCTCACACACTCACTCTCTAATTATGTATATGTGTCTCCACGTTACACAACACAAAGCCCCATGTACATGTCTCTCTCTATCCTCCACACACATAGACACAAAGAATCTGTTATCATTGCCTCAGTCTCTAACATATCACACACCACACTCTCTCTCTCTCTCTCTCACAAACACGCTCATCAAGGGTTTCCCCGTGAATAACTTACCATCTATTCATCAACAGATCGTGGCGATCTGGCGAACACGAGGCGTGAAAAAGAATAAATCTACACGTGCTTAGACCACCTAGTATGACTACTAGGACTAGAGCAAGCCAAAAAGCGCGCCGCCGTCACCCCCTCCTTGTCGTGACGGGAAAATCTTTGTTTTACACAGTCGAGAAGTCATTGTGCTAAGGCCCCACATGCGAGGCGTTGAATAGAATGTAGATGCTAGTTTACGGAAGCAAGTATCGATAATCGTTTGTATCTCCATACTTATATTTCTTCTCTTATAAAAACCGAGGTGGTGATGATGGTACGTGTGCCATCTTGCAATATAGACCGTCCGATCTATATCGGCGGATGGAAATTAAACTAAAAGATACCGCACCCTCTCCACATTTGCAGACAAGGCCTTCCCTCGTTCATCCCTATCTCCAACAAACCTCATTGTTGAGCAATTAAGAAAGGAAGCCTCTGGAACAAACTGGCCTGGTGGCCGCTGCCAGCGTCGTCAATCCCCATGCCTCCACTCAGTCCGACCACCAACCACCACCACACCCCACTCCTCTTCACCTTATCTCATATTTCTCGAGATATCATTAGTTTTTACACATGGGATTACTCCCGCAAGGGTCAATCACAACAAGTGTTTTATAAAAAATGCATCTTGATGTTCCGTGCAATGCACGGATCTTGCTAGTACTCCTACACAAGACTAAGTTGGTGATGCTGGTGTGTCTATCATCCGTCGTTTCTGACCATTAGATCTACATCTAACGATTGTGAGGTAAGTTGTTGCCTTTTCTCACCAACATCCCACTTGTCTACCAATTTGCAGAAAAACCCATAATTAGTATCTTAAAACCAACCACATCCCTCCCTGACCTCACCAAAGCAGCCCAAGGAATATATTCTAATTGAAACATATGTATATCAAAATTAGAGTGTTTTGTACCAAGTTTGTGAATAAGTATTATTCTAATTATGATTCGTTACAGCGGACATGAACATTGCTAGTATTTCCAACCATGCATTTTTTCCTAGTATTCCATAGTTTCGAGTTTTCCATCAAGATATTAGTCACTCATGGTTGATATTTACTTTCAATCATGTACACATATGCACTATGTAACTAGCCTTGCTTATTGGCTTCCAAAGCTTAACTTTCACTCCTACTTACAATATGTAGAGTATTTAACAAAAAATTACCACTTTCAACCAGCCCTAGGAAGAATCTATTGTACACAAAATAGCAAAAACATACCCAAAATTTCTTAATCCACGCCAAAAACTACTACCTAGTACTCCTACCTATTAGGTTCATTTAAACCCACTTATGACAGGGTTGGCACACACGTCCTTGCTGATGAGGCAGCTTAAACCAACACATTTTGTTTGACCGTTGACACGAGGGACCCACATCTGACCTTCTATCCTGTTATTCCCCCTCAAATCATTATTTTTCCTGAACATTACTTCAAACAGTCTTGATGCGTGTTAGCGGTGGCGCCGGTGATGGCGAGTTGGCCGCCGCTCCGCCAGGACGGGCAGGACGCCCGCTTGGCCTCCCTTGCAGGTTGGCGAGCTGGCCAGGCGTGACTCACGGCGAGCAAGCCGCCCGCTGGCCTTCGCTCGAGCAGATGGCTGGCCTTGGCGCGCGCACGCGAGCAAGCCGCCGCGCTGCCGTGCCAATCTAGCTAGCAAACCTTGCAGACAAGCAGCTGGACGGAGCTATCTTGGCTAGCTAGCGGCCGCGAGCACCGGACGGAGCTGGCATCTGGGCTGCCGCAATATGGGCTCCGCACCACTGGCGGTTTTAACCTCGCGTTCTACC
The DNA here is from genome assembly GCA_021605205.1 of Aegilops longissima. Taxonomy (NCBI): domain Eukaryota; kingdom Viridiplantae; phylum Streptophyta; class Magnoliopsida; order Poales; family Poaceae; genus Aegilops; species Aegilops longissima. The sequence goes on along the minus strand of CM038678.1, from coordinate 696,756,075 downwards.
GGCGGCGGTAGCTGCGTCCCATGGCCGAGGATGACTAGGTGGACGGGCCAGAGGTAGGAGGTCACTCGAGGATTTTCTTGGTAAGAGCATGTACAATGGTTGATAAGGTAGTCTTATCTTAAGTCTGCCACGTATGCAAGTGGTAGTAGTTTCTTGGCATTTTAGTGGTTTCTTGCATTATTAGGGGTTTCTTGTAAGGAACAATGTACGTACTACTAGCGACAAAAGGCGATTCTAGGTTGCGTTGTACTCCAACGAGTACTACTAGTGGTCGTGGGGAGTGTATACCTCTTTTGTGGGTTCGATCCGGCGAGCATACGGCGGCCTTTTTTAAAAAATAGTACTACTACACTATGCTGCGAGCCATATTTTACACGGGTAGTTTGAGTTTTGAAGTCAAAGAGACGTGCGGCCCCTAATCTGGGTGCCTTTGGACAGCCTAGCCACGTGAGCGGGTTTTCCTTCCCAACATCCCGTGGCTCGCGTGCTCGCCCTAACCGCACCTCGCTTGCAGCTTCCTCATCATCTAGTAGCATATTTAAACTAAGCGCCTCCCAATTAAGCTCGAGGCCGGAAAAGCTGGCGGGGCATTGGGAAGCTGTGCAATATGGCTCCGTGCGTAAAGTGCTCTACTACTACTCTGTAGCTTGTGGCGTTACGCATGGACTTCACTCCATTATCGGCTCTACTATAAAAGAAATTCCTCTTGGCGTGTTTTTTTAAGCGGAGGCAAAACCTTTGCTTCATCTCATTCATAAAGAAGGAACTACTAACAAAGTTCGACGAGATCCATTACACCTCCACAAATGGAAGCGAAAAGCCTAGTCTCGCTGTATCAAATAACTCAAATGTTACTTGCCCCGATAACCATCGCCGATAAACAGGCTGCTAGTGTGTGCACGAGAGGAGCGGTGAGTAGGCCAGCTACTCCCTACGTGAGAGGAGCGGCTGAATATAGCACCGAGTACCCACTAGGCCACTCACATGAAAGTACTTCCCTGCATTGATAGTACAACGATGGTTCTAGAGAACAGTAGTACCCTCCACTTCCAACTGTAGCTCCTTGGCCCTGAGATTCAAGAGTTCAAAACTGGTGCACTATACTAGACTAGACTAGAAGTACAGTACATCGCACTACTAGTTGAGAAAAGTAGTACTTGTACTGCTACAGTACAAGCGTACTCCTCCGTCACATAATGTAAGACGTTTTTTGACACTAGTTGGCGTGTACAAAAAATGGCAAAAACATACCCAAAATTTCTTAATCCACGCAAAAAACTACTACCTAGTGCCAAAAATTCTTACTAGTGCTATTATTTACAGTATAATGCAATCCCATAACGTTCCATAATGCTAGTACTAGTAGTAAATAATAGCCTCACCCCTTATTTGAGGAGCGATCTATAGTTGGAAGGGCGAGGCCTGCGGTTACTCTCGCTCTTATCTCCTCCTCGCCGATTCCCTCCCCGAAGAAGGCAGTTCGTCGCTGCTCCCATGGATTCGCCAGCGGTTCTCCTCCTCGTCGGGGCTGGGAGACCTTGGATGACGATCCTCTGGGAGAAATCGCTCGCCGCTCCGACGTCCTCACCGCCGCAAGACTCGGTGCTTCCAGCACCAACTTTTTCAAGACGCTGCTTAAACAGGCTTGGGAAAAGGCCATGCTTGTTGGTCTTCCATGTGTCCTCGAGGAGAAGGTTCTACTATGGGACAATCCTTCGAACAGTCCACCGCTCCCTAGCCATTGTTGCACATTGACTCCGCTAGAGTTGCCGACGTTGAGAGGTAGTCGGATTTTGTCCGATGAGCAGGTCAGTAATGGAGTTTGATCATGTAGTACTTAGTTATTCCATTTCCATCCCGTAATTTCTCCGCTGCCCACCGTCTTATATATAGGTGCGGGTCGGTGCCAATGAAGATTGGCTTGCATACCTCGGCGGATACCACCATCATTTTGCACAACATCCATAGCGGTGCGGCCATTCCGGTGAACCCTTCTCCACCATTGGGATCGGCCTTCCGGACTGGCTGGGCTTGAATCGTATGATGATGCCTACATGAGATTGAAGAAGATAGCAATTGCGGACCCGCCGACAAAGCGACATGGCTCGATGATTACTATCTCATCACGATGTTCGACATAAGTTGCCATCAATGCAAGACGCGATGTGGCGAGGTGGCGCATGTTGGCGATGGCGATTTGTACCCCTACATGTTCGAAGACGCCGTGCGCCATCTAGCCAGGGGACTTGTTTCATATTGGTTGCCATCCTACGGTACGGGAGATTACAAACGGAATGCACAAACCATCATTTGCATCCCTAACGGTACTCCATTATTTTGCAGGGACCAGTCATCCCCCGATCAAATAAGATCGCCGATCCTGGATGTGCATTTGCATCCGCAATTCGGTCTAACCTGGAACCTTGTAGCTGACTTTGGCATATTGGGATCAACTATCTTAGCAGTCGTTACCCATGGTACCACTGATGTGCAACATGGTCACACAATCTACCACGATCGGACCATCACCATCTACCTAGGCACTAGTAGAAAAAAGGCCTATTGTCCCGGTTGGTAAGGGCCTTTAGTCCCGGTTTCGGTACTAATGCCCTGGCCCTTTAGTCCCGGTTCAATCCAAAACCGGGACAGATGGGCCTCCACGTGGCTTGTGTGCTGAGCCCAGGCAGGAGGGCCTTTGGTCCCGGTTGGTTGCATCAACCGGGACCAATAGGCATCCACGCTTCAGCATTTTAGTGGCTGGGGTTTTTGTTTTTTTAAGGGGGGGTGAGGGAGTCCTGGATTAGGGGGTGTCCGGATAGCCGGACTACCATCATCAGCGGAACTATAATTGGCCGGACTATCATCATCGACCGGACTCCAAGACTATGAAGATACAAGATTGAAGACTTCGCCCCGTGTCCGGATGGGACTTTCCTTGGCATGGAAGGCAAGCTTAGCGTCTGGATATGTAGATCTCCTACCATTGTAACCGACTCTATGTAACCCTAGCCCTCTCCGGTGTCTATATAAACCGGATGGCTCTAGTCCGTGGGACTCGAACAACAACCCTTACAATCATACCATAGGCTAGCTTCTAGGGTTTAGCCTCCTTGATCTCGTGGTAGATCCACTCTTGTAAACATCCACAATATCAATATCAATCGAGCAGGGCGTGGGTTTTACCTCCATCAAGAGGGCCCGAACTGGGTAAAACATCGTGTCCCTTGTCTCCTGTTACCATCCGCCTAGGCGCACAGATTCGGGACCCCCTACCGAGATCCGCGGTTTGACACCGACATTGGTGCTTTCATTGAGAGTTCCTCAATATGCGTCACCGATAGGCGTGATGGCCTCTTCAATCGATAACGGCGCAGTCTGGGTGAGACTTTTCTCCCGGACAGATCTTCGTATTCGGCGGCCGCTGCTGCGGGCAACTCACTTGGCCATCTGGAGCAGATCGAAAGCTTCGCCCTTGGCCGTCGAGTCAGGTTTGGAAACCTAAACTTCACGGCCGATATCCGGGGACTTGATCTTGATGGATCTGAGCCACAGCCGGCGTGCGTCTTTGTCACGATGGGCATGACCTAACTCTGCCGCGGACAGCACCTTGGAGGCGCTGCGAATCCGCTCCGACCCATAGTCCGGAGCCGATCGCTCGGATCGAGGGCGGATGGCTGGACACCGCCTCGGGGCTGCAAGTGCTACGGCGATGGAGCGAACACTTACCTTGTCCGCATAAAGCTCATGACTCGAGTGCGGACTCTCTGCCGGACTCCGAACCTCCTGCGCCCCGCCGGTCGAATCCGATTGGCGCCCGATCATGGAATTCACCGCTGCGGACATCTTTCAGCACTTTCGCCCTTGGCGATATCATAAATTCACTGAAGCATCTCTCGCTATCCGGAGAGCCTGGCGAACTACGGCCAGGATGGTTGAGACACGCAGACGGCGAAGAAATTCACAGCCCACCCACCACCCGCCGTAGCCACCGTCGATGATTTAACCGACGTGCTCGACTACGACTCCGAAGACATCGGCGGTATGGGCGGCGATGCGGAGACTACCAAAACCAGTGCCTACAGGACCTTTGGAAGACCACCTCGTCATCACGACATATACATGGTGGACACCCCAAAAGATGGGGGCGGCAAAGAAGCAACGGAGGCCGATTCCTTAAAGAAACAGCCCAAGCGCCCGGCGTCGGCGGCGCGCTCTAAATCCGCCACGGCAAGAATGGAGATTCCGGCACGGAGATAATAACACCCGAAAAGTGCGAAGACAACTCCCTCGGCCACGATCCAGCGCGGGAGGAGGCGAAGCAAGCCCTCACGAGAGGCGGCAGGCAAGAGGTCGAGGATGACAATTACTTACCTCCCTCCGGAGGCGAGGCAAGCCTCGGCGGCAGCCAATTCGTCATGCACGAGGATCCCGTCGAACAAGAGCGTTTGAGGCGCGGGCTAATAGCCACGACAAACAGCCTAAAGAAAAAGCAGCAACAGACTTCAAGCTGATCAAGACCTCTTGGCCGACGGATGGACCGAGGTCCTCGCGGCGAAAATATGAACTTCGAGCGCCCCTCAAAAGTTACCCAAAGCGCAAGTTGCTCCCCGATTAGAGGAGGCGTACAAACCTGCATCACCAGCGCTGTCTGGCGGACCGGCCACCTCGTGGCGCGGCAGAGAGGCGTGCAAGCCCTCCACCAAAACCGTACCCGGCATCGCTCAAAAAGCATGAAGCCACGGGAAAGCGCGGACTTGCGAGATATATTGGAGGACAAGGCAAGACAATCCAGATCTATCTATGGATCACGTGGGTGCCCCAAGACCCACAGCGAATACCGTCGCGCGGATACAACTACTCGGCGGGCGAACACAGCGGAACAACGCTCTCTCGAGCTACGTCGCGATATTGCTCAATCTGAGGCGCCGCACACCCACTATGCTTCAGCGGCGAAGTAATGGATCATCAAATCCTGAAGGGTTTAAACCCGTTAATATCGAATCCTACGATGGCACAACAGACCCAGCGGTTTGGATTGAGGATTATCTCCTCCATATACACATGGCCCGGCGGCAATCTTCGCCATCAAATATCTCCGCTCAAGCTTAAAGGACCAGCTCGGCATTGGCTTAACAGCCTGCCCGCGAGTCAATTGGATCTTTGGGAAGACACGGAAGCCGCATTCCTCGACAACTTCCGAGAACGCGTATGTGCGACCACGGACGCAGATGACCTAAGCCACATAATCCAGCAGCCAGACGAATCGGCGAGCAATTACAGACCACGGTTCTTAACAAAGAAAAATCAAATCGTCATTGTCCGGATGCGAGAGGCCTCGCTGCCTTCAAACATAACATCCGTGACGAGTGGCTGGCCCGGCACCTAGGACAGGAAGCGAAATCCATGGCAGCCCTCACATCACTCATGACCGCTTACATGCGGGAGAGGATAACTGGCTAGCTCGCGGTAACAACCTCGGCAAAAGCGTTGGCAGTCCGGATACCAAGGACCGCAATGGCAGGTTGCGTCGAAACAAAACAAGCGCCGCGTGCTGGCGGCAATAATGAGGATCTGGCAGTCAGCGCCGGATTCGAGGCTCAAAGCCGGTCAGCGGAAGAAGCCATTCAAAAGAACCACTCGGGCCCGTCCAATTTGGACCGAATACTCGACCGCTCTGTCAAATACATGGAACCCCGAAAAGCCAGCTAACCACACCAACAGAGATTGTTGGGTATTCAAGCGAGCAGGCAAATTAATCACCAAAACAGTGACAAGGGGCTACTAGCGATGACGAGGAAGAGACCCGCCGCCCGAACAACGGAGGACAAAGGATTCCCCCTCAAGTTGGACGGTAAACATGATATCATAGCGCATATTCCCAAGAGGGCGAGCGTGCACTAAAGGGCGTATCTGCGATGGAGCGATCGCCCCAAAATTCAACCCATGGTCCTCTTGCCCGATCACTTTCGATCGAAGAGACCATCCGACCATATCCGCCATGGCGGATTCGCGCGATGGTTTTAGACCCAATCGTCGATGGATTTCACCTCACGAGAGTCTGATGGGCGGCGGCGTGCTGAACCTGCTTTATCGGGATACGGTCGCCAAGATGGGCATAGACCCTTCAAGGATTAAACCTACAAAGACAACCTTCAAAGCGTCATACCAGGTGTCGAGGCCAATTATACTGGCTCGATTACTGCTGAAGTGGTCTTGGATCCCGGATAATTTCGAAGCGAGTTAATCTTCGACATAGTCCCGTTCATGGCGGCTATCACGCTCTGCTTTCGGACGAACGCGTTCGCAAAATTCAGCGCGGTGCCGCATTATGCATACCTTAAGCTCAAGATGCCAGGCCCTCGTGGAGTCATCACGGTCAATGGAAACACGGAACATCGAGCGCGGAACATCTGGCTCTCGCGGCGAAATGCTGAGCAGCCTTTTAAGGCAATTTTGAGTCCGGACGTTAAGCGACCGGACACGCCAAACTTGCCGGAGCAACATCAACCAAGACCACAGCACGTTCCGAGCACAGCGTAGCAATGCGGCCTCAACCCCAGCCCTCGCAAAATTGTAAGACAAACTCTCCGCGTACATAATTACGCCTTGGAGATACCATGGGCATAGGGGGAAAGGCACAACCACAACAGACCCAGAGTGCGGTTCGACCACACGGGGGCTCCCAAGTGTGTCGCTCTTTTTTCTTTTATTTCTCTCTTTTTTATACAAAACTCTGTCCGGCGGCGAACCTGCGAACTCATGATGCAACAGCCAGGGAAGGACAAAGGCCGCGACGAACACTCAGGTGGTCTCCATCACGAGCATTAAATTTGTTAAATACAACATTCCATGGCCTACCCCTGGAGAAAGCGCCTTTAATTCGTCAATCCCTTGCTTTCCGCACTATTTGTATCATTCCGCACTCATAGCATATCTTCTCGAATAAAATGCAGCACTTTTGCCCATAATTGCATTACCTTATATATATATATATATATATATATATATATATATATATATATATATATATATATATATATATATATATATATGTGTGTGTGTGTGTGTGTGTGTGTGTGTGTGTGTGTGTGTGTGTGTTCATTTTACGACATGTTGCACCCGTACATTTTAGTACGACCAAATACACCGAGGGCTTATGTTCTCCGCATTATGGTGTGATAAAGTCCGAACACTTTCACAAGTGCGGCATCGAACTTATAGCATTATATGAATCGGCTCGAATCATGTCTTGGGTCAATAGTTGGGTTTGCCCGGCTCCCATGTTTGGCACCTTACGTTCCGTTCTATCGGCTAAGGTAGCCTGGGAGAACCAACCACTGCGATTGCGCCCGGTTGAGCAGGTTAACGCCTCGATGGAAAGCTAAAACTGACTGTCATGATAAGGCGAGAGACTGGTCGCTGTTAGAGAGGTCCTTTGGGTCCTTAAAGACCTCGCCGCTTGAGCGAAGTTCGGATAATGTCCGATGAAGGCGTGGATAGCGCCCCAATTGGTCCTCCGAATACTAGGGGCTTCGCCAAATTTAAAATTATAAAATTCTATGGCTAAGTGAGAGTGTTCAAGCACTATAAGTCCGGTTGCCTTGTTCGTTGTGTTGGCGCCTCCTCGATGGACCCAAAATGGGAACTAGAGTGCTCAAGTTTATCCCAAACACCTCAGCACTTTCGTGGCATGGGGGCTGAAGCCGACGACTTGCCATCTCTCAGATTTAATAAGCGGCCGCATAGAAGGTAATATTTTAAATTAACAAGCGTTGCTTAGCGCATATGAACAAAGTTTTCAGCGCAGGATAACACATTGCGAATTTACTCAATAATTACATCCACAGGGCACTCATCCGCAATCTTGCGGGCACCCTTCAAGACAGTCTTATAGTACATTTCAGGCATCGATGTTCCTTGCCCGCTGGTGGCGCGTCGATGATTAGCTTCTCCGCATCCAGCTTGCCCCAATGCACCTTTGCGCGGGCAAGGGCCCGACGAGCACCTTCAATACAGGTGGGCGCTTGATAACCTCCACCCGGGCACGCATCCACCAACCGTCGCCGAGGCGAAGTAGCTCCGGGCATGGCCTCTCGAGCCACAGCGGACTATGAGGCCCTTCATGGCCTCTCGGCCACCTTGTGGAGCTCGACCAGCTGCTTGACTGGTCGCTAGAAACACCGGATGGCGGCCTCGGCATCTCGAGACCAGAAGACCTTCTCCGTTGAGCTCCCTCCTCGGCTCGGTAGAATCTGGCGGCAGGACACCGCTGCAAGGCAGATCTGCAAGCATACAGAGCTCGAATTCGGGTAAGTAACACGTAATTTACATTCACATGCTTGCTTTGCATGAAAAATGCCTTACCATACTATCTTCCTCATCAACTCAATCTCTGAAGGGACTTATGGCCCTCGGCCTTGGCAGTTTTAGCACTTTCGAGAGCGAGGCAAGCTCGGACTCTCGAGTCTTTGAGTCACGCTCCAAACTCTCATGCTTTTCCATGAGAGCACGGAGCTCTTGCTGAACCACCGCCACCCGCGCCTCCTGCTTTTCTCGCTCTGCCCGTTCCGTGGCGCATTGCGTTCGACGCGGACACGGCCTCCTTCAGGTCGCCACCTTGTTCGTGGCCCTGCAGTACCCATGTTATCCTTGTTATTTTTGTTGCAACCTAAATCCTTTTACATGTAGGTACAAGTTCAAAGTGGTGTTACTCACCTTCTTTGTCTGGAGCTGCTTCTGGCGCGGCCGAGCTCTTGCTCGGACCGCTCGAAACTCTGCTTCAAAGCACCGACCTCCATGATCGGTCTGCGGAGGTCAGCAGCGTAGCCTGCAACCCATATTGACATAATTTTTAGCAACCCTGCGTATATCTTCTTTTTCAGATCCTCGGTCGGCTTTTCTTCCGAACACGAACCGAGCATCGGGGGCTCTGTCTATCTTGGTATTACATTGCATATTTTAACTTCTTACCTCAAAGCACGATAGAAGGCTCTGCGAGCTTGGACAGCCCGCTCTTGGCGAGCTGCACCTTCGAATCACCACACTCATAATAGTGCGGTGTTCTTCCTCGATGGAAGCGCTCTGCAGCGCCTCCAACAAATGCCCGGCGCCTCGGTTGGGCCAGGAAGCCGCCGGCACCGGTCTTGCCCTTCGTTGAAGGGCGCCCGGCGGACTCCGGAACCACTGCGGGTTACGATATGGAGTCGGCGCAAAGTCGGGAGGGCGCCTTGCGGCGCCTCGAGCCTCCCCGATGGGTCCCTTCTTGGGATCCCACCTCGGCGTCCTCGGTGTCGCGAGGTGGAGCGGTTGGGATGGAGTCTACATCCGCCGGAGCCAGCGACCCACTTCGATGAAGCGGGGAGATCATCACTGGCGGACTACGGGCAGCATGCGGCATCGAGAATGACACTATGTGGCGCGAAAAAGAAATTATAAATCATTCAGGAATCCGGATACTTACGATCTCGCGGAGGCTGGCCCGTGAAGGCCATTCTTCCTCATAGCGTTGATGTTGGCGGAGCTGTCGGGGAATAGTCCTTCCCTCTTGGACCCTTGGCCTCCCCTGTTGGGGAAGCCTTCCTCTTCCTCTCTCCTCCTCTCTGAGAGAGTCCTCTTTCTCCTCCTCGTTTTGGGAGAGTCCGCCCAGAGTCGTCGGACACCTGAAAACAGGAGCTCTTCGAGCACCGTGGCCTCCTTCTTGGCCTTCTTCTCCGGCACCACGTGCGGTGCGGAACCAGCAACCCTCGCTAGGCGGCGTCTACTGGATTTTCGGCATAGGGCGGTCGGGTAATCTGCTCCGCCTTCCTCATCCAGTCTGTCAAAGGAAAGGGAAATTAAAACCGCATAGAGTCAAACTATGAAAAACAAGTGTCCGTAAAGGGTAGAATCACTTACCTCGTCGGCTGGCGCTGCGGCGAAATCCGCGATCTTGATCGCGGATCGCGAAACTTTGGCGCCCTTGAATAGCACCCTCCAGCGCCTTAAATGCGTTGTGTCAAAGAGCCGCTCGGTGCTGGTGCTGTTCGGATTGAACTCCCACAGATTGAATGCCGCTCTTGGCATGGGAGAATCCGGCGGACGAGCATGACTTGGACCACGTTAACCAGCTGAGCTTCTTCACCAGCTTCGGATACGGGCTTGGAGTCCCATCAGCTCCTCGAACTACCCCACAGCAAGCCTTTCTCTTTCCGGAGGTGAGCTGCGTGGGGATACCAGATCTAAACTTCGGGGCCGCCGCCCATGTAGGTCCACGCGGCTCGGTGATATAGAACCACCCGATTGCCACCCTTGGCGGATTCCACGAAGGCCCTTGAACCAAGGGCGTTGGGCATCTTGCCCAACATGGCGCCTCCGCACTCCGGCAGAGTGCCCTTCACTACCTTAGGCTTGACATTGAAGGTCTTGAGCCACAAGCGAAGTGGGGCTGGATCAGAGGAAGGCCTGCGCACCTGACGATAAGCGCCGAGATGTTGAGGATGAAGTTGGCGCCGGATCATGGAAATCCAGGCCGTAGTAGAACATGAGCCCCGGACAAAGGGGTGAAGTGGAAAGCCCAGTCCAGCGGAGGAAGTGGGAAGGAAAGCGACCCTCTCATGGGGCACTGGGGGGTGGGGATGAGCTGCCCCTCGTCGGGCAGCGGTCTGTGATGTCGCGGAGAGGTATCCGGCGCCCGCGCGGTTTAGCGATGTGCTCCTCCTTAGCGGTGGAGGCCAACCATTTACCTCCGCTCCGGACATGGTCGGAGAAGGTTGAGACAAGATCTTGTGAACTGGGCGCTGGAGCTCGAGTCTTGCGAGAGATGGATAAGCAAAGGAGGAAGAAGGCGTGGGTGAAAAGGTGAATCCTTATCCCTTATATGGTGAGGCGAAGTCTCGCATCCCCCACCGCCTGGTAAAACTTCGCTTATCTCCCAAGCGTCACCATCAATGGCGCGATTGGGTTACCCACGTCCGTATTGATGAGAATCCCGGATTAAGGGAAACACGATCTACTGCCCGACAAGGCGTGCCAAGAAACCACTTCACTAAATCTTGCTGAGGTGGTAAAGTAAAAACAATTCAAGTAATGGCTTGGTAGTGGTGTGACATCATGCCACAAAAACGTCGCAGATTGAACTTGTGTATATATTATTCTCTCTACGGTGGAATGTGGAATTTATTTTGCGAGCGGACACTATCTGGTGTTCACAATCTTCTATCATTCGGAGGAGGAACCCGCCTTGCAATGCCAAGCAATATCTGCGCGGACTTATCGTCATTGAAGCCTGGTTCGGAGACTCTTGAGGAGTCTGGATTAGGGGTGTCCGGATAGCGGACTACCATCATCGGCCGAACTATAATTGGCGGACTATCATCATCGACGGGACTCCAAGACTATGAAGATACAAGATTGAAGACTTCGCCCGTGTGTGGGACTTTCCTTGGCGTGGAAGGCAAGCTTGGCGTCTGGATATGTAGATCTCCTACCATTGTAACCGACTCTATGTAACCCTAGCCCTCTCCGGTGTCTATATAAACGGAGGGCTCTAATCCGTGGGACTCGAACAACAACCCTTACAATCATACCATAGGCTAGCTTCTAGGGTTTAGCCTCCTTGATCTCGTGGTAGATCCACTCTTGTAAACATCCACAATATCAATATCAATCGAGCAGGGCGTGAGGGTTTTACCTCCATCAAGAGGGCCGAACCTGGGTAAAACATCGTGTCCCTTGTCTCCTGTTACCATCCGCCTAGACGCACAGTTCGGGACACCCTACCCGAGATCCGCAGGTTTTGACATCAACAGGGGGGTTGGGGCTTTTGGGGGGTTAATTTAGGTGTTTCATACATTGTTAGCTAGCTAATTAATAGAGAGAAGTGTCCTCTCTTTTGTCCGTGCTTGGTCGACGCTTCGTACTATACATACATATAGAGAGGACTAGCTAGACACGCTAGCTAGCTAGTAAGCAAGCGAAGGAAGCAGAAGATCGTCATGAACATATATGCATACGAGAGACAAGTGATATCGACCACCTCTCCTTCTCCGAGATTGATCGAACAACAAGTTCTCGTATATCTATCCGACACTACGGCTACATATATACAATAATTATCTTTTACAAATATAATCTCCTAACATACGGACGCGTGGTCCACATATTATTCTCCGTCTTCAGCTATCACGTGGTCAAGAAAGAATGCATAATTCCTCTTGAATTGCTGCATGTGATCTGGTGCTAGGAGTTCATCCCTCATCCAAACATCTATTTTTAAGAAGGGGTCAATACATATATATATATATATATATATATATATATATATATATATATATATATATATATATATATATATATATATATATATATATATGAATGAATGAAACTCAACAAAATGATGGTAATAAAATAAAATTGTGAATATTGTTATTTACGCACTTCATATTGTTTGTCGAGTAGCCCGCTCACAGGTGGTGTGGCGCATGGACTCATAAATGTAGTATCCACAGAAATCATTCCCTTGTTCCTGCCACAACCACTTTACAAGAAATAGAGGTCAATCAAACTGATAATTAGCAAGCATGCTAAATGGTATTGATGAAACTAGCGCTTGAATCACTAGGAGATCGTGGAATATGCTACTATAGTACTTACTTTGGTGTCTAAATTGCAGCTTCTTCCGCAGTCCGGAGCTTTTTGGTGAATTTTCTCCAAACCCTGCCATACAAAGAAAACAATTACTTGATATCAGAAATGAACAAAGTTGCTGATATGGTGGATAATGATCGATTTAACTTACTTCTCGAGCATTTCAGTCATGTCCGCATACTCCTGGGGATCTTTTCGTCTCGAGTCTAAGACAGTTACTACTCCCTGCTCGAGCTTAATCTCTAGGAGAATATAGTGGAAGCTGTGCACGCATGCATAACTCATCAATATTACATTAGTATAACCTGGACTAATAAAGGGAAACCGAATATGCCACAAGACAGTAACACTCACTTGAAGTTGTAAGGAAAGAGTATTATATCTTTGTGTTCATTTATTACCAACGATTGTAGCAAGTTGGCCTCGATATTTTCGGCATGAAAATCAACCTCGGTTGCATCTATGAGATATGTGTTAATGAACCCAATATCACCCACTTGTCTTTTCTTCAATTCGGCGATCTTCAATCTGCATAATATAGTGAGGATAATTATAAATACATGCAATGAAAGAGCTGAGTTATATAGAGAGACTTAATGACAGAAGTAGTACTACTTACAGACAGTAGCAGGTGACCGTTGCTTTATCGAGGGCCAATTGATTGAAAAACTGATAAAACTCCTCAAATGGAATAGGCAACAGTTAAATTCCAACGAGGTCATGCTCCTTTTTAACTTTCACATACAAAGTACTCCTCCCCTCAGACTCTCTGCAGGTTTTCATGTACCAATCATGCAATCTTTGCATCATCGTTGATAGAGATCTTTCATCTTTGACGAGAGGCTTCCCGTACTCGTATCTTTGTATCTGCACCTCCAAGAAATCATAATGTACATCGTCGGGCAGGTAATCTCCAGGATTGCCATAACCGGGCACCATCCTCGGATCGACGATGTCGCTAGCAGGCACCTTGAGCGAGGGGCACGATTGCTTCGCTTGTGCGCCGAGCTGGGTAATTTGTTTCCCAGCTCGTCGTTCTTTCATCCTTTGATCACTTTTAGTACTTCCCAACCTCTCCGCTTCGGCAAATGCCTTTCCAATAATGCGCTCATAGTTGCCTTTCGGCGGAGACTTGGGTGGTTTTGTCAGGGCAGCCAGAGTATGCTTCGCTTTCACCGGATCTACCTTCTCCTCCGGAGGTGGATGTCTCTTTGCTTTCAACCCTTCAAAGAAGTCCTTCACTTCGGTCCGCGCGATCTTTGCATTTTCCTCCTCAGTCCTCTCGTACGGTAACTTCTCTGGAGTCTTCAGAGAAGGACCGAATCTGTATGTCCTCCCGCCTTTGGCTGTACTGCTAGACGCCGGCGAAGCGAGCGGGCGGATGTCTTCTTTCCTTGCTTACGAGGTGGAGGAGAAGGACTACGACACGGAGCAGCCGGAGTGGTGGCGGGTCTCTTCCGCCCTTGCTTGGCGAGGCGGGAAGGAGGAGCTGGCTGCTGCTCGGGCGCGCCCGGCGCGGAGAAGGAGGCGGAGTGCCGCCACGCCGGAAGAAGGAGCCGTCCGAGTGCCTGATCGTCACTCGCGGAGGAGGAGGCGGTGGAGGAGGCGGAGTGCCTGACTTCGCGGGAGGAGGAGGAGGAGGCGGAGGCGTCCAGTTCGGAAGGTTGATGAGATCCTTCCGCCATAGGCATGGAGTCTTGAGCGAGAACCCAGCCGAGTCTCCCCTTCACCGGTAGGGTGGTCAAGCCGGAGGTCCTCAAATCCCTCCGTTATTTCATCCACCATCACCCTAGCATATCCTTCTGGAATCGGCCGGCAGTGAAAAGTGGCGTCGGGTTTAGTAGGATAAACAGATCCAACAACCGCCTTGACCTTCAAATTCATCCATTGCGCCATAAGGTGGCAATTTTCAGCCTCCGTGATAGCATCCACGGGATAGCTGGCAGGAGCCGTCAAGGCATGCTCCGACTGAAGCAGCTCGGTGGAAGCCACGCAGCTTCTCCACTGAGATGGCGGGGTAGCTTGGGGGGAAGCTTCGGCAGGTCGTTTGCTGCGATCTGCTTCTCGTTCCTCTATCGCTTGTACCCTTGCATGCAGCGCCTGCAGTTCGGTCTGCTGCACTTTCTTCCTCCTCTCCTGGCATTTTTAATCGCTTGCGTCCGGAAACCCAGCCTTCCACGAACCGGAGCTTGGCGTGCCTCATGTCCATCCAGGGTGCTCAGGATTCCCGAGGGCCATTGTGAGCTCGTCGTTCTCTCTGTCTGGAAAGAATGTCCCTTGTTGCGCTGCTTCGATATATTGCTGAAGCCTCTTGACTGGTATGTCCAATTGTTCGTCCGTCCAAATGCACTTCCACGATCTGAGGGTCAAGGTTCCGCCAGCCCGAAGAACCAAGTCCGCAACGGTCTGCCCAGTTCATTGTCTCTGGTTCGATCCCTTTATCAAGCAGATCATTCTCAGCCTTGGCCCACTTAGGCCGGGCTATGAGGTAGCCACCTAACCCCGTGCGATGGTGAATCTTCTTCTTCGCAACATTTTTCTTGTTTGTTGTCGACATCTTTTTACTCTTTTCCGATGTCTTGTGGGCCACAAATGCGGGCCAGTCATCTCTGATCTTCTCATATTTGCCCTTGAATTCTGGGGTCTCTTTTTTATCGACAAACTTATTCAGGTCTTTCTTCCAATTCCTAAATAGGTCTGCCATCTTCTTAAGAGCAAAACACTTGATTAATTGCTCAACTGGCTTCTCTGGATCATCCTCTGGCGGTAGGGTGAAATTTGACATCAGCTCAGTCCAAAGATCATTTTTATGCATATCATTGACATAAGACACCTCAGGGTCGTTCTTAGGCTTATACCATTGCTGGATGCTAATCAGGATCTTGTCCCTAACCAGAACCCCGCACTGAGCAACAAATGCCTTCTTTGTCCTGATGGGTTCAATTGGTTGGCCGTCGCGCGCGATTTCTATGATCTCAAACTTTTCATCCGAGCTCAACTTTTTCTTCGGGCCTCGTCTCCTTACCGAAGTTGTGCTCGATCCGGAGGGCTAGAAAAAAGAACAAAGACGAGAGTTAATTAATATGTGTACATACCAAAAAAATGAATGCATCAATTAGCTAGTCAGCACAGGCTTAACTAATATATATACCTGGCCGGACTCGGTTCGGTGATCGCCGGAGCTGTCCTCATGGTCTACTTCTTCACCCTCTCCTTCTTGCACCGGCATTGGGTCATCGGAGCCATCATAATCATAGCCAGCTGCTTCTTCACCCTCTCCTTCCAGACCATCGGTGTCATTGAGAAACATCAACGAGCAGACGGCATCACTTCCTTCTGTGATTATGTCCCTCAACAACACTTCTTGTGCTTCGTCTCGGGGCGGGGTGTCCATAGTTTCTACAAATATTTACAACATGGCAATTATTATTCAAACATGACAGATATGGATATATTAGTGGCAAACGTAGAACTAGCTATCTAATCACAATAAGGAATCATATTAATTAGTGGCCTCGACACTGCTTCTCTAGGGTTTCGGGTGGCCTCGACAACGCTTCAAGGGTTAGGGGTGGCCTCGAGAACGCTTCAAGGAGGGGGTAATATCGACCCCCCCCCCCCCCACATATTGAAACTATCGGGAGGGGGTATATCAACAACGATGACATACGTACATGGGAAAATAATATGCTTGTTTTTTCCTTCTTAAAAATACATGAAGCTATCGGGAGGGGGTATATCGACAATAACAACGACGACACTACATCTATGTCCCACAAGTGACGTGGGCATCGACGCCCACGTCACTTGTGGGACGTGGATGTAGTGTCTGACACAGACGGCCACATGTATCTCACACCGATGATACTTGCTATTTAATTAGGGTTTCCTCTACCGCTCGGCGACCCTCGTTCCCGATAAAAAAAGAGGAAGAAGAAAAAAAAAGAGGAGAAGAACTCTTCTTTTTTTATCCTCTTCTTCCTCTCATGTTCGACGACCCTCGACCCCGATAACATACATCCATCGATATCATTCCATACATACATAGACATCTACATTATATATGAACAAACATCTATGTCCCACAAGTGGCGTGGGCATCGGCGCTTGCATGATGGGGTAGAGGTCGTGGATGCCCGAGGTCGAGGTCAAGGGCGAGGATCGCCGAGGTCGGGAGGTTGCCTAGTGCCAAAGGATTCAACAAAACCATGTCTTCATCATTAGGCGAAAATAGCAGGTGCACGATGGTGCAAGCTCTCCAAAGTTATTTTGGAGCAGAGTCCCGAGATAGGATAATTCTCTTTTTGGTACAAAGTTCAGCAAGAACCTTCGAATATCGTTATTTGGAAGGCCTTTGCTGAAATTAGTACAAAAGGCAAATTATCTATTCGGGACTCCATTCGAAATAACTTTGAGGACTTCTGCCATCATGCCTGGTTACTTCGCTAATGATGAAGCCATGAATTTCTTCAATACTTTGACACTAGGAAACCTCTCGACCTCGGCGATCCTCGACCTCGAACCCTCGGCGACCTGGAACCCTCGATCCTAGGCGAACACTCGAACCTCGACCTCGATCCTCGACCCTATAGAACCTCGAACCCTCGACCACAGAAACCCTCGACCCTTGACCCTTAACGACCCTCGACCCTCTACCCTAGTTCCCGACCCTCGACCCCTCGGCGATCCTCGACACCCTCATTCCCGATAAAAATTAAGAAGAAGAAGAAAAAAAAGAGGAGCAAAAAAAGGAGAAGAACCTCCTCTATTCCTTCTTCTCCTCTTTTTTTCTTCTTCTTCCTCTTCTTCCTCTCCTCGTCTTCTCCTTCTTCTTCTCCTTCTTTCTCTACTTATTTTCCTTTTTTCCTCTCCTTTTTATTCTTCTTCCTTCTTCTTCCTTCCTCTTTTCTTCCTTTTCCTTATTTTACGTTTTCCTCTCCACTAACATAAAATGCACTAACCTAAAATGCAACAAACATAAAATGCACTAAATCGATCAACTAACCTAAAATCAGTGATAAAATTCACTAACCTAAAATCGATATCTACTAACAACTTAAAAAAACATATATTAAAAAATGCATATATGAAAAAAACATCATCATATCATCAACATCATCATCAACATATATATGAAAAAATGCATATATATATATATATATATATATATATATATATATATATATATATATATATATATATATATATATATATATATATATATATATATATATATATATATATATATATATATATATATATATATATATAGGCGGCTGCCCAGACCATAGTCTTGGAGGCGCGGACCGGGCGAGGCGGCGAGGTGGCGGCGGCGGCGTTGGCACGAACCCGGGGCGCTGGCGACAGCGATGGCGGGGGCGGCGGGCGGCGAGGGCGCGGGCGATGGCGACGACGGTAGCAGGCGGCGGGGCGACGGCCGGCGAGGGCGCGGGCGACGGCGACGACGAGCGCGCGGCGGCGGCGGCGAAGCGGCGGTGGCGGCGTCGGGCAACTGGCGGCGCTGATGTGTTCGGCGTCGTCGGGCAAATGGCGAGAAATCTGAAATTTCCTTAGTGCTTGCTTATATAGCAAAGCATTGGTCGGTTTGTGGAACCAACGGGACTAATGCTGCTTAGTCGGTTGGTGCCACCAACCGGGACCAAACCGACCTTTGGTCGGTTGGTGGCACCAACCGGACTAAAGACATTAGTCCCGATGGTGCCACGAACCGACCATATCTGCTAGTCGGTTGGTGCCACCAACGGGACCAAACCTGTGCTGCCCCGCGCCCAAATGTTTAGTCCCACCTCGCTAGTTGAGAGGGAGCCGCACCTGTTTATAAGGTGCGGTGCGCCTTCCCTCTCGAGCTCCTCTCTAAAGCAGACTTTCGGGCCTAACCGTGCAATGTGTGCATGTGGGCCTATTGGGCCTCCCGCGGGTCTGAATCCTGGCCCATGGTAGGGTTTCTAGTCGTATTCGGGCCGTGGGGGCCCAGTAGGAGGCACTTCTTTTGTTTTTTTGTTTTTTGGTTTTCTTTGTTGCTTTATTTAGTTTATTTTGTTTCTACTTACAACAAAATACTTATTGGTGCTATATTTATTTTATTTTCCAGTTTTTTTGTTTTGTTTTCTGCATTATTTATTTTCTTTTGTTTTTGCTTTATTTTTAATTCTTTTTGCTTTTAGTTTTAGAAAAATTATAAACTTTCTGTTAGTGCCATTAGTTTTCAAATTTGAAAACACTTTTTTTTTTTCTTTGTTGCTTTATTTATTTTATTTTGTTTCTACTTACAACAAAATACTTATTGTTGCTATTTTTATTTTTTCCAGTTTTTTGTTTTGTTTTCTGCATTATTTATTTTCTTTTGGTTTTTTCTTTATTTTTTAATTCTTTTTGCTTTTAGGTCAGCAAAATTATAAACTTTCTGTTAGTGCCATTAGTTTTAGAAAAATTATAAACTTTCTGTTTGTGCCATTAGTTTTCAAATTTGAATAGTTAAAATTTGAATTCTTTGAAACTTGTGTGAATCACAAGTTTGTGATTAACTTTACTAAAAAATGAACATAGATGCACCTATAGAGA
This sequence comes from Aegilops longissima, assembly GCA_021605205.1. Classification (NCBI taxonomy): domain Eukaryota; kingdom Viridiplantae; phylum Streptophyta; class Magnoliopsida; order Poales; family Poaceae; genus Aegilops; species Aegilops longissima. Next base: position 696,736,869 of record CM038678.1, on the reverse strand, counting down.
AAATTAAACCTAAATTCATAATCAATTTCTATGAATTTCAGAGAAATTCACTATGAATTTAGGTCAAATTCACATATAGGGCATCTATTTTCACTTTGAGAGGAGCTCAACAAGGCAGAGAGGGCGGGCTTATAAACGGTGTGGCGCCCTTCGGTTGGCGAGGTGGGACTAAACTCTGGCATAGCGAGGACCAACCCTTTAGTCGGTTTGTGGCACAAGCCGGGACTAATGGTCATGGGCCATGGGCGAGCCGCATGGGCGAGGACTAATATATGAACATAGATGCACCTATAGAGAAAATTCTACCTAAATTCATAGTTTTCAAATGAACTCTGAAAAAGTTGGCATAGCATGTGCATGTACAAAACGGACAATGGTATCATACTCGTCTATTACAAAGTTGGCATGGTATCATCATAATAGTTGCGGGAGAAAGTCTTCACTTTTTCTTCGCTTGTGTCATTTGCTTATTGCGTCGTAACCATTGATAATCTTCATCATTTATCAGGATGCTTGGGTCAGCCTTGACTTTGAAGGGAGGAATTTCATGAAACTTTTCATACTCTTCAGACATGTCTATCTTGCCCTCCACTCCCAGGATGTCCCTTTTTCCTGAAAGAACTATGTGGCGCTTTGGCTCATCGTATGATGTATTAGCTTCCTTATCTTTTCTTTTCCTCGATCTGGTAGACATGTCCTTCACATAGATAACATGTGCCACATCATTGGCTAGGACGAGCGGTTCGTCGATGTACCCAAGATTTTTCATATCCTTGTTGTCATTCCGTCTTGTGGGTCTACATGTACCCGCCTCTGACAGATTGACCCATTTGCACTTAAACAAAGGGACCTTAAAATCTACTCCGTAGTCAAGTTCCCATATGTCCACTATGTAACCATAATATGTGTCCTTTCCCTGTCGGTTGTTTGCATCAATGCGGACACCGCTGTCTTGGTTGGTGCTCTTTTGATCTTGGTCAATCGTGTAAAATGTATTCCCATTTATCTCGTATCCTTTCCAAATCATTCTGATCGAAGATGGTCCCTGGACAACAAGTAAAGCTCATCACAAACAGTCTTGTCACCTCGAGGCGTGTTTCCAACCAACTGCTGAAAGTCTGATGTGTTCACATGTAATCCGATCGTTACCTTTGCTCCGGGTGTTTGGGCGCAGATCGTTCTTGTGTTCATCGACATCTGGGGTCACCAAGGTAGAGTTACGTAGAATTGTGTAGTGTGCTTGAGACCAAGAATATCCGTCCTGCATATTATTGAGTCCCTTCCAAGCGTGCCTTTTCAATCAGTCTCCCCTCATACCGCGATTTAGGGAGACCTATCTTCTTAAGGCCAGGAATGAAGTCAACACAAAACCCGATGACATCCTCTGTTTGATGGCCCATGGAGATGCTTCCTTCGGCCTAGCACGATTCTGGACATATTTCTTTAGGTCTCCATGAACCTCTCAAAGGGAACATATTGTGTAGAAATTCGGACCCCGAATGACAATCTTGTCGACTAGATGAACTAGGGCGTGCGTCATGATATTGAAGAAGGATGGTGGGAACACCAGCTCGGCCCGACAAGACATTCGCCACATCACTCCTTAGCGTTGAGTACGATTTCTGGATCGATCACCTTCGAGATATTGCATTGAGGAATGCACATACCTTCACAATGGCTAATCGGACGTTTTCGGTGAAGCCCCTCAATGCAACCGGAAGCGATTGCGTCATAATCACGTGGCAGTCATGAGACTTTAGGTTACGGAACTTTTTCTCGGCATATTTATTATTCCCTTTATATTGACGAGAAGCGGTCGGGACCTTCATCTTGAGCAGGCATTCAAAGAAGATTTCTTTCTCTTCTTTAAGTAGGCGTGGTGGCGGGACCTTCATCTTGCTTCGGAGGCATGCCCACTTTTTTTGTGCAAGCGTTGCAGGTCCTCCGTGCCTCGGTGTATCTTTTGTCTTCCCAAACACGCCCAAGAAGCCTAGCAGGTTCACGCAAAGGTTCTTCTTCACGTGCATCACGTTGATCGAAGAGCGGACCTCTAGGTCTTTCCGATGGGTAGGTCCCAAAATATAGATTCCTTCTTCCACATGGGTGCGTGATTCTCGGCGTCATTGAACAGCTAGTCCGCGGGACCCTTTCCAAAGATTACGTGTAAATCATTGACCATAGCAAATGCGTGATCACCGATGCGCATGGCGGGCTTCTTCCGGTGATCTGCCTCGCTTTTTGAAGAAATGGGCGATGGCCCGGTACACATTCTTCCTGCAGCTTCCGGTATATACTATCGATGTCAAGTAAGCGGTGCGTGCATCGTGGTATCCCTTGTTTGTCATCACGAAAGGTTCTTGAGGCGGGCCAATCTTTGATGGTCACGAACAGCAATGCCTTTAGGTCAAATTCCTCCTTTGTGCTCATCCCGTCGTACACCGTTTCCATTCCACAGCTGTAAAAGTTCTTCAACTAATGGCCTTAGGTACACATCAATGTCGTTGTCGGGTTGCTTAGGGCCTTGGATGAGAACTGGAATCATAATGAACTTCCGCTTCATGCACATCCAAGGAGGAAGGTTATACATACATAGAGTCACGGGCCAGGTGCTGTGATTGCTGCTCTGCTCCCCGAAAGGATTAATGCCATCCGCGCTTAAAGCAAACCATACGTTCCTTGGGTCCTTTGCAAACTCATCCCATACTTTCTCTCGACTTTTCTCCACTGCGACCCGTCGTGGTGCTCTCAACTTCCGTCTTTCTTATGGTCCTCACTGTGACATCGCATCAACTTGGCATGCTCTCCGTTTACGAACAGACGTTTCAACCGTGGTATTATAGGAGCATACCGCATCACCTTCGCAGAACCCTCTTCGGGGAGGCTCGCCGTCAACATCACGAGGTCATCTCGTCGATCTTATACCGCAATGCACCGCATACCGGGCATGCGTTCAGATCCTTGTATGCACCATGATAGAGGATCAGATCATTAGGGCATGCATGTATCTTCTCCGCCTCAATCCTAGAGGGCATCGACCTTCTTTGTTGCATATGTCTTGTCGGGCAATTCGTTATCCTTTGGAAGCTTCTTCTTCATTATTTTCATAGCTTCTCAAATCCTTTATCGAGCACAAGATTCTCGCCTTCCACCGCAGCAATTCGATCTGATCGAGCTTTGTGTTGCCATCTTCGCAATTGGGGTACAACCCTTTTTGTGATCCTCAAACATGCGATCGAACTTCAGCTTCTTTTGACTTTCGCATTGCGTCCTTGCATCGACAATGACCGGCGGAGATCATCATCATCGGGCACATCGTCTGGTTCCTCTTGATCTTCAGCAGCTTAAGCCCGTTCTGCAGCACCATCGTGCACATCGTCAGTTCCTCTTGATGTTCATAGCATCACCGTATTCAGGGGCACATAGTTGTCATCATACTCTTCTTCTTTGCCGTCTTCCATCATAACCCCTATTTCTCCGTGCCTCGTCCAAACATTATAGTGTGGCATGAAACCCTTGTAAAGTAGGTGGGTGTGAAGGATTTTCGGTCGAGTAAGACTTCAGTATTCCCACATATAGGGCATGGACAACACATAAAACCATTCTGCTTGTTTGCCTCAACCACTTCAAGAAAATCATGCACGCCCTTCGTGTACTCGGAGGTGTGTCTGTCACCGTACATCCATTGCCGGTTCATCTGCGTGCATTATATATAATTAAGTGTGTCAAAAATCATTATAGAACATCATGAATAGATAATTAAGTGACCAAATTAATAGAAGTTCAACATCACATGAAAACCAAAGTCCATACATAGTTCTCATCTAACAACATAAAGCTCTGCAAAGCATCTAAATTAATTAAACCATACATTGAAACTATGTAAAACATTTCAATGCAAAAACAAATGCGATCATAATCGCAACCAAGGTAACAACTGATCCAACGGCATAATGATACCAAGCCTTGGTATGAATGGCATATTTTCTAATCTTTCTAATCTTCAAGCGCATTGCATCCATCTTGATCTTGTGATCATCGATTTACATCCATAACATGCAACTCCAATATCATCTTCTCCTCCTCAAGTTTTTTATTTTTCCTTCAAGAAATTGTTTTCTTCTTCAACTAAATTTAACCTCTCGACAATAGGGTCGGTTGGAATTTCGGTTCAACAACCTCCTAGATAAATAAAATCTATGTCACGTTGGTGGCATAATTTTCATAAATAATAAATGAACCAATAGTTATGAAAAGATAATATATACCACATCCGAATCATAGATGGGGCGAGGGCCGACGGGCGGATACCAAAACCATCGCACTATATAAGATGCAATAATAAAATTAAGAAAATAATACAAGTATCTATCTAAACATACAAGTAAGAATATTTTTCCTTTCAGAAAGAAGATAAGAACAAGAGGCTCACCACGGTGGTGCCGGCGATGAGATCGGCGCGGGTGATCGACGGCGGTGAAGACGGGGACGGAGCGTGACGGACCGCTAAACCTAGACAAATATTGAGGAAAATGGAGCTTGGAGGTCGAGCTTGGAGAGGAGAAAGCTTAAGTAGTGTGGCTCGGGCATTCCATTGAACACCTTGTGTGCATAGGAGGTGAGCTAGAGCACCACCAAGCCCTCTCCCCTCGGCTAAGACAAAAAACAGAGCAGTGTGCTCTGCTCTTACGCGGGGGGTATATGTAGGAAGCACTATTGGTCCCGGTTCGTGGCATGAACCGGGACTGAAGGGAAGCCATTGGTCCCGGTTCATGCCACCAACCGGGACCAATGATGGTTGGCCAGGAGCAAGGCCCATTGGTCCCGGTTCGTCCCACCAACCGGGACCAAAAGGGCCGACGAACAGGGACCAATGGCCCACGTGGCCCCGGCCCACTGGGCTCCTGACCGGGACAAATACCTCCATTGTTCCCGGTTCGTGGCAGAACGGGGACTAATGGGTTGAGCAGGCCTGGGTCATTGCCCCCCTTTCTACCAGTGAGGTATTCCAATTTTTTTAACCCTCTCTCCTTCTCTTTCATTGTTGTACTAGTAGTATACTTAGTACTACCTCCGTCCTGGTTTATAGGTCCCCTTTGTAGTTTGTGTCAAATTTTGACTAAAGATTTAACTAACAAAATGTTAATGCATGTAAGGAAAAATTATCTCATTGGATTCATATTTGAACATAGTTTTCAAAAATATAATGTTTGGTGACATGCGTGAACATTTTGTTAGTTTAATCTATGGTCAAAATTTGGCACGAAACACAATGGGGACCAATAAATCTGGACGGAGGTAGTAGTACTAGTAGGAGTACTTTTTACCTTGGAGGACGCGTATAGCTAGCTAGGCCCTTGAAGACTTGAACCCACTAGCTGCCACCATTTATGTTTTTCCATGTCTTACTATCTCATCCATGTAGCCAAGAGTGGCTATATATAATAAGCTGGTTATTTTACTTCCTCTATACCGGAGTGGTACTATTTGCTGCACAGTATTACTGACCGCCATATTTGAGCACAACATTATTACGCATGGATCTTGACTATGTACGTCACCATGTGTCTAGATCTGGGATGCCGCGTGTACCAGATGAATGGCGCCGAGTTCGACCCCCGTGATGCTACGTGGGTGCCGAGGAACACTCTTGGAGAGTACTACGCTTTTCGCCGGGACAGCTACCCCATTGTGAAGCGGATGCCACCTTTAGTGCCGCGACACGGAAGGCCTGCCGTTCATGAAGCATGGTTGTGTCTTCATTGCGCATCGACGGATGAATGACATCTTTGGGACACGCTATCCCTGATTTATCTTTGCCCGGCTTGGATGAGTCTCCATCGTGTGGAACCGGACTAGAAAGCTGTGACAATGATTCCGTTGCCCACCGCTATGGATCGTGCCATCCATGAAGAACACACAGGGACTGGAACACGGAGGAGGACATGCATGTAGCCCATCTATAGCGTGTAAGTGGAGTACGGTAATTGTGAGCGGTAGCGCTGTGAATATATGTAGACTAGTCGTGCACAAATTTATCACATGAATTGGAGATGAACTTGTGTGGCATACTGGCATTTGTCCTTTAGAATTTATTACTAGTAAATGTGTTATGTGTACATGCAACTTGTGTGATTGTTGCACGGGCTCCAACACGCTCTTTGAGAAAAAAAGGTGGCACGGCTTTTCGATATACGTGACGTGGCGGCATCATACAGTAGCATCGTTCGCTATAGTTGTAGTAAACTCCTACTAGGACGACAACTCCTATAAAACCTTGCGCTTGGCTCTTTGCCTCTTCGGGAGGTTCAATAGTTCGTACTCGTGTGAACCTTGCACTTGGCTCTTCGCCTCTTTGTAAGGTCCAACAATGATGATACTACAGTACAATATGCTTCCGGCAATCTGACACCGATTGAACTGATGCACGTCCATCGCTAGGGCGAGGACGAGGGCGAGGAGAGGGAGAGGAAGGGAGAGGGAGAGGTGCTGTAGTCAAAACCCTCTCCTCGTCCTGCGAACCACCGCGCGCGTGGGCGGGGAAGAGGCGTAGTAAGCAAGCTTCTCCTCGTTCGGCGAGTTGACGGGACACATCAAAGGAGTACTAGTACTAGTACTCCCTCCGTCCAGGTGATTAAGTCATTTTAGGTTGTGCACCGTGACCAAGGAGGAGGGGAAAACAAGAAAACTTAATGTTCATTTGCTAATTAATAGCATTGCATGCAATGAACTAACCACTGCATGTCGTGTTTGGTAGTCTCAACTCATTAAAAGCATGCACACCTTACTTCTCTTATTGGTTGATATGTCAAGAAACAAGAAACGAGGTAGAATTTAATGCACCGCGCCTAAGTGTTTTGGGATTATTTGGTTTTCGTAAGATGACTTAGGCTGCTGCCAATGCATGGGTGCTTAGATGAGGTGCTAAGCACATTAAATAGCTTAGCAACTATACTCCCCAATGCATAGGTGCTTAGCTTATGGTTTCTAAGCTTGCTTCATTTAACGATTTAGCAACTAAAGCTCTTCATGTATTGGTGGGCTTCCTTCCTTTAAATGTTTTGTCTAGGTTCACGCGCTTAGCATTGTTTCTTCCTGGGGTCACCACACTCATCTCTCTCTTCTTAAATAACTTGCCACATCAGATTTTTTGCCTACGTGGAAGGCTTAGCACCTGTACAAGGTGGAGCATTGGGAGGGGCCTTACACACCTAGACGGAGGGAGTAGTATTCCATACCGTGTCCTTTCCGATTAATATGGCTTAATTTGAAACGAGAAAAATACATTGGCGGTCAACGTAGGTAACAATCGCTCTTCTGGTCACTATATATAGTTTTGCGGCGATTATCGATCGGTAGCTCATCGTGAGCAACACCGTATTGCACCCTCTTGACCGCCACATAGTCGACGTGGCACTTTGTTGACTGGTTAAATTGTCACCTTGTTTACGGGTCCCACATCGGTTAGCGAGCAAAGAAATCAGTTAAACAAAACTTAGGCAGGCGCGACACGAGTCCAACCCTTGCGCGCGAACCGCCCTAGCTGTGTATGTGAGTGCATGCACGTGTCCTCCCTCGGTCTTCCAACAAAGAGTGTACATCGGCTACATAACAAAGAGTGTGGTACATAATGTACATCTACACTTCCAATGCATTTAACCTTTAATCTAAATCGATATTGATTGACTAATGCACCAACTTGTGCTGTAGGTATAGGCAACATGTCTATCCTTAATTACAGCATGCAACGGCTTTCATTTAATCTTCTTATCTCAATGGTCGCATGCGCACATAAGTCTGCTACTTTTGGGCGTTAATTATGCCCTGGTCAATGTGTAAATCTCTAAATGTACAATCTTTCACGGACGTAGGGAGTAGGTTGAGCACTTGAGCGTGAGCTGTGTGTGTTGCGTCGTGTGCTGTGTGCCGCATGGGTGCGTGAGTGTTGCATGCGTCTATGTGTACGTGTGAGTGTTGCATGTTGCATGCATGCATGCATGGGGCTTACTCCCTGCCATTGAAATGTTCATATTTCAAGCTTCCTCTGTTCCCTCCATATGGTGATACTCCCTCTGTTCCCAAATAGTACGGAGTAAAAGCCTCCTTCTATTCCCAAATACGGAGTATTTGTCTTTCTACAGATTTCAACAAGTGACTAGGTACGGAGCAAAATGAGTGAAGTGAGCGTAGAGGAATAGGGATACTGTAGAAAGGAAGTCCTCGCGATCCATTATTCCCCATCTCGGTCAAAGAGAACTATTCAACTAGTCTTCGCAGTGAAGTGACAATACACGCTGCAGCAGATGGGACACGTAATTAATAAGATGAACCAGCGTGTTGTTGTTACTAAATCAGCCTTACCCAAGATCTGCCATCATGTTTGCCGATGAAACGCGCTTCTCAAATATGCCTCGCACCTCTGTCCTCCATTAAGCGACATATGGGCCCTCTTGTGGTAGACCCACATGTCATCGGTGTAACTATTTACACTCCGAAGGACGGTATATCCTGGTAGTAGTACTAGTAGAATTGAGATTTAATGCACTTTCTTCCCTGTCTTCCACTCTTCTTCCTCCTCTCTTCTTCTTCCTCCTCTCTTCCCCATCGTCGGCCGCACACCATTTACCCCCGCTCACTTCTCGCCCGCCCGTGCCATCTTACTTGGTAGCTCGCGCGTACCATATCCCCCCGCTCACTGCTCGGCCACACGAGGAGAAGCTTCTTCGCTTCGCCCTTTGAATCCACTTCCCGGCTGGCTCGCAGCACCGAAAACCCCAATGGCAGAACCGACTGACACGCAGAGCCGCGATTGGAATTCCCTCCCCAATGTTCTCTTGGAGCAGATCTGTAGTCGTATGGACCTACTCACACTACAAAAAAATACACTTCCGTGATGATACGTGTTTGTCACAGTAGGTCGCGTTTTTTGTCATGCATGTACATCCATGACAAATTTATGACAGAATCAAGATAGTCATACCTGTGCTGTCATACAAGTGTTCGATGACATTACCAAAATTATCATCACGAAAGTGTCCACTTCCATGACGATAAATCGCGTCACAGAATTGCTTTCGTCAAAGGTGACCGACCGTGGCATCCACCGTAACGGAACGCCGTTAAGCTATCGGGTTGGGTTTTGGATCCGATAACCCGTTAACAGCCCCGACCAATGGGGATTTTCCACGTGTAAAATCATCATTGGCTGGAGGAAACACGTGTCGGCTCACCGTTGGGATAGATGTCATCCACTCATTGGACAGAAGGCGCCTATGATACGTCGACATGTGGCACGACCCAACAGAGGCCCATTCCTGTGAAAAGGCCGGCCCGTTTGACTTGGTCAAAAGGTGGCGGGCCGGCCCATGGAAGGCCTGTTAACGGCATGTTCGCATATAGCCCATTTACAGCCTGCTAACCCAAGGCCCGTTACGCCCTATCCGAATTAGGCCTAGTAGCGTCATCTGGGCCATCCAATATGATTCCACTGTTTTCGCCGGCCCATGTATGGCCCATGACGTCTTTCGGCCCATATGAGGCCCTATGTAACTCTTGGCCTATTAACGGCCCGTGGTGAAACTAGCTGAACAATGTATCACTTTACACCCACTAACGGCCCGTGGTGAAACTGGCCCGTAATGAACAGTATATCGCTTTATACCCATTAAGGGCCCGTTATTCAGTTGGGCCGTTTCTAGCAAATGTTATCTTTCGGCCTTCTCAGAGCCCATTTATTCTTGGGCTCATTTCCAGCATTCATTTACTTACGGCCCGTTACTGTCATCTTCTGCTTGTGGGCCAAATTCAGCTTGTGGTTACATCGGTCCGTTTGTGGTCCGTTAATCGTTAATGTTTTCATAGCGTCATCAAATCGGCCTATTAACGATGGCCCATTATGGTCACACGGCCCGTATAAGGCCCATTGATGATACGGCCCGTAGAAGGCCCATTGTTTCTACGGCCCATAGAAGGCCCATTGTTTCTACGGCCCATAGGAGGCCCGTTGTTTCTACGGCCCGTAGAAGGCCCATTGTTTCTACGGCCCGTAGAAGGCCCATTGTTTATACTGCCCATAGAAGGCCCACTGTTTCTACGGCCCGTAGGAGGCCTAGTGTCACTACAGTAAATATTAGCCCATGGTTATTGTGGTCTAATTTTAAAAAGAACTGCACTGACTAGAAGCAAACAAATAAACAAGACAACAAGGAAATAAATAAGTAAGCAACTTATGCTAGGCTATCACGGCTGTTACACATATTACACCCACTGGGCATCAAAGTTCGCCACCAGTGCAAATATAGGGAACAAAGCAGCACATCATATACACTGGTTGTCAAAGTTGGCGACCAGCGCAAATAAACGCCGTAGCAAAACAAATCCAGAACTGAAACCACTTCAGAAGATCTCAAGAAACAATATCCTGGGTACCCATAATGTTGTCAAGATGATTAGCAAGCTTATTAACTTTCTCTTGTTTGACGCTTAAATCCTCCAGTAACTTGCATTGCACGAAAAATATGCATCTGAATTCTGCGGGACTTCCTCGGTCCTTGACTTCTGTCATGACACATCGATCAATGTCTTTCAACTTGAAGTTGAGACTCAAGAAGACGAACTGATTCAGGCAGCGAGTTCAAAGAGCTTGTGCCAGCAGTAGTGGCGATAACTTTCGAACACTACATCAAGACAGGACTTTTGGGTTCCCTTTTGTCGTCAAGATAGTTTTTATCAGCTTTCTTAGAGACCAACAGGGATGTCTCACTATCTTGAACCTTATCTGCATTACTTCCTTTACCATTGGATAACGCGGTACTGTTCTCCAATATTTTGTCCGCATTCTAAAAGAGAAACAAGGAGACACATCACATGTTTACCATGTTGTATATGAAACTCATTTTGGTAAATGAGTTCAGTAGTAAAGTGGACAGGATAACAGCATGAAACAAACATATATCTATGTGCCATGGTCACTTTATGGTCTATATCATTCTAGTTTTGTTGCCAAATCAAGATAGAGACATAGTTCAAATAATATTTGTTCAAGACAAAGCAGAATAGACAAAATATAAGTGTGGGTAACTATAGAGCAATAACAACACTTGTAATGTGCATGACATGAGAACATAACTGTTTATTCAATTGAAACTGAAATCAACATAGAGCAGGTTACAACAGCAAACCAGTTAAAGAAACAGGTTTAAAACATACCTGTTGCGCCATTGGAGTTTCAATTCCATCCTTCACATTTGAAAATAGTTGGTATGAGTAAATATAGTAATGCAAGAGCAAAGGAGTATGAACCATAGCTACAGAACCTAATCTTAGAACAAATCTTCTTCTCCTTTAAGCGTTGAGTTGGGATTCGGAGTGGTGGTCCTCGTGCTTTGGGCACTGCAGTTCCCTTACTAACCGCTCGTGTTTGGGTGCTCTGTGGTGGAGACGGTGTTGTGTCAACTGGAAGTGGGTTACTATATGTCGGGGTTGGGGTTAAAAGGGGTGTAGCTGGTTCTCTTTCCAACTGGGTAGGGGTACAATCTGCGAGAGTCTAGGTTATGTGTGGTGGATATGGTCCTTGGGAAAGTACAACCGTGGTTCTATCTGCATGAACTGGTAGCACTATCTTTTCTGAAGACCGTGTTGTTACTCCCTTAGATACTGCCATCACGCCCTCCAATTCAAATGGCTGATAAACAAGAAAAGTAATTGAAAGTATAGACATTGTATGGTAGACAGGTGCAATGGATAGTGGGGAATAAAAGAGGGCATGAAATAATTCATATTTATGTTGTCTAACCAAACAGGATAGCATGACACAGTTCACATATATGATGGCTAACTAAACAGGATAGCATGACACAATTTCACATTATGATGGCTAACTAAAAAAATGGAAAGACATAGTTCAAAATATGAGACTATGTAAACAGGATGACATGACATAACTATATAATGTGTTTATTAAATAGGTTGGCATGCCATAATTCACATACATTCATGGATAGAATGCCATAATTCTAAATATGATGATTGTAAACACGAAACATGATGAGATGATATAACTATATGATGTCTTTATTAAATGGGTTGCCATGCCATAATTCAGATAGATGATGTGTATGTACTATGTAAACATGATGGCATGATATAATTCAAATATATGATTTATATAGTAAGCAAGCAAGCAGATGGCAATCTATATATGATGTAAAAACTAAGCAATGCAAGACAACATGCATGACATGGGTAATATATCCCTGCCAAGTTTGAGCATAGACCTCTGGGGGGAAATAGGACTGGTCATCAGTCTCTGAATCCTCCTCTAAGGAGCTCTCTGTAGCCAGCAAGATTTCTGCTTCAGCAGGTAGCATTGTCTGCTCTCAATACCTTGTTTTCACTCCAGATACTTCCGTCACCGCTTCAAATGGCTGATGCACAGGAAGAGTAGTTGAATATACAAACGTTGTCGACAAATGGAACACGTAATACAAAAAAATGATAGCATGATATAATTCACATACATGATGATTGGCTAAACAGCATGACATTGCATAATTCACATATATAATGCCTTTGCAACAAGATAGCATTGTATAATTCACATATATAATGTCTTGCAACAAGATGGCAATGCATAATTCACATATATGGTAATTAGACACTTTGAGCAATTGGTATTCACACAAAGCATGTCTAAACTAATCAAATGGCATAGCAATGCGAGACACCATACGCACGATATGAGCAACATAACCCTGCCAAGTTAGAGCATACACCTCGGGGAATAGGACTGGGACTGGTCATCTGTCTCTGAATCCTACTCTGAGGAGCTATCCGTAACCAGCGAGATATGCGCTTTGTCAGATAGCATAGCCTGTTCAGAAGACCTTGTTTTCACTCCAAAATTTGCCATCACCGTGTCAAATGGCTGATGCACACGAAGAGCAGTTGAATGTACTAACATTGTTGACGAATGTAATATGTAACAAAAAAAGATGGCCTGATATAATTTACATATAAGATGACTGGCTAAGCAGGATGGCATTGCAAAATTCACATATATGATGCCTGGCTAAACAAGGTGGCGTTGCATAATTCACATAAACGAAACTAAACAGATGGCATTCGCACAAAGGATGTCTAAACTAAGCAGATGACATATTTTATGTATAAAGTAAGCAATGCAAGACACCATATGCAAGATATAACCAACATCAGCGTGCCAAGTTAGAGCGAAGACCTCAGGGGGGGTAAATAGGAGTTATCTTCTCCTTCTGAATCCCCCTCAGAACAGATATCATCCTCTCGATTACAATCTGAAATGCGTGGAGGGGGGGCTGCCTTTGCGCCTACCATGGAGCGACGTCTGCATGAAATTATATTGCCACGCAAGGCTCGTCTTTTTTGCTCTACATGTTCAGTTCCATTGTTTACAATAACTATCATGCATAGGAATAAAACATAGTGAGATTATGTAAGGAGTGCATGCAGAAATCCAGAGTGATGGTAGAAACCTGTGGATAGACCCAAAACCAATAATAGCGAGCGATAATGGCTTCACTTAATAAATCTGAGATAATGGCTTCTTTCTTGTTTGTTTCCCACCCAACATGAAACTCATAGTAGACACGGAGATTAACCAGATAGTAGATAGATACTATTGATAGCGGCCCCGATATGTACCCCACAACCATTTGAAAACTCAAGTTTGACCATTAGTTTGGAGCTGACTTAGAGTCTAATCGGTGAACAGGACGATAAAGTAGCATGTAATATTAAGCGATGCATAATGTAAGCAAACACGAAAGAGTGCGACCTCTCTTGCGGACCCATGTAGTCCTCGAGGTCATCTGCTTGGTTGATGATGGTAATGCAGTTTTCATGGCTGCCAACGGCGGGGAAGAAGATCTGAGGCGGCGAAAGACAGTCTGGAGGCCGGATCCCTGCTTTGCTGGACCCTTCTGTCGTTGAAGCAGCTGAGCTTGGGTGGACGACGGCGCAGCTGGATCGGGACAAACCACACAAGGTTTTCTTTGACAACTATCTGTAAGAAAAGTAATTCTGTAAGGGCTCATTTGAATTGGAGGATTCCAAGAATGCAGGGATAGGAAATAGACAGGAATAGGATAGGAATGCACGTGCAAAACAGAGAATTTAAAAACACTGGATTTCTGCCAATCTGGATGTTTGATTCACAACAATTGGAAGATCACAGGATGCAAAGAAGCATGGTGAGATTAACTCAAACAACAAGAAAATGTACGGTTATAATGCTATTATGCTACTATCTCTTAGTCTTGTGCTTCATGAATAGGAATTTGAGAAGGAGGACAAGTGAAAATTAAAATTCCTACGTTTTTTCTTTCAAGGAGACACTAAAGGAACAAATCCGTGTGCTCAGTGGACAATATATATAACATGTAGAGTAAAAAAGAGATGCAACAAGTGTACAACTTCTTTGGCGAAGCCATGTCGATCTCAGCGTGATTGGGTTGGCGGTGAGGATGCTCCGGCTGACTTTCTTTGTCGGAGGAGGAAGAAGATCTTAGGCGTCTGGAGATGGAGCCCGACGTCTTGCTCCGCTGTGATGGAGGGTTTCGTTGTTGGAGCAGCTCCGGTGAGTTGTCTGACGCCGAGGCTGAAGCAGACAAGAGAGACAACGAACAACGTTAACCTGAGTGGAATTCTAATAGCATCTCCAATACATGACGTAAAATACATAACCACAAAGTTCTAGATGTAAAATACATCAGCCGCTCATCTCTGAACTTAACTGTTGAAACTGAAATTAACTGTTGAAACTGAACCTAACTGTCCAAACTGAATTTTGCTGTCGAAACTGAATTTTGTTGTCGAAACTAAACGCACTAGCAAGGTGAGGCTACACGTCGAAACTAAACTGACTTTTTCATCTCTGGTCAGTCGATTTTGCAGCCGTTGGATACGAAATCAAGGGCCTGTGGTTCATCTTCAACCTCCACCCCCCTGAGCCGCCAGCCACCACCGGCCAAACAGCAGCCCCCCGCCGCCCGCGGCCGACGGTGCGCCACCCCGCCCGCCTCAAAAACACTCCCCACCGCCGGTCCGCCGCCGCCCCGGCCATCTCTCTAGGCCCCCCCGTGCTGAGCTTTTTCTCCGGCGATCCCCACGCCACCGCCCCGCCAACGCCTCGCCACCGCCGGCGACCACCGCCCCCATCCTGAACCCTAAGATAGATAGTGGGGTACCTCTCAGTGAGCCCCTCCCCACCGAGGCTGGTTCTTCCTTCACCCAGCGAGCCCACCCCTTGAAATCGGCCGACCCAAATGTCGATTCAGTTGGTGAAGTGTAGCCAAATCGAGCAGCATCATAAGCAAGAGCAAGAGCGAGAGCAGCAGCCGAAAGCAAAAGCGAACCAGGCAGGGGCCCGAGAGCAAGAGCAGAAGCGAAGCGCGGCGAAGCTAAAGCAGCAGCAGCTCCTCTTGATGTGGACGTCGCCGCCAAGGGAGCGACGCCGTGGAGGAAGTGACCGGCGACGACGCCGTGGATGGAGCCGCGCCGTGTCGGCTCGGGACCAAGCGCCGGCAGCACCGTGAGATCGAATCAAGAACAAAATGCGGCGATTAGTGTACAACCTCTTTGGTGGCGCCGATTAGGCCGCAGCTTCATCCGAGGAAACGGTGATGATGATGCTCTTCCGGTGGTGCAGGTGAAGACAGCGGTGTGGGAATGGAGGTGGCGCGAAAGACGAGGGGAACATCGGGGCAGCTCCTTGGAGGTGGAGGACGGGGTGGCTGTACCGGCGGGACGATGAGATCGACGATGGATCCTCATCCGATACGATGGATGAGGGACGTCGGGGTGTTGCTGTGGACGATGCCGTCGGGGAAGAAGCTCCGGCTGGGTGGCGGACGGAGC
This sequence comes from Aegilops longissima, assembly GCA_021605205.1. NCBI lineage: Eukaryota > Viridiplantae > Streptophyta > Magnoliopsida > Poales > Poaceae > Aegilops > Aegilops longissima. The sequence goes on along the minus strand of CM038678.1, from coordinate 696,720,978 downwards.
AGGGTGTGGGGTTTCGTCGCGGGTTTTCGGGGCCTCGGTGTACGAATGGGTGGGCGGATGGGATGGTAGTGGGGAACCATGGCTTAGAGACGCGCTTGTCCGAAATGTGGGGTAAGTTACAAAAGTACCCCCCACCGATTTGAGGCGGTTCTTTCGGTTCAGGGGTACCACGGGCATTTCGCATGTCGGGATTTCACAGGAGGTGGGAGTTTTCGCACGCGTTGTAATTTCGGAATAGCAAGGCGTGGGTTGAGATGGAGGGAGTTGTTGAAGCACAGCGAGACAAAGATTTATCTTAAATATTTTGGGCTAACAAGGCGCCGGTTGAAATTTCCGGACAAGCCTAACGTGTACTGTACCAAATCAATGCGCACTACAAATGTCATTCAAAACACTAGTCGTCAACCCGTGCGGACGCACGAGCTAGATATTTTACATAACACATAAATTTTAATTATTAAAAAACAAACTTATTTGTCAAAAACTACATAAGCAAATTACACATGCACGATGACCAACAAAAAAGCTTTGTTACACTCAAAATTTAACTTCTAAAAATGAATAAAAGAGTTAAACAATTCCTTGATGGCACGAAGGGTATCGACTGATTAACTCTAGCTTCAAGGAGACTCCACAAAAACTTGAAAGCCCGCACCATATCGACACCATCATTTTGGTTGGATGATAATGTGTAGTATACATAATAAATAAATTATTCCTGGTGTTGTAGAACAAAAGGTAAACATTGCTTTTTCGATCTGAAGCCTCAGAAATAGCATAGTAATACTCCCTGACTATTAGGGATGAAGTAGGGTTTTTGCAGCTGGAGATAACAAAAGCGAATTCCTAGTTTTAGGATTATTTTCTTGCCAGTCCCAAACAATGTCTACTGTGCTGCCGCCTCGTCAATTTTGTGGTACTTTACGGAACTACTATAGAAATAGCTTGTAGTACACTTGGGTGGATGTTGTCCTTCGGTAGTAAATTTCTCACAATTAATGTTCCACAGAAAACTACTTCCAAATAGTAGTTTTTGCCCCTGTTTAAAAAAATAACAAAAAGAATTAATCCATGGTCTTAACAATTCTGTTTGCAATTTTGATATGACGTTCATGCAGTAACAACAGTAATGATGCTAGATTCTAAACATATTCAAGCAGTTAAAAAAATCATCTGAAAACCGCAAGCATTTATACAAAGAGAAAAAAAGAAAAAAATCTGCGTGATGTTTATAAAGTGTAAACAATCCCTTTATTCTGATACTAGTACGATATGCCCTGCATCAAATTCTCGTTGTCTTAAAGAAACATTTTCTCTGGATTCATAAACTACAACTAAACTGCATTAAATTCGTCATCATCTCCCTCCCGCAAAAAAAATTGTCATCATCTCCACATCACCACCTATTCCTTCTTCTGTGCAAACTCTTGTGATATGAAAGCCACGAAAGGAAAAGAAGTGGTCTGAACTCTCTTGCCCAGGAAAAATCACGACCCAGATTGGTCTAACTGAACGGCGTGAGGACATTATTCCATGGGAAAATCAATATCCATGGTTGTTCCTGATGTTGTATGGCAAGGGAAAGAGAGGCCAGGTGAGGACGAACCCGAGGTTGTGCGCTCGAGGAGAGAACGATGGTGGCTGAATCCATTTGCCTGCAAAAAAAATCAGATCGCTGTAAGCAGCATAGAGGAAACGGAGGAAGCCTAATCTGGATTGAAGGGGTCATAGGAATTAGTACTGCTGTGTATATTAGATGAGACGTACATGGACCATGCCGCTGCTGCTATGACCAAAATTGGAGCTTCTTAAACCGGAGGCTGGAGGTGACACTCCCGGTGGAGCAGCGTCGTCGAAAGCATCTGGGGACAGGACCACTGATGAGGACGGCGCTAGTGGCATGACTAATACCGCATCTTCTCGATTTTGAGGCTAGAGATGCTCCCATCGAAGTAGAGATGTGGAAGATCAGGGGATGGGAGGACGACGAACATGCAGATTGAGACCTAACTCTAGGGAGGCAATGCATAATAAGAGATGCGCTGGGTATGAATCTAGGTAAAACACACGTATATGAGTTTTGTTCTGGGACTCCATAAGGAAGAAGCAGAAGGAGATGATTTTGTAAGTACACTTGACGTGGAGATAGGATGGAAACGTGGGAGACATTGATTTTGCTTGGTAAATAAAAGTACATCCATCTTGGGGCCAATTTTCTCCTTAAACTATATCTAACGGCTCTTAGTTATTAATTCATAAGATTAACGTGGAAGCTTGGATGGTTCTTTCAATTAGTAAATATAAGATTGAATTCATGTTATGTTCAATTAAAATATTTCGCTACGTGTATAATGCATGCAACCTACTACTCAAATGAACGTTTTAGTGCATTCCAAACATATATACTACCGCTTCAATATGAATGAAATTTGAATAAGATCTACAGTAATGATTGTTGTGAAGTCAAAGCATTTGAATTCGTGTCTCTGTTTTAATAAGATCTAGAATCATCATTATTGTCAAGTTAAACCATCGTTTGTGTATTATCTTCACAGCACACCACATGATCAGTATCGAGTTACATATGAACTATGTGTACTATATGAACTCAAACTAGATTTTTTGAATCCACTTTATTTTGATTTCAAATCACATTACATTTCTAGCTCTAGCTAGATCTTCATAATCTAAACCATGTCTCATATGTATAATGTGTTTATCACATTATGTATGGTGCCCCGCCCCCTACGCCTACAATTATTTAGATGTGAGTTGCAAACACCACACATTACCACAAATTCAAATAAAATGTGAGAATGTTCGATATATAGTATTGTTTAGATTGCTCGATATTTAGTTGTAAGCTGCAAGCGCGCACATTATCACAAATTCAAATAAAATGTGAGATTGTTTGATGTATAGTATGGTTTAGATTGTTCGGCATTTAGCTGTGAGTTGCAAACACCATGCATTATCACATTATGGTATAACATGTGCACAGACGTATCACCGCTATATTCATGCATGCAATGTTTAAAACACTATGATCTCCTATTCAAATATATGAATCCGCTTTCATATCAAATTATGATCTTTGTTAGTCTCTTACACCCACACAGTCCTCTAACCTTTGTAGCTACCACTAACTTTCTCTCGTGCATGCACACGCCCTCCTCGCCCTCCCCCTCCCTCGGCATTCTATCCACCGGGCACATTCATTTTTTCCTTTAGGTCGTTCTCCCAGAGTCTCCACAACTCCTTTCCGACACACACCGATCGATAAACCTCTCCAGCGTTGCCTGCCTACAGCATACACACACAACTTCAATCTCCTCCTTTATGTGTCCTTGCCTCGTGTCTCTCATATGGTCAGACACACGTGTAAACTCTCACCCCTCTTTTAATCGATCTCACAACCGCACACTCCTCCCCCAATCCAGCTAGTAGTTGGGCCTCTCGCACCACCTCCTAGCTCCATTCTCTCTATCTATCCGTCTCGCTGGGCCTTATTTGCCTCTAACAAATGGACGTACACCGACCGATCTCTCGCTATACATATAGCCGGCTAGGTCCTTATAACTCGTTTTTACCCACACATCGATCGATCTACCTCATTATTTGTGTCTCTCCCTTCCTCCGACAAACAACAATAGATCTACCGATCTAGTTAGGTTTGGTTACCAAACACATGGTTCCCCTTCATATTCCATGGATGCGTCCCGACAGATCTATCACACACAGGCACACACAGAAACACATCCCCACTCTTATTGATAACATTGCAGTTCCACCCTCAGTTTGTCTAGTAGGCCTCTCCCAACATCTCCGAGAAGCAACTCCATCACCCATCCAGCACTCTACCCCTCTCCCTCCCTCTCCCTCCCTCTCTCTCTCTCTCTCTCTCTCTCTCTCTCTCTCTCTCTCTCTCTCTCTCTCTCTGTCCCATCATATTTCCCGTCCTTCAGTTATGTATGGATGTCGACCGATCTCCCTCATGACATAGCTGGGTCTCTCCTTCTCAACACATATCTGAGTCGTTCTACCTCTCTGATTAGGCCTCTGCCTACCCCTCCCCCCCCCCCCCCCCCCACACACACACACCGATACATCAAGCGCTCTAGTCATGTCTCCCTGCCACACACAAACTTGACATGTGCCCTCTAACGTTCCGGTAGGCCAGTCGCCTATATCTTTGACGTGCACACACACACACGCAATTTCGATGGCTCTCTTCATCGATCTCGCACCCACCCGTACTTGATCCTCTCTTCGACTCTATCGATAGCTATGACCCCTCCCTCTCTTCTCGTGGATTGCCCGACCCTCTATGTATGATATGGATAGGCCTCCATTTCACACATATTGCATGCAAAATTTTGTTTGAGATGTCATCGACACATATTCCCACAAATAATTCACGAAATCAACCCCCCACCCACCTCCACCCCCACCACAAAACAAAAAACACTCACGAACGCGGTTTGTATCTCTCACACACACCCACGTAGGTGGGGGACGTGCACGAAGAGAAGAGGTGCATGCACGCGCCGTACTCCGTCTCTTTCCCAACCACACCCGCGGGTACACGGTGGAGCTCATTTCATCTGAAAAAGGCAGCCCACGTGGTAATTTGGCACGTGTCTTGGTTGTCCACTTGGTGGAGGAGGATCGTCTACCACGGTTGAACAAACAAATTGCGACTTGACGCGTTATGTTAAATTAAAAAAGAGGCAAACCATGTGGGGACTACCTTGGAGGCAAGGCTCTATACACTGGAGTACTTTTGATGTGTCCGTCATTTCATGAGAACAAGGAGAAGCTTGCTTAGTACGCCGTCTCCCCCACCCACGGGCGCGGTGGCTCGCAGGATGAGGTGAAGCTTGCTCCTCCCTCGCCCATGCGCGCGGTGGCTCGCAGGACGAGGAGAAAAATTTACTAATCCCTTCGTTTACTACTCATCCCTACTACCCTGGTTATAGAGATTATATCATATTGTTTGGAATATATATGTCCTTCGTAGATTTCAATATGAACTACTAGTACATACTCCAAACACTGATGTATATAGACGTATTTTAGAGTGTACATTCACTCATTTTGCTCCGTATGTAGTAGCACTCTCCTCGCCCCTCGACCCTCGCCCGTGGTGGGCGTGCAGCAATTCATTCGGTCTCATATAGCGAGCGATATATACTGCACTACCATTATTGCTCGACTTCTCGAGAGGCGAAGAGCCAATCGCAAGGTTAATATTTTGGAGATGCCAAGCGCAAGGTTATAGGAGAACGAGTAGTAGGTGCGCGTCATTTATAAATTTTTTTGTTCAGTGCACGTCACGCAATATGATAGGTTCATATGGAGAAAAAGGAAACCGCTCCACTATATACATAGTCGGGGCGGGCCAGCCTACACGGTTGCTTCTCGGCGTTGCTCTCTTCACACTCTCTCGCACAAAACGCATCGTGGCCACATCTCTAACATCCTGGCGGGTCACGTCCGCTTGGGGAAGAGGTAGATGCTTAGTGTAGATCACGGTGTCCGTCGCCGACGGCGAAAACCTTGTCGGCACGTCCCGATCAGGGGTCCTGCCGTTCTCTCACACAAAGCGGGTGAGGTTGCCTTCGTCCCTTGCTCACTTTGCTGCGGCGTGGGCAATTGCCGCCTCCGCCGCCCTCCTCAAGGTCGAGCTCGTCCCTCGGTACAACTCCCTTTACAGCCGGCTTGCACCATCGCTCCAGCTGCCCACATCACTCCATGTGGATATTTCTCTACTTCTTTGCCCCGCACATACCGATACCTCTCTCGGCTTCTCGTCTCAGTATTTGTGATGAGTTTATGTCTCATCAACTAGTCCTAGTAATCTTATTCTAATCACGCTTCTTCAATTTCTTTTCCATCTCGATTTTGGTGAAACTGCACAAAATGATCCTATGGTCAAAAGGTTGCAAACTTCATTTATTAGGAAGCTCGAACGTTGCCAGCAAATTGAAGCCTGGTCAAGGTTCACGGTTCAAGGGCTAGGGACTGCATGGATCATTTTTTTTCTTTAGCTGCCTTTGTTCCAAAATAAGTGTCAAATTTAGTAGTAGTACAACTTTGTACTAAAGTTTGCACAAAGTTGAGACACTTATTTTGGAACGGAGGGAGTACATATTTGCTATGATCTGTCAATCATTGAGATGCAATAGCATGCATGTTAGTCTCCTTTGTATTTGATGAAATGTTGCAACGGGCAACCTTGGACACAAGATACATGTAACAGGAGCTGGAAGCTTCATAGCATTGTACAAATTTATCTCACTGATAAATTACAGTATGTACTAGTACTATACTAGTACTTCCTCCGTTCCTAAATATAAGTCTTTGTAGAGATTTCACCATTAACCACATGCGGATGTATGATGCATTTTAAGTGTAGATTCATTCATTTTGTTCCATATGTAGTTCACCTAGTGGAATCTCTACAAAGACTTATTTACTAGTAATAGCTAGCCCCCACTACTAGGAATTCACTATCCTCTCCTTGAGCCACATCATCAAAATTGACGTAGCCGTTAGATGAAGTAAATCAGTCATAATAGCCGTCTGATCTAGACGTTGAGAGGCTCAGCACTAAGCCACATGCAAGCATGCAGAAATACCGTGGCACATGCATGTGAGTGGGTTTTAAATCACATCAACATGTCTGCATGCAAGCATGCACCGGTAGCATGCATGTAAGTGAGCTTTTAAGTCCCATTAACATGTCAAAAAGAAAAATATAATCCCATTATGCAGTAGGAGTTGGCTGATCTTTTTTCCTTATGTGGGATGATCTAGATGATGATGGGAGTTTATTTAGTTTGGTTACCACATTTGTCATGCGGTTATAGATTTTTTTTAAGTTCTATGAAATCAATAATTTTGTGCAGAGAGATATACCGTTGTTCTGCAGCAACGAGCAGGGACTCATCTAGTAATATTTAGGAACGGAGGGAGTACTATGTAAAGAGTTAGGTGTCGCACGGTGATAGTGTGAGGTGGGCCATGTAATCACTTGAGCTGCGTGTTTTCACTGCTCTTGCACTCCTCCGCTGTAAGAATGGAGAAAATTGTAATCTACTACCTCCTTTCACGGCGTGGGACATCCAGCAGTCCTACCACCTCGGTAATAAAGACCAATGAGCCGTCAAATCACATAGACCCAGCAGTAAGTTGGACGGACGAAGCAACCATCACTCTTGCGCCATGAGAGGTTGCGTCCGCTCTGCCCGGCATGAATCGGCACCGATTCTTTGAGCGGCGCTGACCGTTTGGGCGGGAAGCGTCTTGTGGCGGTGGAGGGCTTTGGGTGGGCCAGGCTGGTCGAGCAGCGTGTGGCAGCTGTCGGCATGTCCCTACCGGACACGCCCGGAAACGAGAGGATGCACCGACTCTCGCGGCTAAAATTTTACACTACACACCATATCTCTGTAGGAGTAGGTCGATCTATCGCACTCTCTAACACACACATGCTGTTAAACACACACACGCTGCACACGCATAACTTGGTCCTTTGCACCTTCTAACATGACTTATTACACCTAGGCGGAGGGAGTAGTAAGCATCACGAGATCTGGTGGCACACTTGACTTAAGTCAAATACAAGTGCCCAAAATTTGTGTGCATGTTATAATAAGGATTCACTTAAAATAGTGCGTGAGTGAGCAGAGGGATCAATTGGACAGTGTTCGAGCGATGGCGAGATGTGTGAGGTAGTAAGATACACACTGGCGCTTTTAATTTTCTTATTAATTTGTTTGTTTCATCCTCTGACTGGTGGGACACAACGTACTACGTGGAGAGAGGTAAGGTGACTAAGGCTGCATTATTTCAGCACCACTGTGGATAGTCTTACCACCAAAGCCACATGACACGATTATGATTGAAATCCTAATGACTCCCACACACACACACACACAAAAACACGGCATGCCTGTCACACGAATGCAGGAATGTATAAAGGTTATTTTCCTCTCGTTGAACATAACGGGAGGGTTGTGTAACTAGTTAGCTTTGTCGCTCATCAAACTTGAGGTCTCGGGTTCGATAACTACACTTGAGCATAATTTTTGCGGGAGGATTCTTTGACTGGTCAAAATGTTTTCTAGGGTTTGCACGCTTCACACTCTCTCTCCAGTATATATATACACGCTGGAGCCTCAGCGCTTGTAGTTGCTCTCTTCACACTCTCTCGCCCTCTCCCGCTGGATCCTCGGCGCTTGTAGTTGCTCTCTTCACACTCTCTCGCCCTCTCGAGATCTAAACAAGACTTCGTTGGCCTCTCTCTCCCTCACTGCTGCTCAAAGAGGCGGCAGGATCCGTCCTTGGGAAGGGAAGGAGGCTTAACACTGTCGCCGTCGGCGAGGAGAATCCACTACCGGCGCTGCTGTTCACTTTCCACCCAGTGGCGGTGGGGAGGGCCTCAACCCTTCTTCTTCGCCGCCGTCCGTCGCCCACGAACCACGCCCATGAACCTTAAGGTATATTTTACTTACTCCACATGGATTGCTCTAGCTGCATGTATACCATGAATCTAGGACATGGTTCAAAGAGGAAAGGAGTGGGGGAAAGTAGTGGGAAAAGTTGTATATAGCATGAATCGAGGACGTGGTTCAAAGAGGAAATGAAGGGGGAAAGTTGTATAGCATGAATCTAGGACGTGGTTCAAAGAGGAAAGGAATGGGGGAAAGTTGTATCGCATAAATCTAGGATGTGGTTCAAAGAGGAAAGGAAGGGGAGAAAGTACTAGTTCAAAAAGGAAAGGAAGGGACAAGGCTGTAGAGTTTGAGCAGAACTAGATTTGTTGCACTCACATAGGGAAAGGTGTCTAAAGATAACAAAACTGGGACCAACACAAATATGCTCCTTGGTTGTTTGTTCTTTGTTGCAACAGACTGTGCATGACGACAGTCCATCGGTAGATGCACATGGTGCTGGTGCCGTTTGAGAAATGCTACTGTCTTGCTTTCTTTCCCATTTCGATAAGGTAGATGCTTCTTTTTGTTGGTTTCTGTGTCATCCACCGTTATTGACCACTAATTGTTTCCTTTGCACCTCTGTGTAAATAGGGTCATCTACTTCACCTCATTGCCATTGTGACCTTTTGTTGCACTACACAAAACACTTTTGTTTTAAGAGTGTTTTGTGTAGTTCAACCAAAATGTCACACCGACAACGTTGCTTGATTGCTTGATCTTAGTGGAACTGCACAAGAGGAGATCTTACTTCCTATCCGTTAAGGAGAATTTGGTTCAGATCTTCTTCTTGTGAGTTGTTTGAATTCCGCATCATGAGAGGTCAGTACTAGCCTTCTTTCACATGATTCTGCAGTGTGCTTTCATATGTTGTGCTACTTGTATGATAATGTTGCTTGATTTTAGTGAGCTGCACAAATGGAGACAAGAATTCCAATCTGTATGTGCACCATAATATCCCATTGAGGTAAGATAAGGATATTTCTGGCTGCTGGCCTGTATTTTGCCACTTTCATCAGAAAATTAAGTTTAGTACTATACTTGTGCTCCCTAATTGACATGCCAAATCTTACATTGAAGGCGAAGCTTGTCTTTTATTGAACCAAGTGATGAAGGGGAAGAACAAGCGGAAGAAAAACAAAAATCAACTCCCGATGCTATAATGAAGCACTGGAACTGTGATGACACAAGTAATGATATAGTTTTGCATCTTAATTTATTGCTATGGCTGGAATGAGCAATTGTTTTGCCACTGATTTGATACCATACGTAATTATCTCTACTTGTGCAAACATGGATCTTCTTTGAAGATACCATATATTTTAGTGGAACTGCACAAAAAGATGTTGGAAACATTAAACTAATCGAGGAGTATATAGTAAGCATGGCCACCATAGTAGAGAGCAACAGATGGTTCCGGAGAAGTGCTTCATCTGTATGCTCTACACAATCATCCTCCTGACAAAGGTTGGTACTCGCCCACTAATTCATCCATATGATTGAGCTTTGTAATCTCTATTAGCGTTGTGCTACTGTTTAGATATTGTCATGAAAAAGTGGTATTGTCCTTGAGAAGTGCTTCATCTGTGTTGTTTTAAATATTTCCTTTCCTTTTTTTCGAGCAAATAGGGATGCTAGCATTTAGTTGTCCTCTTGTCTTTGCACAATAGGATCATCTTCCTCTGAAGAAGAATATGGAGTGCGTGAAGTGACTAGTTCCGATTATGCCAGGATGAAGAAGCACTGTCTATCTTCTCATCAGAAGGAGCAGTTGAAGGATGGTTACATTACTCCCCACAAGGCCAAACTAACTTCAGCTCAGAAGGACTAACAAATCTCTATTTTTTTGATGTGATGCGCGAGTACAATGTTGTTCTAGGATTCTCATCAGAAGGAGCAGTTTAAGGATGGTTACATTACTCCCCACAAGACCAAACTAACTACAGCTCAGAAGGACTGGCAAATCTCCATTTTTTTCTGTGATCTTGTGAGTACAATGTTGTTCTAGGATTCTTTACGGTGAGTTCCATTTTTCTAAAGTGTGCTCTACATGGACCATGTATGTGCTGTTGAAACTGTCAATTCATAGTACAGTTTGCTTTATACTAATCACTTTTTGTATTTATGCAAACAGGGGTGCTCAGCTTGATTTCAGCGGAGCGGCACAAAATGTTCATGAATACATTGAATCATTCATTTCCACCACAAGAAAGGAGGTGCCCATAAGTTCAAGGCGTTGCAACACATAAGGGCGAAATCATACAAGCTACTGCGAATTTGGTTGATTTTGGTGGAACTGCACAAAAGAACACCTGGTTTATTTAGCACGAGTTGCCATGTCAATGTCGAACTGATGGCAAACCCTGCCCATTCCACAATCGTAGGCATTTGATATTTTGGAATGGGACAACCTTGTCAAATTTTCTCATTGATTTTAGCAAGATATCGTTTGATATTTTTGAATGGGATGCCCTTTCTTTGTCGGCGTGGCGATCATTTTTTCTTTATTCTTTAGTTGTGAAGTAAATATTGCTCGTGACATGTGAGTCGCTGAGATGCATAATCATCGATTGTTTTGAATGTTCTCTATGAATTGCGGGCTTGTGTGTTTGATTGCAATGTCTGAAACGCTAAAAGCTGCTCAAACTCTTTGTACTCATACATTTCCTTTTACTTAGCACATTGTGAAAGTGCATACTTTTTGTATAAGATTGGTCAAAGTATCTCTAGATACTTTGACTGCAAACTAAAACTTGTATGCAGACTAGAAAGGACGGAGGAGTACATGTGAAACTTCTGCAAGCGTGGTGATCACCACAGGAATAATGCTAGTATATATTGTTTTGCATGTTTATCCAATGCGGTGATCACAGAATTGAACTAATCGAAATAAATTCATTCATACACGGTCGGTTCATATAAACATGCCGGATTTCATTACATTTCATACATTCTTCAACTAAAAAGGGGTGTTTGTGGCCGCATGCATCTCCAAGATGCGGAGCCGGCGATGCCTATGTCTCGTTGCCGGCGGGCGGTGCCTCAGCGGAGCGGTGGAAATGCTCCCCCACGTTGCTGGCACAATGGGGCCTCGGCTGAGCCGACGATGTCCTCTGCCTCGTTGTTGGCGGGGCGGGGCCTCAGTGGAGCCGGCGGTGTCCTCTGCCACGTTGTTGGTGCCACGGGGCCTCAGCGGAGCCGGCGGTGTCCTCTGCCTCGTTGTTGGCGCCGCGGGGCGTCATCGACGCCAGTGGACCGGGGACTCGTCGGAGCCGGCATTGTGCTCTGCCTCGTCCTCGGCATCGCCAAACAGCGCCTCGCCCGCTTCATCGCCCTCTTTGCTAGCCTCTTTGTAGGCGGCCGCAGCCTCCGCCACCCGCATGCGGTACCGCCCGGCCTGCGAGGCGGCCCTTGCGGCCGGAGGCGGTGCGAGTCGAGCAGCGCCTCCTACTCCGCCCGCTCCGCGGTGATCTTCTCCTCTGCCTGCAGGTGCTCCTGGAGGAGATGGTGGTTGTAGGCGGCATCGGCCTGCACCTCCCGGAACTGCTCCTCACGCATCTGCCTCACCTTGTCCATATATTGAGCACGGGCCTCGCCGATGGTCATGGTGCAATGCCGGCGAGATGGCGCGGAGGAGGGTTGGCGCGGATCGTCGACTACCATGTTCTCCATTGGGGCGTCGTCGTCCTCCGGCTGGCTGCCGGCCAGCGATCGGCAGCAATAGCTGCTATCTCCTTGTGGTCCATCGTCCGCCCGTCCCAAAAGCGCTGGAGCACGAGGAAGCCATAGTGGGCAGTAGTGGTGTGGACAGGAGAAAACAACGATCGGATGGCTGCGGCTATGGCGGCGCAGCGATTTATATAACAATGGTGGGCGGGCGGAGGGGCGGAGGGCGTGTGGCCGAGTAGCCGCCTTAACAACAGCGTATCATTAATGTGTCTGCGGCAGATGGGCAGACGGACGGCACTTGTGTCGTTTGAAGCGAACAATCGCTTTGCCAAGGAAGCGAAGCGGCCGTGACGACTGTTTAGGCGGAAAGTGCTTGTGCAGACGAGGAGATCACTTTACTTGGATAGGATGACAATGGGGACCCTTGAGTCCATAGCCTCACGTCACAAAGTGCCTCCTTATTATATATATTTTGCTTCCTCTGGTTTCACGACATCACGGTCCCACCATTATCTACCTATGTAATCCCTCCTTTCCGGTTTATAGGGCTTATCTCAAAATTTTAGTTTTTCCATTTTATAAGGCTCAATTTGGTTGTTTTCCATCACATGTTCAGATTCCAAGGTGCATTAAATCATTGCATGCAAGTATTAAGAGAAAATTGACCAATGCATGTACTTTATGCATGCATGCATTGCAATTAATGCATTTATAAACATGATCGCTCGGGAGTCGGGAGAGTTGGGGTAACCCTAGCGTTCGTGGGTCCAGATGGGAACCGGTGGGTTGGGCTCAAATTTTTTCGTGGGTTCGACCCATGCACGCTGACCAGCGAACCTCCTTTCACAGGTTCTCTTCTGAGCGTGGCTACGGGGGTATTCGGGGTGGGCAGAGCATAGCTGAGGAGATCCCGTGCAGGTTACCAAACAGCAAAAAGTGGGTCGAGTAGGGAACATGCAGGCTTATGCAGGCTACCAAACACATTGTCAGTCGACCCATGGGAGCTAGGCTTTGACGCGAGCTCTATCCTCGTTCAAGGTTTGGTCGACCGAAACAGGGCACACAGAGAAGATCCAGGCAGAGATTGTCCAAGTGGCAGCCGAGTGCATGTTTCTGGTCCCGAGTGTTTTAGCGGACCATCGAGGCAGCGATGATACCTCCCGACTTGAGGCTGGCTTCGAAGTCGATAAGTTCATTTGGTGAATCAAGCCTGAAAATTGGCTTGAAGATTACCGAGTGGTTGTGCAGATTGGGGGCGGTAACGACGAGATAGCGATGAAGCATCTCCCACTCATGTTGGAAGGTCGGCCCGAGCATGGCTGACTTCGATTGGCTCGGGCAGTATTCACAATTGGGAAGAGCTATCCAGTGTTTGTGAGAACTTTCGAGGGCGCGTGCAAGCGACACGGAGGATTGCACGAGCTACTGACCTTGTGTCGAAGCGAATGAGACTTTGGCGAGTTCATCCAGAGATGGTCCACTTTGCATCACACCGTCGAGAATGTTTCAGAGCATCAAGCTGTGTACGCCTTCAAGGAAGGCGTCAAATACAGAGAATTGGTCTTGAAATTCGGTCGGACTGGCGATATGACTCTGGCTCGAATGATGGAGATAGCCACCCGGTACGCTAACAGGGAAGAAGAGGATCGACTTTGTTGCGGGAAGAGCAAACCAGCCGGCCAGGAGACCGGTGGAGGTAACTCCAGTCGGAAACAGAAGCGTAAGGCCGAGCCAGCAGCTCCTGGAGAGATCACCGCAGTGAATCAAGGAAAGTTTAAGGGAAAGCCTAAGGGGCCCTGGCCCCCTAAGAAGGTGAAGGACAAGGAAGGAAATGATGTGCTGGATTTGCCGTGCCACATCCACACGAAGAAAGACGAGGAAGGTAATCTGATTTACCTAAAGCATACCACTCGACAGTGTCGACTCCTAATCTAGCAGTTCCGAGAGAAACCGCCCAATGAGAAGGAAAATGAGTCAAACAAAGAGGAAGATGAAGAGCATGACGATGGTTATCCCAAAGTCAATTCCACTCTGATGATTTTTGCTGATGTTGAAAGCAAGAGTCAATTGAAGGTCATCAACAGGGAAGTGAACATGGTCGCCCCTGCGGAGAAGACCACCTATCTGAGGTGGTCCCAGACGGCCATCACATTCGACCAGTCGGACCATCCCGCTCGTGTGGCCACCCCTAGGAGGCAAGCGCTGGTGGTCGACCCTGTGGTCGGAGGCACTCGGCTGACCAAAGTTCTGATGGGTGGTGGCAGTGGCCTGAACATCCTTTACGCTGAAACGTTGAAGGGAATGGGCATTCCAATGTCCAAACTTAGTGAGAGCAACATGAGCTTCTACGGTGTTATCCCTGGGAAGAAAGCCGAATCACTCGGCCAGATCGCCCTTGACGTGGTTTTCGGTGATTCGAAGCATTACCGAAAGGAGAAGTTGACGTTTGAAGTCATGGATTTCCAGAGTGCCTATCATGCCATTTTGGGTAGACCAGCCTACGCACGCTTTATGGCTCGACCATGTTATGTGTATCTCAAACTGAAGATGCCTGGCCCCAAAGGTGTGATCACGATTCTGAGCAATCGGCGAAAAGGAGAGAATGTTTCCAGAAAGGTTCCAAGATCGCCGACGAACAGATGGCAGCAGTTGAATTCCAAGAATATCAGAACAATGCAGACCCGAGTGATTTGCTAGGAGCCAAGAAGCCTGCCACATTCTGCATTCCAATCGACCGGTGAGACGAAGCCAGTTCATATTCATCCGACGGATCCCAATGCTGCACAGACTCATATATCAACGACGCTCGACAGTAAATAGGAAGAAGCGCTTGTTCAGTTCCTCCGTGAGAACTGGGACATCTTTGCATGGAAACCTTCTGACATGCCAGGTGTGCCTAGGGGACTGGCCGAGCACCGTTTGTGTGTCGACCCCAAAGTAAAACCCGTCAAAGAGCACCTTCGGCGGTCCGCCGTGCAGAAGAGGAAAGCAATTGGCGAAGAAGTGGCTCGACTGTTGGCAGCAGAATTCATCGGTGAAATCTACCACTCCGAGTGGTTAGCCAATGTAGTCATGGTTCCTAAAAAGGACGATTCACTTCGTATGTGCATTGATTTCAAGCATATCAATCGGGCCTGCCCGAAAGATCACTTCCCTCTCCCTCGCATCGATCAGATTGTTGACTCAACTGCGGGGTGTGAGCGCTTGTCTTTCTTAGATGCATATTCTGGATACCATCAGATCCGACTATATGGTCCCGATGAAATAAAAACAGCCTTCATCACCCCATTCGGGTGCTTTTGTTATGTCACCATGCCTTTTGGTTTGAAAAATGCCAGAGCCACATTCATGAGAATGATTCAGAAGTGCCTGCTCACTCAAATCAGTCGGAATGTGGAAGCGTACATGGACGACATTGTGGTCAAGTCTCGCAAAGGTTCCGACCTATTGACTGACCTTGCAGAAACCTTTGCCAACCTGAGAAGGTTTGATATCAAGCTTAATCCATCAAAATGCACGTTCGGAGTTCCAGGAGGAAAGTTACTCGGTTTTCTCGTTTCCGAACGAGGGATGGACGCCAATCCAGAAAAAGTTGATACAATCCTCCGAATGAAACGCCCCGTGCGAGTGGATGACGTTCAGAAGCTAACTAGTTGTCTGGCCGCCCTAAGTCGATTCATTTCTCGTCTCGGTGAAAAGGCCTTGCCTCTTTACTGATTGATGAAGAAGTCTGATAAGTTCGAATGGACTGATGAAGCTGAAGCAGCGTTTGCAGAGCTCAAAACCCTGCTTTCCACCCAGCCGGTGCTCGCTGCGCCAATCAGCAAAGAGCCTTTACTGCTCTACATTGCAGCCACTAGACAAGTTGTCAGCACAGTACTCACGGTCGAGCGAGAAGAGGAAGGAAAAGCTCATAAAGTTCAATGCCCAGTCTATTATCTCTCTGAAGTTTTGACTCCCTCCAAGCAATGATACCCACACTATCAGAAGCTTGTCTATGGAATTTACATGACCATGAAGAAGGTGGCACATTATTTCTCTGACCACTCCATTACAGTCGTCAGCGAAGCGCCACTATCTGAAATTCTGAATAACAGAGACGCAACTGGTCGAGTGGCAAAATGGGCGATTGAACTCCTTCCATTAGATATCAAGTTCAAGGCAAAGAAGGTCATCAAGTCCCAAGAAATTGCAGATTTCCTTGCCAAATGGATAGAACAGCAACTGCCGACTCAAGTTCACTCGGAGCATTGGACTATGTCCTTCGATGGCTCCAAGATGCTGAATGGTTCGGGTGCTGGAGTAGTTTTGGTATCCCCCCGCGGAGATAGGCTTAGTTACATTCTCTAGATTCATTTTTATTCTTCCAATAACGAAGCCGAATATGAAGCACTTCTATACGGGTTACGTATGGCCATTTCACTCGGCGTCCGTCGCCTTATGGTCTACGGCGACTCAGATTTGGTGGTTAACCAAGTGATGAAGGAATGGGATGTCAGGAGCCCAGCCATGACAGGTTATTGCAATGCAGTGAGAAAGCTGGAGAAGAGGTTCGAAGGTTTGGAGCTCCACCATATACCCCGACTAAAAAATCAAGCCGCCGATGAGTTGGCCAAGATAGGCTCAAAGAGAGAAGCTATTCCCCTAAACGTGTTCCTGGAACATATCCATTCGCCTTCGGTTCAGGAAGATCCTTTCACCTAAGAGCCACCGCAGCCCAAGAGCGCCAGGATCCGACTGAAGTTGAAGTCCCAGTCGTGGTCGACTTAATCATGGAGGTTTTGGTCATCACTCCCGACTGGACGGTACCATACATTGCATACATTCTTAGGAAGGAACTCCCGGAGGATGAAGAAGAGGCTCGACAGATCGTCCGACGGTCTAAAGCCTTTACTGTGATAAAGGGACAGTTGTTCGGAGAGAGTGTAACTGGAGCCTGCCAGAAGTGCATCACGCCTGAAGAAGGCCGAATGATCCTTAACGATATTCACTCGGGGACCTGTGGTCACCATGCGTCCTCTCGGACCATCGTAGGCAAAGCATACCGAGCTGGGTTTTATTGGCCACACGCTAACGAGATGGCAAAGGAAATAGTGGACAAGTGTGAAGGTTGTCAGTTTTATTCCAACATGTCCCACAAACCTGCATCAGCTCTGAAGACTATTCCTCTCATCTGGCCTTTCGCTGTTTGGGGTCTGGACATGGTTGGACCTCTGAGGACAGGGAGGAGTGGATTTACACATGTGCTGGTAGCAGTCGACAAGTTCACCAAATGGATCAAAGCCAAGCCCATCAAGAGCCTTGAAGAAAGCAAAGTCGTGAGTTTCATCAGAGAACTTATATTCAGATATGGTGTCCCACACAGCATTATCACGGATAATGGCTCGAACTTCGATTCGGAAGAGTTCAAAGCTTTTTGCGCCTCCCAAGGCACGAGGGTCGATTACGCTTCGGTCGCCCATCCCCAGTCGAATGGAAAGGCGGAACGAGCGAATGGATTGATTCTCAAAGGGCTGAAGCCTCGGTTAACGCGTGACCTCAAGCACGCGGCAGGGGCTTGGGTCGACGAACTCTCCTCGGTGCTTTGGGGGCTGAGGACAACCCCTAATCGGTCGACTGGACTGACTCCATTCTTTCTAGTCTACGGAGTCGAAGTCGTTTTACCAAGCGATTTGCTCCACAACGCTCCCCGAGTCGAACTCTTCTCAGAAGAAGAAGCAGAGCAAGCTCGACAAGATGCAGTCGAACTCTTGGAGGAGGAAAGGGAGATGGCCTTGATCCGATCGACCATTTACCAGCAAGACTTGCGTCGTTTCCATGCCAATAACATAAGGGGTCGTGCAATCCAGGAAGGGGACTTGGTCCTCCGAGTGGATCAACAAAAGCCACACAAGCTCGCCCCCGCTTGGGAAGGCCCTTTCGTCATCACCAAGGTGCTCCACAATGGAGCGTATCGTCTCTTCAACGTCGAACACAATAAAGATGAGCCGCGCACATGGAATGCGGATCTGCGCCGCCCTTTCTATTCTTAAATGTTTAGACCGATCAGATGTAATAAGAAATACTTTTTAGTTTGACTATCAAAATACATAATTTACTCCTCCTGCATTGTTGATTCGATAAAAATCCTACCGAGTGATGAGTCTGCCTCTCACTCGGGGGCTTAACTGCAGCCCAGTGCTCGCCTAAGTGATAAAAATCCTACCGAGTGACGAGTCCGCCTCTCACTCGGGGGCTTAGCTGCAGCCCAGTGCTCGCCTAAGTGATAAAAATCCTACCGAGTGATGAGTCTGCCTCTCACTCGAGGGCTTAGCTGCAGCTCAGTGCTCACCTAAGTGATAAAATCCTACGGAGTGATGAGTCTACCTCCCACTTGGGGGCTTAGCTGCAGCCCAGCGCTCGCCTAAGTGATAAATATCCTACCGAGTGAAGAGCAGTCCTCTCACTCGGGGGCTTAGCTGCAGCCCAGTGCTTGCCTAAGTTTGAAAAAATCCTACCGAGTGGTGAGTCTACCTCTCACTCGGGGGCTTAGCTGCAGCCCAGTGCTCGCCTAAGTGATAAAAATCCTACCGAGTGATGAGTTTGCCTCCCACTCGGGGGCTTAGCTGCAGCCCAGTGCTCGCTTAAGTGATAAAAATCCTACCGAGTGATGAGTCTGCCTCCCACTCGGGGGCTTAGCTGCAGCCCAGCGCTTGCCTAAGTGATAAAAATCCTACCGAGTGATGAGTCTGCCTCCCACTCGGGGGCTTAGCTGCAGCCCAGTGCTCGCCTAAGTGATAAAAATCCTACCGAGTGATGAGTCTTCCTCCCACTCAGGAGCTTAGCTGCAGCCCAGCGCTCGCCTAAGTGATAAAAATCCTACCGAGTGAAGTGCAGTCCTCTCACTCGGGGGCTTAGCTGCAGCCCAGTGCTCGCCTAAGTTTGAAAAAATCCTACCGAGTGAAGAGCACTCCTCTCACTCGGGGGCTTAGCTGCAGCCCAGTGCTTGCCTAAGTTTGAAAAAATCCTACCGAGTGAAGAGCAGTCCTCTCACTCGGGGGCTTAGCTGCAGCCCAGTGCTCGCCTAAGTTTGAAAAAATCATACCGAGTGAAGAGCAGTCCTCTCACTCGGGGGCTAAGCTGCAGCCCAGTGCTCGCCTAAGTTCGAAAAAATCCTACCGAGTGATGAGCGAACCTCCCGCTCGGAGGCTTAGCTGCAGTCTCGTACTGGCCTAAGTTTCAAAAAATCCTACTGAGCGAAGAGCTAACCTCTCACTCGGGGGCTTAGCTGCAGTCTCGTACTCACCTAAGTTTTGAAAGCCTCATCCAATCGGTCGACAGGAACGTCAAGACCATTGTTGAGTACCTTGCTAATGAGCTGATCAATGTTGTGCAAGGATCACCAGGTCTGTCAATGGGAACGTGTAGGACCTTGAAGTATGTCTAGAGGGCGGTGATTAGACTACTTGACCAATTAAAAACTTAACCTTTTCCCAGTTTTTGAGTTTGGCAGATTTTAGCAAACTTTGGACAAGTCAAGCAATCATCACACAATTCAAGCAAGCATGCAAAGAGTATATAAGCAGCGGAAATTAAACCATGCAACTTGCAAGAAAGTAAAGGAAAGGGTTTGGAGAATTCAAACGCAATTGGAGACCCGGATGTTTTTGGCGTGGTTCCGATAGGTGGTGCTATCGTGCATCCACGTTGATGGAACTTCAACCCACGAAGGGTAGCAGTTGCTTGAGTCCACGGAGGCTCCACCCACGAAGGGTCCACGAAGAAGCAACCTTGTCTATCCCACCATGGCCGTCACCCACGAAGGACTTGCCTCACTAGCGGTAGATCTTCACGAAGTAGGCGATCTCCTTGCCCTTACAAACTCCTTGGTTCAACTCCACAATCTTGTCGGAGGCTCCCAAGTGACACCTAGCCAATCCAGAGACACCACTCTCCAAGAAGTAACAAATGGTGCGTTGATGATGAACTCCTTGCTCTTGTGCTTCAAATGATAGTCTCCCCAACACTCAACTCTCTCTCATAGGATTTGGATCTGGTGGAAAGAAGATTTGAGTGGAAAGCAACTTGGGGAAGGCTAGAGATCAAGATTCATATGGTAGGAATGGAATATCTTGGCCTCAACACATGAGTAGGTGGTTCTCTCTCAGAACTGGTAAGTTGGAAGTGTAGGTTTGTTCTGATGGCTCTCTCCACGAATGAAGAGGAGGTGGAGGGGTATATATAGCCTCCACACAAAATCTAACCGTTACACACAATTTACATATCCCGGTGGGACCGAATCAACAAACTCGGTCGAACCGATTTAGTAAACCTAGTGACCGTTAGGATTTTCGATGGGACCGAAATGCAACTCAGTAGGACCGATATGCTTAGGATTAGGGCATAACGTAATCTCGGTGATACCGATTACACAAATTCGGTAAGACCGATTTTGGTAATTAGCTAATCCAGAGAGTTGGTCAGGTAAACTCGGTGGGACCGATTCGCTCTTTTCGGTGGGACTGAAATGTTACGGAAGGGAAACAGAGAGTTTACATTGCAATCTCGGTGGGACCGATCACTCACTTCGGTTAGACCGAAACGTTACGAAGGGAAACATAGAGATTACAATCCCATCTCGGTGAGACCGAGATCCCTATCGGTGAGACTGATTTGCCTAGGGTTTGTGGCAGTGGCTATGACATTTGAACTCGGTGGCGCCGGATAGAAGGAATTGGTGAGACCTATTTTGACTTTAGGTTTAGGTCATATTAGGATGCGAGAAAGTAGTTGAGGGTATTTGGAGCATATCACTAAGCACATGAAGCAAGAGGCTCATTAAGCAACACATCATCCCTCCTTGATAGCATTGGCGTTTCCTATAGACTCAATGTGATCTCGGATCACTAAAATGTAAAATGAAGAGTCTTGAGCTTTTGAGCTTGAGCCAATCCTTTGTCTTTGATATTTTGAGGATCCACTTTCATCATCCATGCCATGCCATTCATTGAGCTTTCTTGAAATATTTGTCTTGGAATAGCATTAGCTCAATGAGCTATATGTTGTTATGAATTACCAAAACCACCTATGGATAGTTGCACTTTCAATCTCCCCCTTTTTGGTAATTGATGACAACATATACATCAAAGCTTCGACAAATGATAATAAGATTGAAAAACATCGTCGCTTTGAGAAGTATGTGATAAGCAAGAGCTCCCCCTAAATTTGTGCATAGTTTAAGATTTGCTTTGGACTGCAAATGCACAAGGAATTAGGCTCATGGGTTACTCTTCCATGTCACATACATCTTGGTGGAGCGCTCAAAATAATAAAGATTGAATACATGCACTCATCACCAAGCAAAGTGAATGATCATATAAGGATAGGTAAGATGATAACATATAACCAGCAAAAGTGTAGCTTATGATCAAACACATGATCATCAATGTCTCACAGGTAATTGCATAGTATCTCAAGCAATCAAAAGCAAACCAAGTTTAACCAAGAAGACAAGATAGAACAAAAACAGCAAATCTCTCTCTCGAAGCCTATGATCTATACATTTTTCTCCCCCTTTGGCAACAAGTTACCAAAAAGTTCATAGAAAATGCATAGTGCTAGATTGACTCTCAGGCTTGGTCTTCTGTTGGTGGTGTCCGGATAACTCCAAGAACGAAGGCTTCAGTAGATGTAGATGGAGCTGGAGGAGTTGGTGCTGGAGCTGGTTGCCCTGGAGCTGTAGGAGCTGTAGCTGGTGCAGATGATGTGGCTCTAGTGTCTGTCACAGGCACTACAGCTGACCTCTGAGCTCTAGGCACTCTAGCAAATGCATATCTGGTTGTCTTGCCCTTCCTCTCCTGCATGTCTTCCTGAAGCTGTTCTACAACTGACTGAATCTCAGTTACTTTGACATCAAGATCATAGAATTTTTGTTCCATGATTCTTTCCAGGCTCTCCTGATTTTGAGTCAGGGTGGCCAACCCCTTCTCAATCCTCAGTGATGATGCTATCAAGTAACCAAGCTGCTCCTGCTTGTTCTTCAGAAAGTACTCAGATGCCTCTGCTTGAGTTGGCATCTTGGCAGCCTTCTCTTTCCTTGCTTTCTCCTTCTTCAATTGAGCTTGTACTGATGATGGTTCATTCTCATTTATTACAACTTGATTGTCCTCAAAGTCTGGATAGAGAGAAAAGTGTTCCTTATCCAACTGATATTTTCCTGTGCCCATCTTTGAGTTAATCAACTCCTAAATCTATGGGGCATATCCACAACTCCTCTTCTGGTCTGCTGCAGTCCTCTTGATAGTTTCAACCATAAGGCTCATGACCTTGAACTTCTGTGGCACATCAAAAACATGTAGCAAGTTAATTGCATGCCCTCTAATCATGTTGTGGTCACCTGACTTGGGCAAAAGTGTGTGCCTTAAGATCCAGTTGATCGTTGGCAGCCCTGACAGAAGAAAATGAACTGATCCAAACTTGAAAGTCTCAAGAGCTTTGTCTGGGATCTCCTTGTACATGTGTGACATTGAGTTATGATCCATTTTCTTCTTGGCATAGATATCCAAGTCATCTTCACTCTCCTTTAGGGCATTGATCAGATTGGCCCATTCCTCTATGGTTGACTGGTACCTTGTACCTTCAGACATCCAAACTATCCTGTCATCTGGATAGAAATGTGCTGTGGAGTAGAATTGCATAATGAGCTCATCATTCCAGTTGGTGAGCTTCTGCCCAACAAAATCTGCAACTCCACATGCAATGAAATCTGCAACCCACCTCATATCACACACTATGGGCTTCTTGTCCAACAAGATTGTCTCATAGAAGTCCTGCTGTTCCTTTGTATGGATCCTGTAATCAACAGCAGTCCTTCTCCTGGTGGCATATGGATCTGACAATCTCCATAGTCTCAACCCTGAGTCTCTTCTGATATTCATGTCCTCAGCCACAGGATGAGCATCATTGTGGTCTTGAATCTTGGGTTTGAGCTTCCTTAAGATCTGCCCTTCTTCTTCTTCCTCAGCAGCAACTTCAGGCATTGGGGCCTTGTTCTTCTCAGCTGTTGGAATACTACTGGTATTCCTCTTTGGTGCAATCTTGGGCTTGGGGGCAGCTTTGGGTGCTGGTTCAGCAACCTCTTCTTCTTCCATCATGGAAGGTTGACCAACAACTCTGGCCATGGTCTTCTTGACCCTTTCCTTCCTTTTCTTTCCTTCTGCAGCTGGCTCTTTGGGATCAGGCATTTCAGGTACTTGAGTTCATCCTCTGGCTTTGGACATTGGTTGTCTTCCTGCTGGCCTTTTGATCTTCATGCCTGGCTTTACTGCAGTTGAGCTGTTCTCCCTCTTGAGCACTACCTTCTTGGAAGTAGCCTCATCTTCTGCTGCCACATAGTCCTCATCCTTTGAGTCTGAGGTTCTCTTCCTTCTTGCTCTTGTGGCTGCTTTGGGAAAATTGCTAGGAGTACTTCTGATGCCCTCATCTGAAGTACTTGAGGGACTAGTGCCCTCACTCATGTGAATCTGCTCTGCTGACTTGTTCTGACTATCACTTTGGTCTGACATGCTGCAAACATTGACTGCTGACCCTGTGAATAGTTATAGATGAGGTAGAGTGGATGAGCATCTCAAAATGCACAGTTTTTGCAAAAGAATGATTCAAAAACTTAGTTTTAGTTTCCACAGAAAACATTTCGGATCTACCGATTTTCAAACTCGGTGATACCGAAGCAGTTTTGGAACCTAAACTAGTGAACTCGGTCGAGACCGAGTCACGATTGATGGCACCGATCTGCTAGGGTTTCACAAAGTTCTAAAATCGGTCGCACCGATTTGTAATTCTCGGTCAGACCAAGACTTACTAGTGCAATGGCGTTAGCCAAATCGGTGGGACCGAGTTTTTCAACTCGGTGGGTCCAAGATGGTTTCGGCGGAAACCTAACCCCAAGTTTTCGAATCGCATATATTCTAAGGATCCTATTGACTGGATAGGAGTGTTTCAATCGTGGTAAGATGCATTACGAACACAATGTGCTGAGAATCAGACGAGGAAAGCACTGTGATCGAGTTCATACCCTAGTTCGGCGGTGAACTCGCTACGGCGGCAACGGCGAAGAATAATTCCGTTGACGGCGGCGGAGACCAGCGACAGGAGGTGGCTGGCGACGAAGTCGACGATTCGCAGACCTAGTATGGAGAGCGAGCTATGCGCGGGCGAGGAGTTTCGGAGAAAGTTTTCCAAAAATTTGCCCGTGAGTATATATACCCCGACATTGTCGGTGTGACCGAGTGGAACAACTCGGTGGCACCGAGATGCATAACTGTTAACAGTTACAGCAACTCGGTGAGACCGAAAAGTTCAAATCGGTTGCACCGAGATTGAAAACCTAGATCGACTTAGTGATCTCGGTAGGACCGAAATGGAGGAATCGGTCAGACCGAGAATCACAAAGAAGTTTTGGAAGTTTAAGTCTATGACGAATCGGGGACTCAGTGCTCCTCACGAGTGGTTCGAATCGACTTGATCAAATTTTGTGATGTAGCATGAATAGAGTTTGATACGAGAAAAGCATAGATAGCTAGAGAAGGTTCTTGGGCATTCTTGTCCATCCACTTGGCCAAAGAAAAATAAGCCAATCAATCAAAACAACAAGTGGATGTCCTCGAATGAGTAAAATATGCAACCAACATGCTCACACGATGAAATGACAAATGAAATATGTGGCAAAGCATGCACAACCAATTCTAGCATCTATCAAACAATTGGCGATGACTAGGTCATCTATATATGAGTATATTGACTTAGGAGTCAAATGAGAACATTTGATCATAGGTCATACTCATCGTTTAAGCTCAAGTGGGGTTACCACTTTTACATAATGCATTGATGTGTTCACACCATTAGAGTTGCTTTGACTCAATTCTTAGAGTTAAGCTCCCCCTAGATGTGAGATGCCCCCTTTGAGGGATAAACTAACCTTGGGTTTTGTCGATGATGACTTCATGTAGGTGTTGAAGATGTGGATGCTCAATGTTGATGTAGATCATTTGGAGCAATCCTTTGGAGTGAGTTGCACTTTCAATACCTACACGGGTTAGTCCCACAAGGAACAAACAAGAATATCCACAGACATAGAGTGATGCACACACAAAATGATGTCCATGGAAACATTAGGTTACCTTGTCCCTTGCCTTACCAACATGAGGGTTTGTGACTCCTTGATCTAGTGCAAGATATGGAAGTTGATTGCACTTGTCCTTGCCATAATGATATGAGTGAAGAATGTTGGCGGAGTCACCCTCAAGAACTCTCTAGTTCTTCTTATTCAGGATCCACATCATCTTGATGGGAATCCTTGGTGTAGTAGTTGTGCTTGATGAAGTAGAACTTACGTAGTCTTGGGAACCCACTTGACCAAGGCCTTAGGTGCTTCTTCAAATGCATCAACCTCCTCTTGAAGCTTGTCCTTGCCTTTGTTCTTGTGGTCTTGTGGTGGAAGATCATCTTGTGCTTGTGTTCCCTTGAAGGAAGTAGGATCATACTTCTCTTGTTGAGGAACAAACTTCATCTTGGGGTATTGATCTTCTTCCCACTCAACTCCATTGGCATTGAACTTTCGTTCAAAACCAACACCTTGATTCTTCCGGTGCCTTCCTTGCTTGCGTACAATTTCCTCGAATTGCTTACTCCCGGCAAGGCTCTTATATACACCTTTCTCTATAATTCCCTTCAATAAGCTATTTTCTTGCTCAAGTGTAACTTGGCTAAGAGAATCATTAGTGGAATCAAGAGAACTACTAGAAGCAACAATATTGGATTTAGCATTGATATTGTTACTACTAGAGGAAGAATCTTTCTTGTTCTTGTTACTAGACTTGACTTGAGGCATGTAAGTTGATAAGAGTAAACGCTTGGCAATATAAGAAGAACTTTTCTTGAGAAGATCATCATTGATTGCCTTTAAGAACTCATGCTCTTGCTCAAGATTGAGCTTTTCAAAGCGTAACTTCTCATGAGCCCTTAAAAGTTCTCGTTGATTTTCGAAGATAGTTTCATGAGCTAACTTAAGAGTGTTTAGTTCTTTAGTTAGAAGCTCAATCTTCTACTTGTCATTGTTATTTGTTTTATCTTGATTAGCATGATTAATTGACGTTTCATCATAGTATTCATCACTAGAGTTGTCAATAAGTGAATCATCTTCACCTAACAAGTCATCTTCATCACTATTAAAATCAACATACTCGGGATGAGTTACCTTAGGGCCTTTAGCCATGAAGCATCTTCCAATTCCTTCATTTGGTGATTCAAATATGTCGTAGGAGTTGGTTGACACAAGTGCTAGACCGGCAACACCTTCATCTTGAGTATGTTCGGAGTCGGAGTGATAGCTTCTCTCCGAGTGATGTTCAGAGTCGGAACCGGATACCCATTTACCAACATGAGCTTGATGTCTTCGTTTTGTGTAGCTCTTTGATGAGTTGTCCTTCCTTTCCGAATCCTTGCTTCTCCGTGAGGGTCTTCGTTCATAACGATCATCTCTACTCCTCCTCTCTCTTGGTGGTGATTCTTCTCTTCTACTTCTTCTTTTAGTAGAATCTTCTCTTCTTTTGTAGGGTGTCGTACACTCATTTGAATAGTGTCGGGTCTCCCACAATTGTAGCGATTCTTGCTCTCATTGGAAGATCTTTTGTCATTGTAGGACCTTGACTTAGAGCTTCTTTCTTTGCTTCTACTCTTGTAGAATTTGTTGAAATTCTTCACCATTAAGCTCAAATCTTCATTGAAGGTTTGTTTATCACTTGACAATGTGGGGGCTTCACATGAGGCTTTGTAAGCACCACTTGACTTGTTGTGAAGTTCCTCCTTATCCTTGAGTAACATCTCATGAGCAACAATTCTACCAATGACTTCCGTTGGCTTGAGATTCTTGTAATTGGGCATCATTTGAATTAATGTGCACACGGTATCATACTTTCCATCCAATGCTCTTAGGATCTTCTTGATGATGAATCTGTCGGTCATATCTTCACTCCCTAAGCCGGCAATCTCATTTGTGATAAGAGCAAGCCTAGAGTACATTTCAGCGACACCTTCACCATCCTTCATTTTGAACTTGTCAAGATGACTTTGGAGCACATCCAACTTGGATTCCTTGACGGAGTCGGTACCTTCATGCATATCAATCAAATTGTCCCAAATTTCCTTTGCATTCTCAAGACGACTGATTTTGTTGAATTCTTCAGGGCATAAACCGTTGAAGAGGATATCACAAGCTTGAGCGTTGTATTGCAGCGTCTTCAATTCATCCACACTAGCTTCACAGTTCGGTTCTCTCCCATCAAAGAATTCACCTTGCAAGCCAATACAAACAATAGCCCAAACGGCGGGGTTATGTCCGAGAATATGCATTTTCATCTTATGCTTCCAACTAGCAAAATTAGTGCCATCAAAGTAAGGACCTCTACGATGATAATTTCCCTCGCTAGACGCCATACTCTCCTAGGTTGTGAAACCAAGGCTATGACCACCAAAAGTTATGGAAATCAAAGCAAATAGAGACCAAAGCTCTGATACCACTTGTAGGACCTTGAAGTATGTCTAGAGGGGGGTGATTAGACTACTTGACCAATTAAAAACTTAACCTTTTCCCAGTTTTAGAGTTTGGCGGATTTTAGCAAACTTTGGACAAGTCAAGCAATCATCACACAATTCAAGCAAGCATGCAAAGAGTATATAAGCAGCGGAAATTAAAGCATGCAACTTGCAAGAAAGTAAAGGGAAGGGTTTGGAGAATTCAAACGCAATTGAAGACACGGATGTTTTTGGCATGGTTCCGATAGGTGGTGCTATCGTACATCCACGTTGATGGAGACTTCAACCCACGAAGGGTAGCAGTTCTTGAGTCCACGGAGGGCTCCACCCACGAAGGGTCCACGAAGAAGCAACCTTATCTATCCCACCATGGTCGTCACCCACGGAGGACTTGCCTCACTAGTGGTAGATCTTCATGAAGTAGGCGATCTCCTTGCCCTTACAAACTCCTTGGTTCAACTCCACAATCTTGTCGGAGGCTCCCAAGTGACACCTAGCCAATCTAGGAGACACCACTCTCCAAGAAGTAACAAATGGTGCATTGATGATGAACTCCTTGCTCTTGTGCTTCAAATGATAGTCTCCCCAACACTCAACTCTCTCTCATAGGATTTGGATCTAGTGGAAAGAATATTTGAGTGGAAAGCAACTTGGGGAAGGCTAGAGATCAAGATTCATATGGTAGGAATGGAATATCTTGGCCTCAACACATGAGTAGGTGGTTCTCTCTCAGAACTGGTAAGTTGGAAGTGTAGGTTTGTTCTGATGGCTCTCTCCACGAATGAAGAGGAGGTGGAGGGGTATATATAGCCTCCACACAAAATCTAACCGTTACACACAATTTACCAATCTCGGTGGGACCGAATCAACAAACTCGGTCGGACCGATTTAGTAAACCTCGTGACCGTTAGGATTTTCGGTGGGACCGAAATGCAACTCCGTAGGACCGATATGGTTAGGGTTAGGGCATAACGTAATCTCAGTGAGACTGATTACACAAACTCGGTAAGACCAATTTTGGTAATTAGCTAATCCAGAGAGTTGGTCAGGTAAACTCGGTGGGACCGATTCGCTCTTTTTGGTGGGACCGAAATGTTACGAAAGGGAAACAGAGAGTTTACATTGCAATCTTGGTGGGATCGATCGCTCACTTCGGTTAGACCGAAACGTTACAAAGGGAAACAGAGAGATTACAATCCCATCTCGGTGAGACCGAGATCCCTATCGGTGAGACCGATTTACCTAGGGTTTGTGGCAGTGGCTATGACATTTGAACTCGGTAGCGTCGGATAGAAGGAATCGGTGGGACCGATTTTGACTTTAGGTTTAGGTCATATGAGGATGTGAGAAAGTAGTTGAGGGTATTTGGAGCATATCACTAAGCACATGAAGCAAGAGGCTCATTAAGCAACACCTCATCCCTCCTTGATAGTATTGGCTTTTCCTATAGACTCAATGTGATCTTGGATCACTAAAATGTAAAATGAAGAGTCTTGAGCTTTTGAGCTTGAGCCAATCCTTTGACTTTGATATTTTGAGGGATCCACTTTCATCATCCATGCCATGCCATTCATTGAGCTTTCCTGAAATATTTGTCTTGGAATAGCATTAGCTCAATGAGCTATATGTTGTTATGAATTACCAAAACCACCTAGGGATAGTTGCACTTTCAGAACGTCAAGACCATTGCTGAGTACCTTGCTGATGACATGATCAATACTGCGGAAGGATCACCAGGTCTGTCGATTGGAACGTCAAGACCATTGCTGAGTGCCTTGCTGATGAGCTGATCAAAGCCGCGCAAGGATCACCAGATCTATCGATTGGAACGTCAAGACCATTGCTGAGTGCCTTGCCGATGAGCTGATCAATGTTGCGCAAAGATCACCCGACCGGTCGACTGGAACGTCAAGACCATTGCTGAGTGCCTTGCTGATGAGCTGATCAATGTTGCGCAAGGATCACCCAACCGGTCGATTGGGACGTCAAAGCCACTATCGAGTGCCTCATTGATGGGCTGATCAGTGCTACTCAAAGATCGCTCGATCAGGCGACTGGCCACTCTTCTCCAGAAGCTGCATTAAACAAACGACCAATAATTCGGGAGAAAGGCGAATTTCATTTGAAGACAGACGCAATACGAGGGGTGATAAATTCGAAGTTTCCTAACCGCAAAATAAAGTGCTCGGGCGCCAGACCCGAAGGAGTTTTAACGATTACAAATCCACTCGGCATTCCGAGGCAAATCAAAGCAGTGACGTAATGTTTTTCAAATCACTCGGCGGGAGAAGGACTGGCCGGGTCGTAGAAGCTGTCAAGATCGATGCTGTCGGTGATGCGAGTGGTTGCCTCGAGGAAAGTGGCCATGAAGTCCTGGAAGGAATGCTTCTTGGTCTTTGCCACTTTGAGAGCTGCCAGCTTGTCCTCCTTGGCCTCCTTGCAGTGCACTCGGACCAAAGACAAGGTGACGTCAGCCCCACAACGCGCAGAAGATTTCTTCCATTCTTGCACTCGGTCTGCAATCTGGTTCAGCCGAGTCATCGAAGAGTCGAGGTCTCGAGACATCTCCGCCTGAGGCCAGAGCTCGGCGTCCACTCGGACCATCGCCACCTTCAACCGAGCCAGATAGTCGACTGCACCATCCAAGCGCGATTCCAGTCGAAGCAAGTTCATCGCGACTTCATCTTTCATGGGGCAATTGATGGGGCCGAGACATGTCTCGACCCGTCCAGTTTCAGCCTCGAAGTCCTGACAGAGTTCTGTTTCATCAAAACAAACAATGAGTCGACAGTATTGCAAATCCCAGTCGACAATGGTTACTTAACTGAATAGACATACCTTCAAGCTTCAGGACAAGCTTTGCCGCAAGCTATTCTAAATAAGACTCTAGCTTGCCGGTCCTGGTCTTGAGACCCTCAACTTCAGTGGTCAAGTTCTCCTTGTCCTTCCTCAGCTGCTCGACCTCACGATTAGCGTCCGAGACAGCCGTCTTCATTGTCGCGTTCTCATCCTCCAACTTGCCGACTGAAGCCAGCTTCTCGTCTGCAAGCTTCGTCTTCTCGCGCGCTTCCTTTTGAGCAACTGCCAAGTCCAGATCCTTCTGCTCCAGAGCTTCCTTCATCCACTCTAAAGAAACAACACTCTTCAGACGAGACTGAAGTTGGCGATTTTCACTACGCACATCTGCTTGTGTGAATTCACTCGGTTCAAAGAGACTGAAAGAAAATCCAGCACCAAGTGTGAAGCTACAAAGCAGACAGAATGATCGAGTGATTACCTCCCATCATGGCTGTTTCTTCTTGAGCTTTCTTCAGATTCTTCTTCGCCAGTTTGAGATCAAGCTCAACACTGATATGCTTCTTCTTTAATTCGGTGAGACGAGCTCCAAGATCACAAGACCTCTGCAGCCAGAAAGACAGGCATGTCAGTCGACACATACAAGTAATAGTGAAGGGAAAGATTTATTCTCAGACTACTACCGAATCAAATATTCAACAGTAGTCTCGGGGACTACACCCAGTGGGTGCACTTAGCGTGCCCCCACTAGATCAGATCAACACTCAGCGAAGAGCTTCTAAAAAAAAGAGACAGAATGATCAACACTCATCAGACCTCAGTCGACTGCCAGCAGTCGACCGTGGTCTCGCGGACTACACCCAGTGGGTGCACTCGATGTGCCCCCACTGATTCGGAAAGAGCAAAATCAGAGATTTCTTGAGTCCTAAATGGAGGAACACCCACTGGGCGATCAGATATAAAGCAACATTCAAAAATTCAGTTGGAAGTTTACTGACCTGAACATTGGTCTGAAGGGCAGTGCTGGCATTGTAAGCTATCTGGCTAGCTTCATGCATCACTTTCACCTGCTCCATGACAAGATTCGCCGGAACGCAAGCGAAAAACAGTCGGAACGGAGAAAGTACCTTGTCGGGTGGGTTGTCACTTCCGAAGGGGACGACTTACCTGGATCCTCTAGGCTTATCTTGAGTGCCCGTAATACTCTTCAACCACGAGGCCACGGTGTCGAGCGACACTTCTTCTGGATGGACCCAAGTGGTGTCGCCCGGTCCATAATACAACCACATCGAGTGATCACAGGCCTGGAGAGGCTGGATACGCCGAGCGAGGAACACCTCCAGCAAGTCCAGGCCAGTGACACCGTCTTTGATGAGCTGGACCACTCGGTCCACTAACATCCTCGTCTCCATGGTCTCGGCAGCAGTAACCTTCAACGGAGCTGGAGTTTGGACACGGTCGAATGAAAAAGGAGGAAGACCGGTCGAATGACCTGGAGTCGCAACATCCTGGCAGTACAACCAGGACGATTGCCAACCTCTAACGGATTCTGGGAGGGTCACAGCAGGGAAAGCGCTCCTATTCCTCTTTTGGATACCTAAGCCCCCGCACATCTGGATAACGTGGGTTTTCGAGTCACTCAACTTCGCCTTTTTAACCGACTGGGAGCGAATGGTGAAGATATGTTTGAAGAGACCCCAGTGCGGTCGACACCCTAAGAAGTTCTCGCACACCGACACGAAAGCGGCTAGATACGTAATGGTATTGGGGGAAAAGTGGTGGAGCTATGCCCCGAAGAAGTTCAAAAACCCTCGGAAGAAAGGGTGCGGAGCAAGCAAGAAACCCCGGTCGACATGAGTGGCGAGCAAGACGCACTCACCTGGTCGAGGTTGTGGCTCCGTCTCTCCCTTCGGCAGCCTCGCCGCCCCCGCTGCAATCAGCTCAGACTCCTCTAGATCGGTCAGATCTTCCTGCCGAATCGAAGACCGGATCCAATCGCCTTGGATCCAGCCCGGCGACAGCCCCGAGCGCGACGACGATCCACGGCTTGTTTTCTTGCCCTTCGCCGCCCCCGTTGCCTTCTTGGCGTGCTCTAGTGCTTGCCTAAGTTTGAAAAAAATCCTACCGAGTGAAGAGCAGTCGTCTCACTCGGGGGCTTAGCTGCAGCCCAGTGCTCGCCTAAGTTTGAAAAAATCCTACCGAGTGAAGAGCAGTCCTCTCACTCGGGGGCTTAGCTGCAGCGCAGTGCTCGCCTAAGTTCAAAAAATCCTACCGAGTGATGAGCGAACCTCCCGCTCGGAGGCTAAGCTACAGTCTCGTACTCGCCTAAGTTTCAAACAATCCTACCGAGTGAAGAGCTAACCTCTCACTCGGGGGCTTAGCTCCAGTCTCGTACTCACCTAAGTTTTGAAAGCCTCATCCAATCGGTCGACAGGAACGTCAAGACCATTGCTGAGTACCTTGCTGATGAGCTGATCAATGTTGTGCAAGGATCACCAAGTCTGTCGATTGGAACGTGTAGGACCTTGAAGTATGTCTAGAGCGGGGGTGATTAGACTACTTGACCAATTAAAAACTTAACCTTTTCCCAGTTTTAGAGTTTGGCAGATTTTAGCAAACTTTGGACAAGTCAAGCAATCATCACACAATTCAAGCAAGCATGCAAAGAGTATATAAGCAGCGGAAATTAAAGCATGCAACTTGCAAGAAAGTAAAGGGAAGGGTTTGGAGAATTCAAACGCAATTGGAGACACGGATGTTTTTGGCGTGGTTCCGATAGGTGGTGCTATCGTGCATCCACGTTGATGGAGACTTCAACCCACAAAGGGTAACGGTTGCACGAGTCCACGGAGGGCTCCACCCACGAAGGGTCCACGAAGAAGCAACCTTGTCTATCCCACCATGGTCGTCGCCCACGAAGGACTTGCCTCACTAGCGATAGATCTTCACAAAGTAGGCGATCTCCTTGCCCTTACAAACTCCTTGGTTCAACTCCACAATCTTGTCGGAGGCTCCCAAGTGACACCTAGCCAATCTAGGAGACACCACTCTCCAAGAAGTAACAAATGGTGCGTTGATGATGAACTCCTTGCTCTTGTGCTTCAAATGATAGTCTCCCCAACACTCAACTCTCTCTCATAGGATTTGGATCTGGTGGAAAGAAGATTTGAGTGGAAAGCAACTTGGGGAAGGCTAGAGATCAAGATTTATATGGTAGGAATGGAATATCTTGGCCTCAACACATGAGTAGGTGGTTCTCTCTCAGAACTGGTAAGTTGGAAGTGTAGGTTTGTTCTGATGGCTCTCTCCACGAATGAAGAGGAGGTGGAGGGGTATATATAGCCTCCACACAAAATCTAACCGTTACACACAATTTACCAATCTCGGTGGGACCGAATCAACAAACTCGGTCGGACCGATTTAGTAAACCTAGTGACCGTTAGGATTTTTGGTGGGTCCGAAATGCAACTCGGTAGGACCGATATGGTTAGGGTTAGGGCATAACGTAATCTCGGTGAGACCGATTACACAAACTCGGTGAGACCGATTTTGGTAATTAGCTAATCCGGAGAGTTGGTCGGAGTAAACTTCGGTGGGACCGATTAAGCTCTTTTCGGTGGGACCGAAATGTTACGAAAGGAAACAGAGAGTTTACATTGCAATCTCGATGGGACCGATCGCTCACTTCGGTTAGACCGAAACGTTACGAAGGGAAACAGAGAGATTACAATCCCATCTCGGTGAGACCGAGATCCCTATCGGTGAGACTGATTTTCCTAGGGTTTGTGGCAGTGGCTATGACATTTGAACTCAGTGGCGCCGGATAGAAGGAATTGGTGGGACCTATTTTGACTTTAGGTTTAGGTCATATGAGGATGTGAGGAAGTAGTTGAGGGTATTTGGAGCATATCACTAAGCACATGAAGCAAGAGGCTCATTAAGCAACACCTCATCCCTCCTTGATAGTATTGGCTTTTCCTATAGACTCAATGTGATCTTGGATCACTAAAATGTAAAATGAAGAGTCTTGAGCTTTTAAGCTTGAGCCAATCCTTTGTCTTCGATATTTTGAGGATCCACTTTCATCATCCATGCCATTCCATTCATTGAGCTTTCCTGAAATATTTGTCTTGGAATAGCATTAGCTCAATGAGCTATATGTTGTTATGAATTACCAAAACCACCTAGGGATAGTTGCACTTTCAATCTCCCCCTTTTTGGTAATTGATGACAACATATAGATCAAAGCTTCGACAAATGATAATAAGATTGAAAACGTCATTAAGCTTTGAGAAGTATGTGATAAGCAAGAGCTCCCCTAAATTTGTGCATAGTTTAAGATTTGCTTTGGACTGCAAATGCACAAGGAATTAGGCTCATGGTTTACTCTTCCATGTCACATACATCTTGGTGGAGCGCTCAAAATAATAAAGATTGAATACATGCACTCATCACCAAGCAAAGTGAATGATCATATAAGGATAGGTAAGATAATAACATATAACCAGCAAAAGTGTAGCTTATGATCAAACACATGATCATCAATGTCTCACAGGTAATTGCATAGTATCTCAAGCAATCAAAAGCAAACCAATTTTAACCAAGAAGACAAGATAGAACAAAAACAGCAAATCTCTCTCTCGAAGCCTATGATCTATACATTTTTCTCCCCCTTTGGCAACAAGTTACCAAAAATTTCATAGAAAATGCATAGTGCTAGATCGACTCTCGGGCTTGGTCTTCTGTTGGTGGTGTCCGGATAACTCCAAGAACGAAGGCTTCAGTAGATGTAGATGGAGCTGGAGGAGTTGGTGCTGGAGCTGGTTGCCCTGGAGCTGTAGGAGATGTAGCTGGTGCAGATGATGTGGCTCTAGTGTCTGTCACAGGCACTGCAGCTGACCTATGAGCTCTAGGCACTCTGGCAAATGCATGTGTGGTTGTCTTGCCCTTCCTCTCCTGCATGTCTTCCTGAAGCTGTTCTACAACTGACTGAATCTCAGTTACTTTGACATCAAGATCATAGAATTTTTGTTCCATGATTCTTTCCAGGCTCTCCTGATTTTGAGTCAGGGTGGCCAACCCCTTCTCAATCCTCAGTGATGATGCTATCAAGTAACCAAGCTGCTCCTGCTTGTTCTTCAGAAAGTACTCAGATGCCTCTGCTTGAGTTGGCATCTTGGCAGCCTTCTCTTTCCTTGCTTTCTCCTTCTTCTCATCAGCTTGTACTGATGATGGTTTATTCTCATTCATTACATCTTGATTGTCCTCAAAGTCTGGATAGAGAGCAAAGTGTTCCTTATCCAACTAATATTTTCCTGTGCCCATCTTTGAGTTAATCAACTCCTGAATCTGTGGGGCATATCCACAACTCCTCTTCTGGTCTGCTGCAGTCCTCTTGATAGTTTCAACCATAAGGCTCATGACCTTGAATTTCTTTGGCACATCAAAAACATGTAGCAAGTTAATTGCATGCCGTCTAATCATGTTATGGTCACCTGACTTGGGCAAAAGTGTGTTCCTTAAGATCCAGTTGATCGTTGGCAGCCCTGACAGAAGAAAATGAACTGATCCAAACTTGGAAGTCTCAAGAGCTTTGTCTGGGATCTCCTTGTACATGTGTGACATTGAGTTATGATCCATTTTCTTCTTGGCATAGATATCCAAGTCATCTTCACTCTCCTTTGGGGCATTGATCAGATTGGCCCATTCCTCTATGGTTGACTGGTACCTTGTTCCTTCAGACATCCAAACTATCATGTCATCTGGATAGAAATATGATGTGGAGTAGAATTGCATAATGAGCTCATCATTCCAGTTGGTGAGCTTCTGCCCAAAAAAATATGCAATTCCACATGCAATGAAATTGTCTTGCACTCCAGGATAGTGTTCTTCATTTTCCTTCATGTAGGTCCAGTCGACCCACCTCATATCACACACTATGGGCTTCTTGTCCAACAAGATTGTCTCATAGAAGTCCTGTTGTTCCTTTGTATGGAACCTGTAATCAAAAGCAGTCCTTCTAGTGGTGGCATATGGATCTGACAATCTCCATAGTCTCAGCCCTGAGTCTCTTCTGATATTCATGTCCTCAGCCACAGGATGAGCATCATTGTGGTCTTGAATCTTAGGTTTGAGCTTCCTTAAGATCTTCCCTTCTTCTTCTTCCTCAGCAGAAACTTCAGGCATTGGGGCCTTGTTCTTCTCAGCTGCTGGAATACTCCTGGTATTCCTCTTTGGTGCAATCTTGGGCTTGGGGGCAGCTTTGGGTGCTGGTTCAGCAACCTCTTCTTCTTCCATCATGGAAGGTTGACCAACAACTCTGGCCATGGTCTTCTTGACCCTTTCCTTCCTTTTCTTTCCTTCTGCAGCTGGCTCTTTGGGATCAGGCTTTTCAGGTACTTGAGTTGATCCTCTGGCTTTGGACATTGGTTGTCTTCCTGCTGGCCTTTTGATCTTCATGCCTGGCTTTACTGCAGTTGAGTTGTTCTCCCTCTTGAGCACTACATTCTTGGAAGTAGCCTCATCTTCTGCTGCCACATAGTCCTCATCCTTTGAGTCTGAGGTTCTCTTCCTTCTTGCTCTTGTGGCTGCTTTGGGCAAATTGCTAGGAGTACTTCTGCTGCCTTCATCTGAAGTACTTGAGGGACTAGTGCCCTCACTCATGTGAATCTGCTCTGCTGACTTGTTCTGACTATCACTTTGGTCTGACATGCTGCAAACACTGACTGCTGACCCTGTGAATAGTTATAGATGAGGTAGAGTGGATGAGCATCTCAAAATGCACAGATTTTTGCAAAAGAATGATTCAAAAACTTAGTTTTAGTTTCCACAGAAAACATTTCGGATCTACCGATTTTCAAACTTGGTGATACCGAAGCAGTTTTGGAACCTAAACTAGTGAACTCGGTCGAGACCGAGTCACGCTTGATGGCACCGATCTTGCTAGGGTTTCACAAAGTTCTAAAATCGATCGCACCGATTGTAATTCTCGGTCAGACCGAGACTTACTAGTGCAATGGCGTTAGCCAAATCGGTGGGACCGAGTTTTTCAACTCGGTGGGTCCGAGATGGTTTCGGCGGAAACCTAACCCTAAATTTTCGAATCGCATCTATTCTAAGGATCGTATTGACTAGATAGGAGTGTTTCAATCGTGGCAAGATGCATTACAAACACAATGTGCTGAGAATCAGACGAGGAAAGCACTGTGATCGAGTTCATACCCTAGTTCGACGGTGAACTCGCTACGGCGGTAACGGCGGAGAAGAATTCCATTGACGGCGGAGACCAGCGACGGGGAGGCGGTGGCGGCGAAGTCGACGATCCGCAACCTAGTAGGCAGAGCGAGCTATGCGAAGCGAGGAGTTTGGAGAAAGTTTTCCAAAATTTTGCCCGTGAGTATATATAGCCCGACATTTGTCGGTGTGACCGAGTGGAACAACTTCGGTGGCACCGAGATGCATAACTGATATGATTCTGACAACTCGGTGAGACCGAAAAGTTCAAATCGGTTGCACGAAATTGAAAACCTAGGTCGACTTAGTGATCTCGGTAGGACCGAAATGGAGGAATCGGTCAGACCGAGAATCACAAAGAAGTTTTGGAAGTTTAAGTCTATGACGAATCGGGGACTCCGAGTGCTCCTCACATAGAGTGGTTCGAATCTGACTTGATCAAATTTTGTGATGTAGCATGAGTAGAGTTTGAGAAGAGAAAAGCATAGATAGCTAGTGAAGGTTCTTAGGCATTCTTGTCCATCCACTTGACCAAAGAAAAAGAAGCCAATCAATCAAAACAACAAGTGGATGTCCTCGAATGAGTAAAATATGCAACCAACATGCTCACACGATGAAATGACAAATGAAATATGTGGCAAAGCATGCACAACCAATTCTAGCATCTATCAAACAATTGGCGATGACTAGGTCCTCTATATATGAGTATATTGACTTAGGAGTCAACTGAGAACATTTGATCATAGGTCATACTCATCGTTTAAGCTCGGGTGGGGTTACCACTTTTACATAATGCATTGATGTGTTCACACCATTAGAGTTGCTTTGACTCAATTCTTAGAGTTAAGCTCCCCCTAGATGTGAGATCCCCCCTTTGAGGGATAAACTAACCTTGGGTTTTGTCGATGATGACTTCATGTAGGTGTTGAAGATGTGGATGCTCAATGTTGATGTAGATCATTTGGAGCAATCCTTTGGAGTGAGTTGCACTTTCAATACCTACACGGGTTAGTCCCACAAGGAACAAACAAGAATATCCACAGACATAGAGTGATGCACACACAAAATGATGTCCATGAAAACATTAGGTTACCTTGTCCCTTGCCTTACCAACATGAGGGTTTGTGACTCCTTGATCTAGTGCAAGATATGGAAGTTGATTGCACTTGTCCTTTCCATAATGATATGAGTGAAGAATGTTGGCGGAGTCACCCTCAAGAACTCTCTAGTTCTTCTTCTTCGGGATCGACATCATCTTGATGGGAATCCTTGGTGTAGTAGTTATGCTTGATGAAGTAGAACTTGACGTAGTCTTGGGAACCAACTTGACCAAGGCTTTAGGTGCTTCTTCAAATGCATCAATCTCCTCTTGAAGCTTGTCCTTGCCTTTGTTCTTGTGGTCTTGTGGTGGAAGATCATCTTGTGCTTGTGTTCCCTTGAAGGAAGTAGGATCATACTTCTCTTGTTGAGGAACAAACTTCGTCTTGGGGTATTGATCTTCTTCCCACTCAACTCCATTGGCATTGAACTTTCGTTCAAAACCAACACCTTGATTCTTCCGGTGCCTTCCTTGCTTGCGTACAATTTCCTCGAATTGCTTACTCCCGACAAGGCTCTTGTATACACCTTTCTCTATAATTCCCTTCAACAAGCTATTTTCTTGCTCAAGTGTAACTTGGCTAAGAGAATCATTAGTGGAATCAAGAGAACTACTAGAAGCAACAATATTGGATTTAGCATTGATATTGTTACTACTAGAGGAAGAATCTTTCTTGTTCTTGTTACTAGACTTGACTTGAGGCATGTAAGTTGATAAGAGTAAACGCTTGGCAATATAAGAAGAACTTTTCTGGCGAAGATCATCATTGATTGCCTTTAAGAACTCATGCTCTTGCTCAAGATTGAGCTTTTCAAAGCGTAACTTCTCATGAGCCCTTAAAAGTTCTCGTTGATTTTCGAAGATAGTTTCATGAGCTAACTTAAGAGTGTTTAGTTCTTTAGTTAGAAGCTCAATCTTCTCCTTATCATTGTCATTCGTTTTATCTTGATTAGCATGATTAATTGACGTTTCATCATAGTATTCATCACTAGACTTGTCAATAAGTGAATCATCTTCACCTAACAAGTCATCTTCATCACTATTAAAATCAACATACTCGAGATGAGTTACCTTAGGGCCTTTAGCCATGAAGCATCTTCCAATTTCTTCATTTGGTGATTCAAATATGTCGTAGGAGTTGGTTGAAAAGTGTGCTAGACCGGCAACACCTTCATCTTGAGTATGTTCGGAGTCGGAGTGATAGCTTCTCTCAGAGTGATGTTCAGAGTCGAAACTGGATCCCATTCACCAACATGAGCTTGATGTCTTCGTTTTGTGTAGCTCTTTGATGACTTGTCCTTCCTTTCCGAATCCTTGCTTCTCCGTGAGGGTCTTCGTTCATAACGATCATCTCTACTCCTCCTCTCTCTTGGTGGTGATTCTTCTCTTCTACTTCTTCTTTTAGGAGAATCTTCTCTTCTTTTGTAGGGTGTCGTACACTCATTTGAATAGTGTCCGGGTCTCCCACAATTGTAGTAGTTGCGCTCTCGACTGGAAGATCTTTTGTCATTGTAGGACCTTGACTTAGAGCTTCTTTCTTTGCTTCTACTCTTGTAGAATTTGTTGAAATTCTTCACCATTAAGCTCAAATCTTCATTGAAGGTTTGTTTATCACTTGACGATGTGGGGGCTTCACATGAGGCTTTGTAAGCACCACTTGACTTGTTGTGAAGTTCCTCCTTATCCTTGAGTAACATCTCATGAGCAACAATTCTACCAATGACTTCTGTTGGCTTGAGATTCTTGTAATTGGGCATCATTTGAATTAATGTGCACACGGTATCATACTTTCCATCCAATGCTCTTAGGATCTTCTTGATGATGAATTTGTCGGTCATCTCTTCACTTCCTAAGCCGGCAATCTCATTTGTGATAAGAGCAAGCCTAGAGTACATTTCAGCGACACCTTCACCATCCTTCATTTTGAACTTGTCAAGCTGACTTTGGAGCACATCCAACTTGGATTCCTTGATGGAGTCGGTACCTTCATGCATATCAATCAAATTGTCCCAAATTTCCTTTGCATTCTCAAGACGGCTGATTTTGTTGAATTCTTCAGGGCATAAACCGTTGAAGAGGATATCACAAGCTTGAGCGTTGTATTGCAGCATCTTCAATTCATCCGCACTAGCTTCACGGTTCGGTTCTCTCCCATCAAAGAATTCACCTTGCAAGCCAATACAAACAATAGCCCAAACGGCGGGGTTATGTCCGAGAATATGCATTTTCATCCTATGCTTCCAACTAGCAAAATTAGTGCCATCAAAGTAAGGACCTCTACGATGATAATTTCCCTCGCTAGACGCCATACTCTCCTAGGTTGTGAAATCAAGGCTATGACCACCAAATGTTATGCAAATCAAAGCAAATGGAGACCAAAGCTCTGATACCACTTGTAGGACCTTGAAGTATGTCTAGAGGGGGGGTGATTAGACTACTTGACCAATTAAAAACTTAACCTTTTCCCAGTTTTAGAGTTTGGCAGATTTTAGCAAACTTTGGACAAGTCAAGCAATCATCACACAATTCAAGCAAGCATGCAAAGAGTATATAAGCAGCGGAAATTAAAGCATGCAACTTGCAAGAAAGTAAAGGGAAGGGTTTGGAGAATTCAAACGCAATTGGAGACACGGATGTTTTTGGCGTGGTTCCGATAGGTGGTGCTATCGTACATCCATGTTGATGGAGACTTCAACCCACGAAGGGTAGCAGTTGCTTGAGTCCACGGAGGCTCCACCCACGAAGGGTCCACGAAGAAGCAACCTTGTCTATCCCACCATGGCCGTCGCCCACGAAGGACTTGCCTCACTAGTGTTAGATCTTCACAAGTAGGCGATCTCCTTGCCCTTACAAACTCCTTGGTTCAACTCCACAATCTTGTCGGAGGCTCCCAAGTGACACCTAGCCAATCTAGGAGACACCACTCTCCAAGAAGTAACAAATGGTGCGTTGATGATGAACTCCTTGCTCTTGTGCTTCAAATGATAGTCTCCCCAACACTCAACTCTCTCTCATAGGATTTGGATCTAGTGGAAAGAATATTTGAGTGGAAAGCAACTTGGGGAAGGCTAGAGATCAAGATTCATATGGTAGGAATGGAATATCTGGGCCTCAACACATGAGTAGGTGGTTCTCTCTCAACTGGTAAGTTGGAAGTGTAGGTTTGTTCTGATGGCTCTCTCCACGAATGAAGAGGAGGTGGAGGGGTATATATAGCCTCCACACAAAATCCAACCGTTACACACAATTTACCAATCTCGGTGGGACCGAATCAACAAACTCGGTCGGACCGATTTAGTAAACCTAGTGACCGTTAGGATTTTCGGTGGGACCGAAATGCAACTCCGTAGGACCGATATGGTTAGGGTTATGGCATAACGTAATCTCGGTGAGACCGATTACACAAACTCGGTGAGACCGATTTTGGTAATTAGCTAATCCAGAGAGTTGGTCAGGTAAACTCGGTGGGACCGATTCGCTCTTTTTGGTGGGACCAAAATGTTACGAAAGGGAAACAGAGAGTTTACATTGCAATCTCGGTGGGACCGGTCACTCACTTCGGTTAGACCGA
Organism: Aegilops longissima; assembly: GCA_021605205.1. Taxonomy (NCBI): domain Eukaryota; kingdom Viridiplantae; phylum Streptophyta; class Magnoliopsida; order Poales; family Poaceae; genus Aegilops; species Aegilops longissima. Next base: position 696,678,545 of record CM038678.1, on the reverse strand, counting down.
AACGTTACAAAGGGAAACAGAGAGATTACAATCCCATCTCGGTGAGACCGAGATCCCTATTGGTGAGACTGATTTGCCTAGGGTTTGTGGTAGTGGCTGTGATATTTGAACTCGGTGGCGCCGGATAGAAGGAATCGGTGGGACCGATTTTGACTTTAGGTTTAGGTCATATGAGGATGTGAGAAAGTAGTTGAGGGTATTTGGAGCATATCACTAAGCACATGAAGCAAGAGGCTCATTAAGCAACACATCATCCCTCCTTGATAGTATTGGCTTTTCCTATAGACTCAATGTGATCTTGGATCACTAAAATGTAAAATGAAGAGTCTTGAGCTTTTGAGCTTGAGCCAATCCTTTGTCTTTGATATTTTGAGGGATCCACTTTCATCATCCATGCCATGCCATTCATTGAGCTTTCCTGAAATATTTGTCTTGGAATAGCATTAGCTCAATGAGCTATATGTTGTTATGAATTACCAAAACCACCTAGGGATAGTTGCACTTTCAGAACGTCAAGACCATTGCTGAGTACCTTGCTGATGAGTTGATCAATACTGCGGAAGGATCACCAGGTCTGTCAATTGGAACGTCAAGACCATTGCTGAGTGCCTTGATGATGAGCTAATCAAAGCCGCGCAAGGATCACCAGATCTGTCGATTGGAACGTCAAGACCATTGCTGAGTGCCTTGCCGATGAGCTGATCAATGTTACGCAAAGATCACCCGACCAGTCGACTGGAACGCCAAGACCATTGCTGAGTGCCTTGTTGATGAGCTGATCAATGTTGCGCAAGGATCACCGAACCGGTCGATTGGGACGTCAAAGCCACTATCGAGTGCCTCACTGATGGGCTGATCAATGCTACTCAAAGATCGCTCGATCAGGCGACTGGCCACTCTTCTCCAGAAGCTGCATTAAACAAACGGACAATAATTCGGGAGAAAGGCAAATTTCATTCGAAGACAGACGCAATACGAGGGGTGATAAATTCGAAGTTTCCTAACCGCAAAATAAAGTGCTCGGGCGCCAGACCCGAAGGAGTTTTAACAATTACAAATCCACTCGGCATTCCGAGGCAAATCAAAGCGGTGACGTAATGTTTTTCAAATCACTCGGCGGGAGAAGGACTGGCTGGGTTGCAGAAGCTGTCAAGATCGATGTTGTCGGTGATGCGAGTGGCTGCCTCGAGGAAAGTGGCCATGAAGTCCTGGAAGGAATGCTTCTCGGTGTTTGCCACTTTGAGAGCTGCCAGCTTGTCCTCCTTGGCCTCCTTGCAGTGCACTCGGACCAAAGACAAGGCAACGTCAGCCCCACAACGCGCAGAAGATCTCTTCCATTCTTGCACTCGGACTGCAATCTGGTTTAGCCGAGTCATCGAGGACTCGAGGTCTCGAGACATCTCCGCCTGAGGCCAGAGCTCGGTGTCCACTCGGACCATCGCCGCCTTCAACCGAGCCAGATAGTCGACTGCACCATCCAAGCGCGATTCCAGTCGAAGCAAGTTCATCGCGACTTCATCTTTCATGGGGCAATTGATGGGGTCGAGACATGTCTCGACCCGTCCAGTTTCAGCCTCAAAGTCCTGACAGAGTTCTGTTTCATCACAACAAACAATGAGTCGACAGTATTGCAAATCCCAGTCAACGATAGTTATTTAACTGAATAGACATACCTTCAAGCTTCGGGACAAGCTTTGCCGCAAGTTGTTCTAAATAAGACTCTAGCTTGCCGGTCCTGGTCTTGAGACCCTCAACTTCAGCGGTCAAGTTCTCCTTGTCCTTCCTCAGCTGCTCGACCTCACGATTAGCGTCCGAGTCAGCCGTCTTCATTGTCGCGTTCTCATCCTCCAACTTGCCGACTGAAGCCAGCTTCTCGTCTGCAAGCTTTGTCTTCTCGCGCGCTTCCTTTTGAGCAGCTGCCAAGTCCAGATCCTTCTGCTCCAGAGCTTCCTTCATCCTCTCTAAAGAAACAACACTCTTCAGACGAGACTGAAGTTGGCGATTTTCACTACGCACATCTGCTTGTGTGAATTCACTCGATTCAAAGAGACTGAAAGAAAATCCAGCACCAAGTGTGAAGCTACAAAGTAGATAGAATGATCGAGTGATTACGTCCCATGATGGTTGTTTCTTCTTGAGCTTTCTTCAGATTCTTCTTCGCCAGTTCGAGATCAAGCTCAACACTGATATGCTTCTTCTTTAATTCGGTGAGACGAGCTCCAAGATCACAAGACCTCTGCAGCCAGAAAGACAGGCATGTCAGTCGACACATACAAGTAATAGTGAAGGGAAAGATTTATTCTCAGACTACTACCGAATCAAATATTCAACAGTAGTCTCGGGGACTACACCGATGGGTGCATTAGCGTGCCCCACCGGATCGAGATCAACACTCAAATAAGAGCTTCTAAAAAAAGAGACAGAATGATCAACACTCATCAGACCTCAGTCGACTGCCAGCAGCCGACCGTGGTCTCGGGGACTACACCCAGTGGGTGCACTCGACGTGCCCCCACTGATTCGGAAAGAGAAAAATCAGAGATTTCTTGAGTCCTAAATGAAGGAACACCCACTAGGCGATCAGATATAAAGCAACGTTCAAAAATTCAGTTGGAAGTTTACTGACCTGAACATTGGTCTGAAGGGCAGTGCTGGCATTGTAAGCTATCTGGCTAGCTTCATGCATCACTTTCACCTGCTCCATGACAAGATTCGCCTGGCGAAGAGCTTCCCTAGCAGCACTCGCGTAGTCGTCCGAGTCGATATGTAGCAAGAGGATGGCTCGGAGAGAGTCGAGTAGCTGCCGGGTCAGACGAGTGGAGTTGCACCGGTGCAGCAGGCGTCTGTGTAGTCGACCCCGATGGACGATCAGTCGTCAATAGGTTAGCAAATGTGACATTTGTCCGAGCTATCGCCTCTGGTGCCGGTGTCGACTGAGGGATTTGGACTTCAAGTCTCCTTCTGCTTGAACCTCCACTCTTCTTCTTCCTCTCCTATGGAGGCGCTTCTTCTTCTTCGTCATCAGGGAGCACAACGATATCTTGCGGAGCTACATAAGAAGAGCAATATAAAATTTTCAGTCTATCGACCACTCACTCAGTTAAACAGAACTGGGTTGAACAAACTTTCCAGCTCGTGAGGTGGCTTCTTCGTCTTCTGGTGCCTTGTCAACGTCCATGTCAGTGGCAGCAGAGGCGGGGCTGGAAGGGCACAAGGATTAGCCAGTCGGATCGAGAGAACTTTCAATCGACTTAAGGAAACACAAATAAGATACCCACCCTGAGGCAACGGGGACGTCCATCTTGATTCGCGGCAATGTCTTTCGGGTCTTGGAAGGGGCGACTTTTGGCTGCTTAGCCACCTTCTCCGTCGGCTCCGGAGTCGACGTCCGAGCGCGCTTCTGGGTGGTGGCACTTGGAGCCGCACTCTTCACACGACCGCCGGATGGATCGTGTTGCTGCTTCGATCGACGCTCGGAGCGCGGCGGCGAGTCGACCTCGTCCTCCTCGTCCGACTCCTCGCTCTCCTCCTCCTCCTCCCCTTCTGGAGACTCCCACTCGCCACTCTCCTCCGCACTGTCCTCCCCCTCCTGGTCCTGCACCAAAGCTTGTTCGCCGTTGGGCATTGAGTACATCTCAGTGAATACCTGCAAAGCAAATTGGTCGAGACAAGAGTCAGTCAACATCAAGCACAGTCGGAACGCAAGCGGAAAACAGTCGGAACGGAGAAAGTACCTTGTCGGGTGGGTTGTCATTTCCGAAGGGGACGACTCGTGTGGATCCTCTAGGCTTATCTTGAGTGCCCGTAATATTCTTCAACCACAAGGCCACGGTGTCGAGCGACACTTCTTCTGGATGGACCCGAGTGGTGTCGCCCGGTCCAGAATACAACCACATCGAGTGATCACGGGCCTGGAGAGGCTAGATACGCCGAGCGAGGAACACCTCCAGCAAGTCCAGGCCAGTGACACCGTCATTGATGAGCTGGACCACTGGTCCACTAACATCCTCGTCTCCATGGTCTCGGCAGCAGTAACCTTCAATGGAGCTGGAGTTTGGACACGGTCGAATGAAAAAGGAGGAAGACCGGTCGAATGACCTGGAGTCGCAATGTCCTGGCAGTAGAACCAGGACGATTGCCAACCTCTAACGGATTCTGGGAGGGTCACAGTAGGGAAAGCGCTCCTATTCCTCTTTTGGATACCTAAGCCCCCACACATCTGGATAACGTGGGTTTTCGAGTCACTCGACTTCGCCTTTTTAACCGACTGGGAGCGAATGGTTAAGATATGTTTGAAGAGACCCCAGTGCGGTCGACACCCTAAGAAGTTCTCGCACATCAACACGAAAGCGGCTAGATACGTAATGGTATTGGGGGAAAAGTGGTGGAGCTGTGCCCCGAAGAAGTTCAAAAACCCTCAGAAGAAAGGGTGCGGAGGAAGCGAGAAACCCCGGTCGACATGAGTGGCGAGCAAGACGCACTCACCTGGTCGAGGTTGTGGCTCCGTCTCTCCCTTCGGCAGCCTCGCCGCCCCCGCTGCAATCAGCCCAGACTCCTCTAGATCGGTCAGATCTTCTTGCCGGATCGAAGACCGGATCCAATCGCCTTTGATCCAGCCCGGCGGCAGCCCCGAGCGGGACGATGATCCACGGCTTTTTTTCTTGCCCTTCGCCGCCCCCATTGCCTTCTTGGCGTGCTCTAGCGCCGCCATCTTGTCCTTCACCATGGTGGGAGAGCGACGGTGTCGGAGGCGGAGGCGCTTGGTGCGGCGGAGGAGCAGAGGAGAAAGAAGAAGAGGCAGGCGTGCACAGTGCAAGCACCCCGGCCCCGTCGCCTTATAAAGGTTCACATCCGAGTGACTGACGCGTGGGGCCGGGCAATCCCGTCAAATCCAGCTACAGTTGCGCGCAGTGAACGTGGCGAAAATGGCGGCGTGATGATTGAGGCGGCGCTGCTTATCCGGGTCCCCCTTTTTTCGGCGCCCTTCTGCTCGCGCGCACCCGAAATTTCGTATCTCGTGGAATCCGGGATCCCCCGCGGGCAATCACGCCCGAGATCACGCGCCCCCACACAACAATCAACGCATGAAGTCGCCAACTCAGTCGACAACTTAGTGAATGGATCAAGGCAACCGAGTCGACCCCGAAGTATCAACGCAGGCGTTTAGTCTAAAAGGAAACACTCGCGGAGATACAAAACACAGGACAGGTCCAACATTGTCTTACTTTCCTCTCACACCTTAATCCATTCGGGAGACTCTTGGCGAGGATCTGAGACCGGGGTAGGGTCATAGGCTCGACCTATACGTCCTACCCAAGGTCACTACCCTGGAAGATGAAAAGACTAAGAGTCAATAGAAGAGCACCAGTCTCATACGTCGAGTGCAATCCACTCGACGGTCGCATCACTCGACGGTCGCTACCTATCGTCACTCGACCACAAGGAAGATCACTCGACCATATCGAAGACCAGTAGTCAGGAGAACATGCAACGGCAAGATATTTACTCCCTAGTCTTCATGAGCATTAAGAGTACTTACTGCTGGCGTTACCAGTAACGCCCCTACTTATGTACATTAGTTCCCTTGTAATGGAGTGGGGCTGGGGTCCTGGCGCACTCTATATAAGCCGCCCCCCTCCTCTGACACAAGGGTTCGCACCCTCTGTAATACAACACATATAATCCAATCGACCGCCTCCGGGCACCGAGATGTAGGGCTATTACTTCCTCCGAGAAGGGCCTGAACTCGTAAACCTCGTGTGTACATCTTCGCCATAGCTAAGATCTTGCCTCTCCATACCTACCACCCCCCCTTTCTACTGTCAAGTTTAGAACCACGACACTCTCCACCGCGTGGGCAGCCACTGTCGTGTCTTCCATGTCTCTGTGTCGTTCCCTTTGTAGGCCTCGCCGTCGTCCACCGCCCTGGTGCTCTCGGCGCGGCATGGTCAACGATGTCCATCCAACAGCCGTAGTGCTTCTTCAACCTCTGGTCTTCTTGCCCCAGCCGCCCAAAGCAGCGTCGGTGCGTGCCGTGTGCTCCTGCCTCCGTGGCGGTTGTCTTGCCGCTGAGGCCTCACCGTCCCCATACTACTCCCACCATCGCCAGGCCATCCTCCACTCACCTACTCCCCTGTTATTCACTGGCGACGGCAGCCTCACACCGCAGCCGAACCAAGAACCCTCATGCTCTTCTCTGCATGGGCATCCACGCCGCGTCTTCCCGGCTCCGTCGTCCCTTCCTAGGCCTCGCCGTCGTCCACTGCCGTGGTGCTCTCGGCGTGGCGTGGTCAATATGGTCAACGACCGACTTCCATCGGAAGAGTATCAGACGTGGAGAGGCCGACACTGGGTCCAAGGCCACAGCCAGTTTTTTGTGATTTGCCAAGTAAGTCGCTTTGTCGCTTGTTGGGCTGCAAATCTTTCAAGACGAAGAGAGCTTCATTAATTTGGTGAGAAAATGGCCTATCAAGAATGAGAAATGGGATGTACATTTTAAAACACATCAAACCGCAATTAGTTTCAAATATCTTTTTCTCATTTCAAGATTTTAAATTACATTACTTCTTATGCATGGAGAATTTGTTGGATTTTATATTGATATACATTTATTTTTAAAATCAGTTTGAATGTGAGTCAAATTTGGGATTAAAAACAGTTCTGGACCGCCCGAAATATGCAAACTTTAGTATAATTTTTAACCGTGGCCACAATATGGGCTGTAATGCTAACAAAAAGAATATGGGCTTCAAAAAAAACCTTAAGAATTAGCAAATGGGCTGTAAATTATTAGAAATAATGGCAGATGGGATGTATGCTGTTTTCCACAGATTTGAGGCTTTCCTAAAAAAAGGTTGACGTAGAAGCAGTGACTGTTGGATGCCCATCGAACGACCGTCGTGCTTCTTCAATCTCTGCTCTTCCTGCTCCAGCCGCTCAAACAAGCGTCGGCGGGACTGCCTCTCCCTCCTCCTCATGCCGGGCTGTGCTGCCAAGTGACCTCACCGCCCACCGTACTCCCATCGCTGGCCTAGCCATCCTCTACTCACCCACACTGCTGTTATTCTCCGCGACGGCAGACGAACCAAGAAACCCTCGTGACAACAGACTCCCCTCGCGTGGGAAACAACTGCCGAGTCTTCCACGCCTCCGTGTCGTTCCCTTCCTAGGCCTCGCCGTCATCCACCGCCTCTGGTGCTCTCGGCGGCCTGGTCAATGTGGTCAACGACCGACATGCATCTGAAGTGGATCAGCGTGGAGAGGCCGATAGCTGGGTCCACGGCCGCACACAAGGAAATGCCTCCTTATTACGCGCAAAATAATGATTCCTCCACGACATCGGGGCCCACCAAAAGGGCCTCTGTATTTCGCTAAAAAACGTTACCACGGCCGACGGATCGGACCCACCAGCTATATCTTCGCACGCAAGGAAGTGCCTCCTTATTACGCACAAAAATGAATACTCCCCTATTAGGCTGGGACCCAGTATAGTGGCGGCTGACTTGTGGGCCTACTAAGTTGACGGGACGGAGGGCTTTGTCAACTTAGTCAATATGCACGATTCTAGTTCCAAGACCGTATGATGTCCATCCAGCGGTGTAGTGCTTCTTCAACCTCTGGTCTTCTTGCTCCACCGCCCAAACCAGCGCCCGGTCGTGCCTCGTGCTCCTGCCTCCCGTGGCCGGCTGCGATCGGGCGGAGGCCTCACCGCCCCTACTACTCCCATCGCTGGCGAGGCCATCCCTCTACTCAGCCACACCCCTGTTGTTACTGGCGACGGCAGCCTCACACCGCAGCGAACCGGTGAACCTCGTACTCCTCTGCGTGGGCATCCATCGTCGCGTCTTCCCGGCTCCGCGTCGTCCCTTCCTAGGCCTCGCCGCCGTCCACCGCCACAGTGCTCTCGGCGCGCGTGGTCAACGTGGTCAAGGAATGGCTTCCGTCGGACGTGGAATGTCGTGGAGAGGCGGATACCGGGTCCACCGATCGCGACAAGGAAGTGCCTCCTTATTACGCGCAAAATAATTATTCCTCCACGACAGCTGAGGACCCATTGACGGGCCACGTATTTAGTGAAAAAAACGTTTCCCCATTGCTGGGACCCACCAGCTACATCTTCGCACGCAAGGAAGTGCGCCGGGCAAAAAAGCGATTAGCCCCTTGATGCCGGGACCCACCAGCTACATCTTATGAGCAAGGAAGTGCACGATCGGGACCCACCTGGTGAAGCATCGTGGGGTTGTCATTCAGTGTGACGTATGCGTACATCTTGGTCGTTGTAGAGGCGCACACGATGTCGTAGTAAGCGCGCCGCACGTAGCATGTACGTACATACTGTTGGCGAGTGCAAGAAAGAAAATACGGCCACGTACGTACATACGGGCAGGGTCTCGAGCGCCTGCTCGCGCATACGTACATGGCTGGGTCGGAACAGAGAAACAACGTCATTGTCGTGTTCATGGGGAGCCAACCGGCTGGGTCGGAGCGGAATGCGTGGTCGTGTTCGCCAGGAGGCTTGGGCGGAACAGGCGATGGAAATAAGGCTGGCATACCGCTGCGGAGAAGCGGCCTTGTGTTCGACCGGCCACGTTGAACGAGGTCCTGTTGATGGGAGGGGTGTGGCGTCCGCAAAATGGAGAAGCGGACCTCCTACGGTCGAAGCGAAGGTCTGTTGATCGGGAGGGTGTGGCGTGCCGCAAAACGGACAAAAGCAGACCTCCCTACGGTCGAAGCAGGGTCTGTTGATCGGGAGGGTGTAGCGTGCCGCAAAAGCGGAGAAGCGGACCTCCCTACGGTCAAAGGGGTCTGTTCGCCGGGAGGGTGTGGCGTGCATAAGCAGGACTCCACGGGATAATGTTCATCTCCAACGTCGACCTCCTCCGGCCTCCACGGGCTCTGTTCATCCGGCCTCCACCGCGCTTCTCCACCGCTCTTGTTCAACCACCCCTCCAGCAGCTCTTGTTCAACCACCCTCCACCGCTCTGTTCATCCAGCCCTCCACCATCTCTGTTCATCCAGCCCTCCACACCACGGGGTCTGTTCAACCACCCCTCCACGGCCACCCTCCACCGTATCTGTTCATCGACCCCTCCACACCACGGGTCTGTTCATCCGAGGCAATGCCACCGCTCCTTGTTCATCAAACCCCCCCCCCCCAACGCTCACTGTTCATCCAATCGATCGGCTTGATTAGCGGCGATAGCGAAGAATCGCTCAATCGGGTTCGATTAACAGCCATCGATCGATCGCTCGGGTTCGATAACTTCGTAACTGCGGTCAATCGCTCGGGTTGATTAGAGCCCAACGCCTCGCTTCGGGTTGATTAGAGCCAACACCTACACACGCAGCGTCGTGTACGAGAAAGCAGCGCATCGCTCGGCCCCAACCTCCCACAGAACGGCAACTCCCGAAATTTTCCTCCCCTCGCTTCTACCACGGTTTTTCCGTCATGGGCCAGCCCAAAGAATGTCATGCGATTCGTCTCGGCCCGCCCGGACGAAAAGCCCATTTTCTATCATGATTTTTGTCAAAGTAGGATCCCACCACATCTATGATGATACCGGGTTTTGTCACAATTATCGTCATAGAAGTGTCATATGTATGACAGAAAAAATTTCGTTCGGCCCAAAATGTCGCGGATGTGTCTTTTTTTGTAGTGCTACTTCCACCACCACGCCGTCGTGCTGCTGGATCTCCATCAACCTCTCCTTCCCCTTGCTGGATCAAGAAGGAGGAGACATCTTCCCCAATCGTACGTGTGTTGAACGCGGAGGTGTCGTCCGTTCGGCACTAGGATCTTCGGTGATTTGGATCACGACGAGTACGACTCCCTCAACCCCGTTCTCTTGAACGCTTCCGCTTGTGATCTACAAGGGTATGTAGATGCACTCCTCTCTCTCGTTGCTAGATGACTCCATAGATTGATCTTGGTGAAGCGTAGAAAAATTTTATTTTCTGCAACTTTCGCCAACATCCGGCAACGGGGTCCACGTGCCATATGCACCAAATTAGAGTGCACAACTGCATGGTAGACACACCCCGGTCGTAGCGCCACAGTAATGCCCAATGAGTCATCAAATCACAAAAAACCCCACCTTTCCAGCTTTAGTAGTAAGCTGGACGGACGAAGCGGCAATATTTCACTAGGCATGAATCCCCTTCTCCCTGGTCTACTTGTTCAGAGAAAAAAACTCTCGGCGATTGCATAGGGTTTTCTCATGGAGAACCAGGTACGAATTCTTCATCCATCCCCGATAAATCCAAGTCCCTTGGTTGCGGGTAATCCTAGGATGGCAGCCGCCGCCGTTAACGCATTTTTCTTCTTACTGAATCTACTGTGTTTCATTTGCAGTGCCCAAAGTGCGAGGACCCTACAGGTTTCTGCGCCCTCGGCGAGACGCCACACTTGTTCCTTCTCATCCTAACACAGGATTTTAAAACGCGCACAATATGTTCATAGAATCCTCTTTTCTATCCGGGAGGGTGGGGTTTTTTGAACATGTTGTCGACTTAATTTGGAAATTTGGATTGCTATATTTGGATAAAAGGTACTAGTACGATGGTCAACACTAACGTGAAGGAGGAAATTATTTTCAGATTTGAATAGGGAATACATTGTGTTCTCATATTATTTTTCCTGCAGTGCATTACTTGCTCTGCCAGAACACATGTACTCAAGATGCTCGGCCCATAACTGAATACACCAGTTTAATGGTCACAGTGAAGACAAACCATGGATATAAGTTCCAAGTTGGGTTCATTTAGGGAGTCCTGGATTAAGGGCTCCTTGGACAGCCGGACTAAATACATGGGCCGGACTGATGGGCTGTGACAAGATAGAAAACTTTGTCTCGTGTCCGGATGGGACTCTCCTTTGCGTGGAAGGCAAGCTTGGCGATTCGGATATGTAGATTCCTTTCTCTGTAACCGACCTTGTGTAACCCTAGTCCTCTCTGTTGTCTATATAAACCGGAGGATTTAGTCCGTAGGACAAGAACAATCATAATCATAGGCTACCTTCTAGGGTTTAGCCATTACGATCTCGTGGTAGATCAACTCTTGTAACACTCATATTCATCAAGATAAATCAAGCAGGAAGTAGGGTATTACCTCCATAGAGAGGGTCCGAACCTGGGTAAACATTGTGTCCCCCGCCTCCTGTTACCATCAGCCTTAGACGCACAGTTCACGACCCCCTACCCCGAGATCCGCCGGTTTTGACACCGACATTGGTGCTTTCATTGAAAGTTCCACTATGACATCGAAGATAGGATTGATGGCTCGCCTTGTTATTAACGGCAACATCACCTCCGGAGGAGGCCTGGCCTCAGGCCAAACCCTACGGCTAGGCGGATTCACCATGACCGCCCGTTCGACCGTCGGGCCGACGATGACCTCTCGGGTCATCGAAAATCGCCTCCACGTTAGCTCAGAATACTCTGAGCAGATGGATCCGATGGAGTTATCGTCTTTAAACGAACACCTGGATCACATCGCCACCTTGCGAGTCGCTACGGACTACGATTGGATTGGGCTTAAACCCGATCAGATGGAGATTGAATCTCCGCCAATCACCCATCAGATAGCGGTAGTAGAGGAGCAATGCAACAACTCTTCCCCTATATTGAGGATGAACTATGTCAGAATTTCTGAGCTCACCGAGCCGGATACCCGCCCGCGGGAAGACATGCCCCATACTCCGAACCTAGAGTTGGACCGTGGGCCGGAAAAATCGATCGATATCCCGGAGCCCGAACTGTTAAGCTCGGAAACTTCTCAAACTCCGGATCCCAGATTGGGACAGGGTTTGGAATTAAATCCATCCACCCACCCACATATTAGCGATCTTACCCACATGAAATAGTAGTCCCAAGAGACAGTCCATCACTTTTGAGCCAGATTTCTCCTTGTCAAGAACAAGGTCAAGGACTGTCGCGATGAAGACGCAATCTCATTATTTTGCAAGAATTGCACGGACGAAGGAATCCTCAATGCCATAAACCGCCATCACGTATCACACTTTGCTGACTTGGCAACCATAGTACAGAAGTACTGCGCAATGGAAAGCGCCTGGAAAACTCAGGTAGCCTCTTGGGAGCCACCGATTTCCACTAAACACCTCGTCCGGACAAAAAGGGTGTACCCTCGTAGGTCGCCCGATCCAATAACAAAAAAATCGAAACCCATTACAGGGCGCGGAACCGTTCTGGAGGGATGACTCGATAGGCCATGCAAAATACACACCACACCGGATACCATACCAACCCACAACCTTAGAGCATGTTGGATACATCGGCAGGTGGCCAAGAGCGGCGAGGATCTCCTCACCAAAAATACCGCAGAGCAACATCCCATGGAAAACAACAACCCTACAGTGTTGACAGTCTTCAAGACTTTCGCCTCAAATAACAGGCGTAAGAGAGCACTCTGCAGCCTCACTGAAGTCTGCCAAATTGCAGCAATAAACCCCTGGAACGACACGGCCATAACTTTCAATGCCAGTGACGAACCACAACTCAGAACAGTCTCGGGGCCAGCCGCATTAGTCCTCAGTCCAATTGTGGACGGCTTTCGGCTTACTAAAGTACTCATGGACAGTGGCAGCGGACAAAACCTCATTTACGAGGAAACTCTCAACAAAATGGAAATAGACAGGAGCCGCATTGAGCAAAATAGCACGACCTTCCGAGGAATTATTCCCAGTTGGGAGGCAAGATGTGCGGGAAAAACCACACTCGATGTGGTATTCGGCACGCCGGAGAATTATCGGTCCGAAGAGATAACCTTTCAAGTGGCCCCTTTCAATAGTGGATATCACGCCTTGTTGGGGCGAGATGCATTTGCAAGCTTCCAAGCTATACCCCATTATGGGTACATGAAGCTCAAGATGCCTGGACCGAATGGAATCATCACTCTTGCAAGTGATCCGGACATAACACTCCACGCCGAAAACAAAACCGCTGCCTTGGCCCTCGAGGCATTGTCTGAAGCTCTCGCGGCAGAAGAATTAACTATGTTACGCTCCACGGTGGATAGGGACGGCGTGATACTCGATAAGTGATCCAAATCCGCCTCCTTCAAACCAGCGGACGAAATAGTCAGCACGAAGACAGCATACATCGGGGCATAGCTGGACCCCACGGTTGGCGCCGCACTGCGAACGTTCCTACGTGAAAACTGGGACATCTTTGCCTGGCACCCTTCTGATATGTCAGGGGTCCCATGCAGGCTGGCCGAACACAGCCTAAACATACTGAAGGGATATAAGCCGGTCAAGCAAACACTACGACGCTTCTCAGAACCCAAACGACAAGCTATGGGGGAGGAGCTAGCCAAGTTACTCGAAGCCAGATTCGTCAGAGAGATAAAACACCCGGACTGGCTAGCAAACCTGGTGATGGTACCAAATAAGGATAATTCCGGGCGCCTATGTGTCGATTTCAAAGACCTCAACAAGGCCTGCCCTAAGGATCCCTTCCCCCTCCCCTGCATTGATCAGATTATCGACGCTACCACAGGACACAACTCATTGTGTTTCCTCGACGCATACTTCGGATACCATCAAATCAAGATGAAGGAGTCCGATCAAGCCGCAACGGCATTTATCACCCCATACGGGCCTTTCTGCTTCAACATTATGCCTTTCGGGCTCAAAAACGTCGGTGCCACCTATCAGTGCATGATTCAAACATGCCTGGAGAAACAAATCGGCAAAACAGTTGAAGCATATGTGGACGACGTGGTCATCAAGACCAGACATGTCAAGTCCTTAATAGATGATCTGAGGCTCACATTTGATAACCTCCGAACATATGACATCAAGCTCAATCCAGAAAAATGTGTTTTCGGCGTTCTAGCTGGAAAGCTTCTGGGCTTCATCGTTTCCAATAGAGGAATCAAGGAAAACCCAGCTAAAATCCAAGCTTTGTCACAGTTGGCTACACCAACAGACTTTAAGCAAATCCAATAATTAGCTAGATGCATGGCAGCTTTAAGCCGCTTTACCTCCAGATTGGGAGAAAAGGCATTGCCACTTTATCGCCTTCTCTGATGAACCGAACACTTCGAGTGGACGGACGCGGCGACGGCCGAACTGGAAGAAATAAAGGCTCTTTTAGCGAGCAACCCTATCCTGGCCACGCCGAACGATGGCGGCAACACACCAAGTCGTGAGTGCGGTGCTCGTCGTCGAACGAGAGGAGGACGGACACAAATTCCCGCTTCAAAAGTCGGTATACTATGTATCTACTATCCTCACACCATGCAAATCCCGGTACCCGCATTATCAAAAAATAGCATACGCGGTCTTCATGGCATCCCGGAAGCTACGAGACTACTTTCAAGAGTGCTCAATCACGGTGGCCTCCGAAGTACCACTCAATGACATAATAAACATCCGCGATGCCACAGGCCGGATTGCCAAGTGGGCCATTGAGCTCCTCCCATTCAACATTACATACAAACCACGGCGGGCCATTAAATCTCAAGTATTGGCTGACTTCGTCGCCGAATGGACAGAGGCCAAACTCCCTAAAGAGTACGGCACATATTTCAACTGGGTCATGCACTTCGACGGCTCCAAAATGCTAGCAGGCTTAGGGGCAGGCGTTGTCCTAACTTCCCCTACTGGAGATACAGTCCAGTACGTCCTCCAAATATTATTCACGGACTCTAACAATGTAGCCGAATACGAAGCCTTATTGCATGGTCTTCGGATGGTCGTCTCCATTAGCATACAACACCTGGAAGTGCGCGGGGATTCAAACCTCGCAATATCTCAAATAAATGGAGATTTCGATGCCAAAGATCCGAAGATGGTGGCTTACCGTAATGCCGTTCCCACAATGACGGCCCAGTTCGAGGGGCTCGAGTTTCACCATGTAGCTCGAGAAAGTAACCAAGCAGCGGATGTCCTTGCCCGCATCAGCGCGAAGCACGACCCCGTCCCACCTAACATCTTTTTGGAAAGGCTTTTCAACCCATCCGTGGTGTGGCAAGGGGAGAGCGGCAGCATCAATCCGGATCCGACTACAACCCCAGAATCCGAACACACCGACGTCACCGGGGGCTTAGACACCGAAATCACACCATCGGCCCATCTCATCATGGCAGTCATCGCCCCATGGGCCAAACCCTTCTTGGCCTACCTTAATAGGCGAGAACTCCCCGAGGATCAAAATGAGGCACGCTGCATTGTGCGGTGCTCCAAAGCCTACAAAGTTCACGAGGGAGACTTTACAAGAAAAGCGCTACCGGAGTACTTCAAAGATGTATCTCCGAGGAAGAAAGGCGGCGGCTCTTGGCTGAAATTCATGCCGGTCTCGGCGGTCACCACGCCATGGCTCGGGCCCTTGTAAGCAAGGCCTTCCGTGCAGGTTTTTACTGGCCGACGGCCCAAGCAGACGCACAGGACCTTGTCCAACATTGCGTCGGATGCCAGCTTTTCGCCAACCAAAGCCATATGCCACCCACCGCTCTACAAACAATCCCCATCACTTGGACTTTTGCGGTCTGGGGGCTTGATATGGTCGGACCCCTTAAGGGAGGAAACCACAAGAAAAAATACATGTTGGTCATGGTGGATAAATTCACCACGTGGATAGAAGCCAAACCAGTTAAAACGGCTAAAGTCGGGCCAGTGATAGACTTCATATCTGGTGCGGTGCACTGTTATGGTGTTCCACACGGGATCATCACCGATAACGGCTCTAATTTTACAGCTGATGAGGTGAAAGCCTGGTGTACTAATCTGGGCATCAAGCTCGACTACTCCTCCGTCTATCACCCACAAACCAACGGTCAGGTCGAACGTGCCAACGGTCTTATTATGAGCGGCATTAAACCCAGGTTAGTGCGGTCTTTGAAAGAATCAGACAAGCACTAGGTCGAGGAGCTCGACTCCATACTCTGGGGACTGCGGACCACACCCAATCGTTCTACCGGATATACACCTTTCTTCATTGTGTACGGCGCAGAGGCCGTGTTGCCCTGTGACATTATCCATGACTCACCTCGAGTGCGCATGTATGAAGAGAGAGAGGCCGAGCGATCGGCAGGACAGCTTAGATGCCCTGGAGGAGGAACAGGATGTCGCCAAAGCCCGTTCGGCATTCTATCAACAACAGGCCCGCAGATATCAAAGCAGAGAAGTACGGGCCAAGACTTACAATGTTGGCGAACTCGTTCTACGCTTACCAGAGAAGAAAAAGGAAAAACTCAAGCCCAAGTGGGAGGGTCCCTTCATCATTGACGAAGTACTCACCAGAGGAGTGTACCGCCTCCGTGATGCGTCAGACAATCGCCTAGAGCCGAACCCGTGGAATGCAACCAGACTCTGAAGATTCTATGCCTAGCGCCGGACTCTTCGTTCGTCTCCTTTACCCCCTTTTTTTGTTTTTTAATATTTATTTTTCCTCTCTTTTTACCTTTTCCCTTCTTTTTAAGCCTTAAAGCTTTTGCGTGGCTAAACCGCGCATCTTCGACGCACACATTCTGAAATTTGTACGTCAAGTATGCCTGGGGGCTTCTCGTACAGAAGCTTATTATTGTTACTATTATTTTTTAGAGCATCAAGCTCACCACATATGTGTCTTTTATGCGCATGTACCTTTTCTTCACCATTATATGCATCGATATGACTTAAGTTTCGGCCAAGCTGGGTTGCCTGGCTCATGTGCTTATGCCCTACGTTCCCGTTAGTTCGGCTAGGACATAAAGGGAGCACCTCTGCGATTATTACTATCGGGTTATCCGGACGTGTACCTCAGATTGGGTGAAGCCAAAAGCTAGCGTTCTTAAGGGAATATTCGGTCGGCGAACTAAAGATGGTCTTTACTCGTTACACTATGAACCCACAGATGTTAAGCCTGCTGTGTTTTTTTTATCACGGTTCGTACATGTGTGTTAATGCATGTCAACCCAGGGAAAGGAACCCCTAACGGAACTATTCTCTCTGGAAGATGTTAATCGCAATCAAAATGTAATATAACATAGCTAGCTGGATACTTGTTTGTTCAAGCAACTATGACCCCTACGCCTGGTTTCCACGCATACCCCGGTATATATATTACTGAGCGGGTATTCAGAAACACTCCGCACCCTTGGGTCCAGAGGTTGAAGCGAAAAGGTCTGCCATGACATTTAATTTATAATTCAGCTAGAGACATAATTTCTCAATTGAAGTACATAGTCACTTAGACTCAACAACTTCTTCTGCTATGCCATCCAACAGGCTATCTAACCTACAATCCTGTTGGGAATACTTGGCGGCTACTTGCACCTGGTCATATACCAAACTAACAGGAATTTCTTTTCCATCTGACTCTAAAGGTCCGACCCGGGCCATGTGATTCGGGTCGAGCTTGGTATACCGTGTCTTTACCATGGCCCGGGCCTCTCGCGCACCTTCCCGGCAGGCTGATATCTTCCATAATCGGAAGCGCCGCCGCGCTCCCTTAAGCAGTTGTACAAGCCCCTCCATACTTCCTGGAGGAGAGTCAGATGGCCATAAGGCCTTGGCAATACTTTCCATCGCCTGCCAAGCTCTCTCGTGCATTTGCGATAGTTCTTGTAGCAGATCGTTCAAAGATCCAGACATATCCTCTTCGGAACGACCAATCAGCATAACTATAGACATAACTCTGTTAGTTCCTTTCCTTGCCGAACTATGTAAAGGTTAGTTTGAGCACATACTAAAAATGCTGCGTTGAGGCCTCTTATTTTCCTTCACGGCGTCAGCCAGCTGGGCCCGAACATCTTTCAATTCTTCGCCCAGCTGGGTATTACCATCCAGGAGTTTGTTTTTCTCCTTTCTGACTCGTGTAAGTACACGCTCGCCAGTGGCCAGTTGCCTTTGAGCTCCTTGTTCACCCTCAAGTGGAATTTCCGGATTCTCTCCCGGATTATCTGAGGATTCTATCATCAGATATGAATTGTTGTTCGCATTACTGGTCTATATATAATCATGTTTTTTCTCAATTAGGGAACACATACCAGGGGATGCCTTTTTGGATTTTTCCAGTTCGGCCGTAGCAGCCGTTAGCTGGGTCCGACACTTTTCCAGCTCTTGATACAACAGGTTGTTCTTCTCTGTGAGCACCTATTCATACAATGATCCTTAAATCAGTTGTACCAACTTTTTCAAGTCTCAGGGGCTACTGATATATATATAATTATCAGATTTTTACAAATATGTACTTACCTGTATATCTTTCAAATACTTGTCTATGGCCCTAGCAAGCCCATCTTGAGCAGCTCGGATGTACGTATCACCCGAGTTGAAGGCATTAAAAGCCTCTTCTGAAAAACCAGGGTCGCGAAGTGCGGCCCGCCGGCGCCGATGATTCATAGCGCTCTCCACTTCAGAATTTGTGACGGATACTCTATCTGAATCCTTTGTATAAGGACGATTTGGTGTCACTTCCGCATTAGCCTCCGCCCTCGAGACAGGGTCTGGAATCCGGCTAGTAGAGGTATGACCGGTAGGATCCCTGAACACAGTCCGGCGAATGTTCTTCCTGCTAAGACACAACGGATAGTGTCATACTTTAAGATGACAACCATGGAGCATGTTTAAAATCATACCTCTTCGATAACGGCTCGGCCATATTTCCATTTGCCTTTCTCTTCGAAGGCCTGCCCGGCATAGGCACCACTTTCTGGTGAGTCGCCTCGGGTTCGGCATGGCGCGCCGATCGTCTTCCCTTTAGAGCATAAAATTGTGCGGTGGGTAAGGCGGAAAGAGTAAATCCTTTCGAAGGATAAGCCTCCTGATCACTTACATGCGACGCAGGGAGGAGGCCGGGATAGTCAGTGATAATGGGCACTTCTGTGCCATCACAGCTCGCCTGGTAAAACACCCCTGCCCCGAGCTCCACGAATATATCTTGATCCTCCTCGAATCCGGGGTCAAAGGCCCGGTTGTGGTCCTCTGGCTGTG
This sequence comes from Aegilops longissima, assembly GCA_021605205.1. NCBI lineage: Eukaryota > Viridiplantae > Streptophyta > Magnoliopsida > Poales > Poaceae > Aegilops > Aegilops longissima. Next base: position 696,659,608 of record CM038678.1, on the reverse strand, counting down.
GTGCTGGGCTGTGGATCTCCCTGGTGATTTTCCGCCATTCCTGTTATAAATGGATGGATTAAATATTTATGAAATAGGTCTCAGGGAATAAATAGAGTAGAGTACTAGGATGGAAACTCACCCAGCTGGGAGGGATGTACATGGAAAATCCATCTCTGGGCTTAATGCGGATGAACTCCTCTTTCTCCCCTTTGTATAATCCGGACAGTATTTTCGCCAAAGCGGTGGGGGTGTCCGGACCCTTCTAACCGCAGTGGGTGGCATCATCTTCTTCATTGAAGTGCCACATGGGACGCCCTCGGTATTGGAGTGGTTGAACCCCTCGCATTATGGATATCGCCATAGCCTCGATTATTGACAATCCGGACTGAGCAAGCGTCCTTATCTTGCTCATCAACTGATGGACCTCTGTGTTATCTTCCTCCCTAAGACTCCGGGGACGCCAGCTGAGGCATTTCTTCAACGGAGCACTTGAAAATTCAGGAAGACCCACTCGGATTGGGTCAGGAAGGGAGACGTCCTCAACATAAAACCACTCGGAAGGCCATTCTTCGGATGCCTTCTTCGGCGTGCCGGATAGGTATCCGGTCCTGATGATGCGCTATATCTCGGCTCCGCCCACTTGAAATATTGATCCCTCTTGATTACGAGGGACGAGGCAAACCAGCTTCTTCCATAACTCGAAATGGGGCTCACAACCCAAAAATAGCTCGCAAAGAGCGACATAACCTGCAATGTGCAGGATAGAGGCAGGTGTGAAGTTGTGCAGTTGGAGGCCATAGTACTCCAGAAGCCCTCGGAGGAATGGATGGATTGGAAATCCGATACCTCTCAACAAGTAGGGGACAAAGCATACTTGCTCCCCTGGATGGGTTGGGAAACTCCTCCGCCTGCTCCCCGCCGTCAAAGGAAGCCAATTCGGCTCGAACGGGAACTAGATATGCGGGGGGAAGAAACCCCTGGGTCTATAACTTCACCAATTGACCGTGGGATACAAAACACTTCTCCCAATCACCCAGTTTGGGGCTATGAGGGCGGGAGGTAGAGCTGCGAGCACTAGCCATGTTGGGGTGGTTTTTGCGGGCACGCTCCAAGGATTCCTCGCTTGGGGGAGATGGTGTGGATTAGATCTGAAGATCCCCGTCTCTTTAAATAGACAATTTACTCACATGGTCAGGGTGGCGAGTGTAAAAATGCCCCGACCTCTCGCATTCACTCGACACGTGGAAGCTGAAATCATGAACGTGCAGAAGCCGATGAGCATGACACTAAATAGGAAGCTGGGCACTGCTCTCTAAAACGTGTACTTTGAAGTATTCAGAGAAGGAACCCGCCTTGCAAGACGAAGACAATTTGCGCGCCGGACTTATCGTCATTGAAGCCTGGTTCGGGGGATACTGAGGGAGTCCTAGATTAAGGGGTCCTCGGACAGCCGGACTATATACATGGGCCGAACTGACGGGCTGTGAAGATACAAGATAGAAGACTTCATCCCGTGTCCGGATGGGACTCTCCTTTGCGTGGAAGGCAAGCTTGGCGATTCGGATATGTAGATTCCTTTCTCTGTAACCGACCTTGTGTAACCCTAACCTTCTCCGGTGTCTATATAAACCGGAGGGTTTAGTTTGTAGGACAAGAACAATCATAATCATAGGCTAGCTTCTAGGGTTTAGCCATTACGATCTCGTGGTAGATCAACTCTTGTAACACTCATATTCATCAAGATCAATCAAGCAGGAAGTAGGGTATTACCTCCATAGAGAGGCCGAACACAGGTAAACATTGTGTCCCCGCCTCTTGTTACCATCAGCCTTAGGCGCGCGATTCAGGACCCCTACCCGAGATCCGCGGTTTGACACGACATTCATGAACCAAGAAGATCGCTGCTTTTTATGGCCAAACTTGGATAAACTTTCTCAAGTGTTCTGATTTGAAAGTTAGGCGCACGAATGTTGATGGAAATAGCGAAACCTGGTCTCATCTTCCATGCGATCTTCCACCCCGACGTTGTTCCAATTGTTCATCCATGTTAGTTTTGTATCCGGTTCTTGCTTGTTGCCTCGATTACTTTTTAATCCACCTATTATGTCTAACTAATCACAATTTAACTTTAAAAGTAGCAGCGAATCTCTCATGAAGATGCTAATTCTAACTAATATTTTCTTATAATTGGTGGCACGTGTAGGTTTTTCAAAGTTAAGCGGACTGCTTTCGTTTGTTATTACTGTAAGAACTAAGGCTATTCTTGATGGCTTTGAAGTTGGTAGGACGACATCCACAAGTTCCTACACTTTATTGATCGTCTTGAGGTCCTTGTGGGGCGTTTCAATGGTGGAAGGCCACGTGGGATATGTGTGCGATCTTTGCACTCATTGAACAAGTCCAAGCGTGTCGAGAAACTTATAATCTGAGTTGTTTTACTGTTATATATGTTGTTCATAAACTATTGCTTATACACAGTTTTACAGCTGTAATCTTCTTGAAATAGAAACTACCCAGTTCTATTGTTTCTATACAGATGCCTAACCATGGTCGGGTCAGACTTGCGCTTGGTCACAACATGATGTTTAGGTCGACCTACTCCATTCCCCTTGGAGGTGAAAAGATACTTATTCATGGGTGGTCTCAAATAATGGAGGCCCGTCCATCTTGGAGAATAGGACAAAAGATTATGTTCCTGCTTTTTCATGGCTCTAAAGCGCCGACCTGGACATGCACGCTGAAGTGAGAGGCAGCGCGCAACAGACAGCGACGCGGCGGAGAGATCTGTCCATCGTCGACGTGGGTTACCCGCGGAGCCTGAAGAGGACGAGCGACTCCTCGTGTGGGTCTACCGCCGGTCGCTTACGACGACGGAGACAGACGCTTGGCGGCTCCGCCAGAAGAATGCGAAGGCTCTACGGCTAAGAATGTGAAGGCTCTCCGGCTAGCTATCGAGCAGTCCGAGCGCGAGGCCAAGGAGAAGGCGATGGAGGCGGCTCGGCTGGCCAAGCTGAAGCGACAGCAGGACCGGTCCGTTCGCCGCCTCAAGGGCCTCATCGTCGTCTCCTCCTCTTCTGGCGACGACGACGACGGCTCCTCGTCCGATGAGTCGGACGTCGGACGATCCTCCACCAGCCACCAACGGCTACGGCTGTGTCGGCGACCGAAAGGGGAATGGGCCAACCCATAAGTGGTGAAGATCCGCTTTACTTCAATTTAATTTCAAGTTTTAGATGTAGTTTCAAGTTGTCTGTCGTTTGAACTTTGGTGGTCGTTTGAACATCCAATCTTTTGGTGAAAGTATTGTGCTTGCATGTGTCCGTTTGCTAATCTACATACTTTGATTGATGTTGCATGGTTTAGTATGGATATAGGGGATCGGATATGAGATATGTTAGGAATATGCAACTTGTATTCCCATGAGGCCATAGGCCGATATATATATATACATGTACAGGTGTGTAACATATGCAGGAAACCCCTTATACAACAGGATAAATACAAAGGGGTACATGACTTATATTATAACTCTAACACCCCCCTCAAACTCATGGTGGATGAACAACGAGTTTGGAGAGTAAAACCATGTTGTGCTCTAATCGGGCCTTCGTCGGAAATCCATGGCAGTAACTCGGAAGGCACATCTTTGAAGAGCAATAACGATCTCACACACGGTAGCGCACATAGAAAGCATCAACACCAATATGCTTGGTGAGCTCATGCTTCCGAGGATCGCGCAATGCTAATAGCTTTGTCTTTGTCGAGATAAGAGCGGGGTTGGTGTAGTGACGAAACACCAAAATCCTGAAGTAACCACGTAACCAATTCACCTCTGCGTCAAAAGAGCAATTGCTGCAACTCAGCCTCGGCACTTCGAGCGGAAGCTGCAATCTGTTTCTTCGTCTTCCGGGCAATGAGAGAACCACCAAGAAAAACACAGATAAGCAAAAAGTGAGCGGCAATCTGAAGGATCACTAGCCCACATAGCATCCGAATAGGCTGAAGTCAGAAAGAAGCTGGGCGTGGAAAGAATAGCGATGAGAGATCGTGCCCGAAGATATCGGAGAACACGAAGGAGATGACTATAGTGAACCGATGTGGGAAGCGAGACGAATGACTCGAATATGAACCGGATAAGAGATGTCGGACGGTGGCGACTAGATAGACAAGGCGCCAACAAGATGGCGATAACGCGTCGGGTCGGGGAGAGGATCACCATCGATGTACGGAGGTGAACATTGAGCTCCATAGGAGTCTCAACAATGTGCTCGTCGATAAGAGTAGCACGAGCAAGAAGATCCTGGATATACTTTTCACGGGATATAAAAAGCCATCGAGGTAGAAGAGACTTCAATCCCAAGAAAGTAGCGAAGAGGTCCAAGATCGGACATAAGCTGCTCACTAAGATGGGCCTTTACAAAGGCAATATACTCGGGTCATCCCGGTGGTGATCATGTCATCAACATAGAGAAGAAGAAGAGTCCGACCACGAGGAGAAAGGTGAATAAACAATCTTTGGATCATGAGCACTTGCTAAAAACCGGTGGCGGTGACCACGGAGGCAAAGCGCTCAAACCCGGTAGCGAGGGCTTGCTTAAGGCCATAGAGAGCGGCGAAGGCGACATACCATGCCATCGGGAATGTAATACCCGGTCGTGGCTACATGTACACCTTCTCACGCAGCTCACCATTAAGAAAGGCATTCTTAACATCAAGGTGAGATATAGACCCGATGGCGTGCGAGCCAGCGGCAAGAAGTGTACAAACAGTGATCATATGGGCCACAAGAGCAAAAGTCTCGTCATAATCACGACCATGCTCTGCTGAAAACCATGAGCCACAAGGCGAGCTTTGTGGCGCTCAAGAGAACCATTGGGCGAGTCTTAACCTTGTAGACCCACTTACAAGTGATGGGGCGGACTCCGGAGGAAGAAAACAAGATCCAGGTACCGGTCGTTCAAGAGCAGCAATCTTCTCTGCCATCACAAACGCCATTCAGGGATGAACAACAGCAGCGATAAGAAATCGGCTCAAGAACAAAGGCACCGGTGAGGAAATCCAAAGCGATCAACAGGTGGGCGAGGGCGAGAGCGCAAGCCATAAGTAGGCTGAGAGGAAGATGACGACTCATGCAGAGGCATCCACAGTCGTGAGCGAGCGAGTGTAATCTTGAGAAAAGATGGAACAATAGAAGGAGGAATCGCCAAGGTAGAATCGGGGGGTGGCGACGAAGAAGTCATCGGAGATGAAGGTGTATAATCCGGTGACATACTAGGCGAGGAGACCGGGGAAGATGGTGGGTGCAAATCGACTAGAGGTGGAGAAGCAGAGGGAGTGGAACGAAGAGGCACATGCTCAACGGGGGTGATAGGTGAGTCAGGAAAAGTGAGGAAAGAGATATCCTCCACTGAAAAAGTCGAGGAAGATGGGCGTGGGTAGAAGGGATGAGACTCATCAAAAGTCACGTCTCGGGAGATACGTATCCGACGACCGATAGGATCCCAACAACGATAGCCCTTATTCTCATCACTGTAGCCTAAGAAGACACACTCAACAGACTAAGCGATCAGTTTACTGCGTTCGCGATGGGCAAGAAGAACATAACAAACACAACCAAACAGGCGAAGCATCAAATAATCGGGAGAACGATCAAAAAGACGCTCGAAAGGAACACCACCCTGTAAAGCAGCGGAAGGCTGTATGTTGATAAGATAGGTGGAGGTGAAGACGGCCTCAGCCCAAAAATGAGGCGGGAGAGAGGCATCAATCATCAATGCATGAGCCGTCTCAAGAAGATGTCGATGCTTTAAACTCAACCACACCATTCGAGCATCGACACCGGGACAAGAGAATTGAGAGAGTTCCTTGCTCGGCAAGAACACCACGCAACATCTTAGAGATATACTCATCGGTGAGTCGGCCACGAAAAACACGAATGGGGAAGAGGCGAGTATGAACCATGGCGACAAAACGCTTATAAATAGACAACACGAGAAGTCGTGAAATAAAGCCATGTGTAACAAGAGAAATCATCTATGAAAATAATATAGTATTTATGACCAACTTTGAAGCGAAAGGCGGACCCCATACATCGGAATGGACTAAATCGAAAGGACGCGTGAACCGACTCGCTATGTGAATATGGTAGCGAATCGCTTGCCAAGGCGACAACCACGACACTCTAAAGAGACATCTCTGAGGCAGACCCGGAAGACCTCGGCGAACTAAAGGCGACAGCGAGAACCACCACGGATGACCAAGTCGATGATGCCCTTTGCTTGAAGGAACCCGATAATGGAGGCGGCGAAAGCGGAGGAAGCTGCGATGGTGGTGGCGTGGAAGGAACATGAAGCCGATCCAACTCCCAAAGACCACAGGAATCGGCGGCGAGGCCAGCCCAACCCGAGTGTGCGTCGGCGACGGTCTGGGCAGAACAAGAGTCAACGTCAAGGATGGCCGCGACAACCGAGAATCGATAAGTTGACCGGTGAAAACAGATTCATGGTAAGTCGAGGAACATGAGCAACATCGAGAGCAGAATAAGGAGTGGTAAGATTGCCTCTACTAGCAACAGAAAGTGGAGTACCATCAGCAGTGAAGACATGAACAGGAGAATCCAGCGATCGAAGAGAGGACAAAGTGGAAGAATGAGAAGACATATGAAAAGAAGCTCCAGAGTCGAGAACCCATGGGGATATACCTGACTTTGTAGAGGGCGGTGCTTTCGGTCTGGGAAGCATCGATCCACAGAACCAGCGATGCCGTCGAGGAAGAACTTGAAGCATGACGGATACACTTAAGTCTCATAATATCCTGCTCAGTCAAAGCAATGGTTGAAGCTGTCGAGGTAGATGACGAAGTCCCTGAAGATGATGATCGCGCCTTGCGGAGGTGTTTCCTCTTCGTGTAGCACCGGACTCAATATGACCATCATTGTTGCAGTAGTCGCAATGTGGACGAGGGCGACCTGAGCCTCCAGAAGGAGTGGGCAAGAGCGGCGGAGCACTCGAGCGAGAAGGGGTCGGTACAGCGGGTGGCGTGGAAGAAGCCCGAGTAGCGAGCACAGAGGGAACCTCCAGCAAACCAGCACCACATAAGCGAGTCTCCTCAGCACGAATCTCAGAAAGCGCCTCCATGAGAGAAATAGGGCCACGAGCAAACAAGCCCAGCATGCCGGGCTCAAACTTCTTCGGGCCGAGCCAGGGAACTTCGTGACGCGATGAAACTCCAAATTGGCACGGACGGCTGGCAGCGAGGCAAATCGACAACCAACCTGCGAGAGAATCAAGTTGGCGCCAGATAGCCGAACTCTGTGCATAGAAATCATCAACAGTCGAGTCACCCTGCTAAAGAGCATGCTCCTGACGGACCACAGAAAGGTATAAGGCATCACCAGAGGGCTCATAGGGCTGACGAAGACGGGTCCACATCTCAAAGGCGGTAGGAAGACCGAAACTTCGAGAAGAAAACTGAGGCGAGAACACTAGCAGTGAGAACAGCTGCAGCACAAGCATCATCATCAAGCCACTGGGTGTAAACAGACAGAGCACCATGATATGTCTAAAGAGCCTCCTCATAAGCCAAAACCCTCTCATCATAAGCACGATCAGCAGCCTCATCAACAAGCTTAGCCGCATCCTTGGCGGCCTGATTAGCATCTGTAGGAAGAACCAGTGGAGTCGGCGGAGTAAGGGCAACCGGAGGAACCGGACGTGGCGGACAACAGACCTCGCCAGAAAGAACACCCCAAAGACGGATGCCACGCATATGAATGCGCATGAAGCCAGTAAACTCGGTGTAGTTAGTACCATCAAAGATCACCGGACAGTGAGGGACAGCAACATAGCCCGATGCAGCAGACATTTTCTTTTTAGCAGAGATCGATCAAGGGGCAGCTGGCGGTCGGCGGCTGAAGAACCACAGGGGCCAGGGCCGGCGGGAGCAGGAGATCAGGGCCCCTGCGTCGATTGGGGCCGGCTGGGATCGAGACTGCAGCGTCGAGCGAGGCCAGCTGGGGAGCGAGGCCAGCTGGGGAGAGATCCGATCAGGAGGGCCGGCTGGGGAGCGAGGCCAGCTGGGGAGGGATCCGATCGGGAGGGCCGGCTGGGGAGCGAGGCCGGCTGAGGATCGATCCGATCGACTGGGGCTTTGATCGGGAGACTCAGGAGATCAAGGAACGGGGGCTTTGATCGGGAGTAGGCGGCTGGGGATCGATCCGATCGGGAGACTCCAGGAGATTGAGGACGGGGGGTTCGATCGGGAGCAGAGACGGATCAATAGCACGAGTTGCAGCGTGTAAAAAAAAATTAACCTAGCTCTAACATCATAGAATATGCAACTTGTATTCCCATGAGGCCATAGACCGATATATATATACATGTACATGTGGGTAACATATGCAGGAAACTCTTTATACAACGGGATAAATACAAAGGGGTACATGACTTATATTATAACTCTAACAAGATATACGGAGGCTATTTGAGGAGTGTCCGGCCATTGCGCGTCCGCGGGCGTTTAAGGGGTCAATATTTGTCCCCTACGGCTCTAGATGCTCTTACTATGACACGTTTGCCGTCACTTGAGATCTTGAGCTGTGTTAGGGGGTCTGTGATGAGCTCCTCCCTATTGGCAACCCACACAGCAGTAAAAACTCGGATTTTGTTGAATCATATGCCAAGGTGGCGTTGTGGGACTTACTAATGGTGCTTGCTGGCTGGAATAAGCCAAGGGCGAACTTGCCGTTCCTTGAGATGAGCTTGGCGCCGATGGCGAGCACTTGGCCTCCCGTAAGAGTATCTTTTGTTGCAGAGGAGCTTGAAAGAGTGTACAAGAGGAGAATCGCGAGCAATATGTAGAAGGGAGGCATGGATGGATGAGTTGGGGAAGAGAGGAAGTATGGTTGGCTGAAGCATGCTGGATGGATGCAGGCTCTGCTCTGCTCTTCTATACGGAGACGGAAGAAGAGGATTAGAATGGACAATTAGGATGAAGGCATATATCATACTCCCTCCGTCCGGAAATACTTGTTTTAGAAATGGTTGAAAATGGATGTATCTATAACTAAAATAAGTCTAGATACAACCATTCCTAAGACAAGTATTTCCGGACGGAGGGAGTACAGTATATGTTTCAGCTGACTGACAGGGAAGCCACTTGGGATCTACAGTATAAAATTCAGATTGGTTGTTAAGACAGCACTGCATCTGTACCCACTTGAGCTGCCAGTTGAACTTTGGTAGTAGATGTCTAAAAGACATATATTTAGGAACAGAGGGAGTATAAAATTCAGATTGGTTGTTAAGACAGCACTGCATCTGTACCCACTTGAGCTGCCAGTTGAACTTTGGTAGATGTACACCCACGTGGTATCTCCCTCTAGATATATACTCCATCCGTTCCTAAATACTCCATATAAGTCTTTTTAGAGATTCCAATGCGGACTATATATGAAGCAAAATGAGTGAATCTACACTCTAAAATATATCTATATACATCCGTATGTAGTCCTTATTGAATCTCTAAAAAGACTTATACTCGTATTTAGGAACGGAGGGAGTATAAATCTACATATATACTCCCTCCGTTCGGAATTACTTGTCGCGGAAATGGATGTATCTAGACGTATTTTAGTTCTAGATACATCCATTTTCGAACAATAATTCAACGAGGAAGACAAGACAGTATAACAATAAAAACCATGTGCTACCCGGCAGGGTATACTACCTAGCACACTATGGATGAGGACTTTAAATGAAGCTTGGTAAAGTCAACCACGAGGCTACCAAGTGAGCGGCCCCCCGCGTCGCCTAGCTCTGGCGACACGGGTAGAAACTCTAGCCCGCCACGCGTCCCATCCCCCACGCCTGTCTCGCCGCCAGAGGGCGCCCGCCCACGGCGGGCCGCCCCCCGAGGAAGGCGGCGGCGGGCGCTATCCTCGCGATCTGGCGTCGAGGAGATCCGCCGCGCCGTCTCGAGTCTGGATCTGTCTTCTGCTGCGTGCTCGTCCGACGCTGGTCGCGCTATAGCTGCGCGTCGATGGGGCTGGGCGCGGCCACGGCTCTGAGGATGCCGGGATGGTGGCGGCGGGGACCACTCCCTTCGGTGGTGCCGGATCTGGAGGCGGCGGCTCATTGGTGCGAACGGCGCTCACGGCGGAGGAGTGTTCGTCGGTGAGTAGGCGGTTCCCTCGGCTGCTGGCGGCAGCGAGTCCCGGCGCAGGTCTTGGCGCATGGAGGCCGGGCTCCCCGCGTCGGATCGGAGGCGATCTGGTCGCTTGTGATGCATGACCTCCGGGCGGCTGGATCTCCGGCGTACTAGCGCTGCGGATGTGGTGCTGGCTCGGAGGTGGCGGCGGTGCTTGGCCGGAAACCCTTGGCGCGGTGGCGATCACGGCGTCGATGGCGTCCGGACGCCATTCCTCCTTAGTGGCGGCGCGAGGCTAAACATCCCCGCCTCCCCTTCCTCTGCGCCGGTGAAAACCCTAGCCCCGGTGGCTAAGCGGCGGCGGCGCCGCAGCGTCGTCACCTTCTTGAAGGCGCCGACTTGGGCATGGGGATCTTTGGGTGTGTATTGCGAGCTTATGCGGTTCTGGTGGCGGCCCTTCCGCCGTGTCTCCGATGGGGACCTCGCCCTTCCTCACCTGTACATGCCGTGGTGGGCGGTACTTCATCTCACTCATTGATAGCGGCGAGATCGGCGGCATGGCGCTGGAGGCTCATTGCCCGTCTTGGAGATGGACTCGCGCAGAGGAGGTTCTTGTCTGGCGTCATGGTGGCGTCGATGGCGAGTGGCGGAACAAGGTAGAAGCTTCAATATGATCTTAAGACGGACTGCGGAAGATGGTGGCGGCGACACACGAGTCGTCTAAATCGATTGTGCCCAGACCGGTATGTGGCTCGGTGGGGCTTGAATATGTTTAGGTTTCCGGCTTTTTGATGTTAGGCTTAGGTGAGTGGTTTGGGTAGTGGCCCAGCTAGCACCCCTTCATCATTTTGGATAGGAGTAGTGGCATGTGTTGCCAAGATGGTGGATTCAGGCTTATTGTTGTAATACTTTGTAAGGTTCTCGAGAATAATCAATAAAGTGGCCGTATGCATCTCCCAGATGCAGAGGCCGGGGGTCATCCTCCTTTTCTAAAAAAAAAAACAGCAAGTTTACAAGGGACATTTTGGTGAGCTCTGTCTTAGGAAGTGCTAACCATATTACATACTCCCTCCAAGTGTCTCAACTTTATACTAGAGCTAGTACAAAATTGTACTAAGCTTGAGACACTTATTTTGGGACAGAGGAAGTATTTAAGAACCCAACAGTTAAGGCAATGGCCTGAACGATCATGAATTCATGGTATTAACCTAAATCAGAAAGAGTGTACCATTTACCTCACTTATTCAAGGGTTATCTTTGAATACTACTCCCTCCGTCCCATAATGTAAAATGTTTTTTGACCCTAGTGTAGTGTCAAAAAATGTCTTATATTAACATAGTATTTCTAAAGATTCTTTTACTAACCCACAAATATCTGCTTCAATGAATATATTATGTCAAACTTAAAACACATAAGAGCTATAAATAAATCATCAATTAACATAGTAACCAAAAGGGGTTGTGGTAGTGTGAATATCAGAGTACCAGACTCACCTCTTCAGCACCGAAATTCAACTTATACCTAGACAAGCTATGGGGCCATCACAGGCTCACTGGACCAATGTCTTGTTCACCCAATCCAGATATAAGCTTGAGTGAACTTCTCTGCACAAATGTATCACACTTGTAAGTGGGAATGGTCAATCTACATTCTACAGGCATCACAACATAACAGTAATCAATATGGACATCAGTGGTCTAAGGAAATTCCAGAAAATTCTCGCTTTATATATGATATACATACAAGATACAATCAACAAAAGCATTTGTTTTCCAATTCAGAGATAGTATATCTTGTCTAATTTCTACCATCTCATTTTATTCTCAAGTGGCTAGGATTCACATATAAATTCCGCCTGTGATTTTGATCATCAGAGTTTAGAGAAAACAGGCTTCCGCTTCTCCATGAAAGCTTTGATGGCCTCCATCAGGTCATTAGATCTCAGCATTCCAGAATTCCAAGTCGCTACATGTTCCAGACCCTGCTCTACTGTGATATCTCTGCTTCTCAATAGAACTGCCTTCGTTCCCATCACTGCGTTTGCCGACTTCTCTGATATTTCTGAAACAATAAAAAAAAATTGTCTCTTAGTCCATCATTGGTCGCAGCTTGTTGAGTTACATAGTCGATGGAGAAAAAGTGGCAGGCATAGTTAACAAGAAACTGGTTTGCGCAGGGACATCTTATGCATGAATCTGAATTATGGTAACACCTTATGAACATGGAACAGTCAGACCTACATATGTGCATTTACTTACAACTTGGAAGAACAAATCCAACTTGCTTCTGACTCGATAGAGGGGTGACACTAGTAAATTGCGAACCCTTTAAACCATTATACAGTGCTTTGTTGGATTGATTCAAGTGCATCTGACTTCAAACTAACAGCACTAACTATATGGCCCAAACTTCCCAGTTCACTTTTCATGATGTTGGGAAATGGAGCACAGCGCCTCTGCAACCAATCAAGAGAGTGGTGGATTTTGCTGCTTAATATAGTAAGAGGAACATTTAAGCCTGCACTTATAGGACACTAAGCACACTATAGCAAATGCACAAAAACCAGGAAATGAGAATATAGATGGATCTTTATGAAAGCTGGGAAAGTTGGAATTCTAGAAACTCTGTGCAAAGTTTAAGCTGACTCAGATACTATACTAAAATAACTTGGTACTTAAAATGCAATCCATGCGTGCTGTGAATGTTACTAACATGAAGTTTAACCTCTCTTTTTTCAGAACCAAGGGGTTCTCACTAACAATTGGTGATCTGCTGGTACAGCCAATTTGATCTACCAATTCCAATTAGATCAACTGCAATCAGAGTACAGATAAGATTTATAACATATATAACAGATACCCAAGAGAGACACCCTTGTTCATTTCGTTACCGACATATACTACAGATTTATCGACATCTCAAGTTCTCAACTCCAAACAAGGACCCTTTTCTGGGTTGTGAAATTCCAGATGACATCCCTCTATTAGTTTGAACTTGGAATTGCACAAATCATGTTAAACATTTTGGCAGAGTACAGAGGCAAAGAAAGAACAGCAGAGAGAAATTATACCTTTGGCGATCTTCGCAACACCGGCATCTAGCTCCTGCTTGGAATCAAACACCCTGCTGACGAGCCCCATCTCCTTGGCCTCCGCGGCGGTGATCCTGCGGCCGGTGAGAGCGAGGTCCGCCGCGTTCCCGTAGCCGACGATCCGCGGCAGGCGCTGCAGCGCGCCGAGGTCGGCAACAATGGCCATGTCCACCTCCTTGAGCACGAACGTGGCGTCCTTCGAGCAGTAGCGTATGTCACAGGCGGCCACGAGGTCGACGCCGCCGCCGACGCAGGCGCCGTGCACGGCCGCGATGACGGGCTTCCGGCACAGCTCGACGGCGGTGAGCGCGGCCTGCATGCCGAGGATCGCGCGGCGGAGCCCCTCGGCCGCGGCCGCGGGGTCGGCGCCCCGGCTGAAGGGCGCGGTGAGCGGGTTCCCGGGCCCGCCGAGCTCGATGCCCGCGCAGAAGTGCGGCCCCGCGGCGGAGAGCACGACGGCGCGCGCGGCGGGGACGCGGTCGAGGAGCGCCATGGCGCGCGGGATCTCCGCGAAGGAGTCCGGGCTGAGCGCGTTGCGCTGCGCGGGGCGGTTGAGGCGCACCTCGTAGACCGCGGCCGCCGGGTCCGGCCGCGTCACGGCCAGGGCCTTGAAGCCCCGCCGCAGCTCCGTCTCCGCGTCCGACGAGCCGCCGTTGGCCATCTGAGCTCCTCTGCCGTGTGCGTGGCGTGTGCCGTGTGGGGATTAAACTCTGGCCGCCTGGGCTGCTCTGCTGACTCTGCTGCTGCTAATATGAAGGAAGGAGGACGCCATCGTCAAGGTAAAAACCGAAGCTAATCCTCTCTTGTTGTTCTTGTGCGGACGCAACGAGATGGTAGATAAGATAAGCAGCTCGGAAATCATCAGAAAAAAATTAACCTATCGAAAGCTCCTAACGATGCTGCCTCGGCCCGGCCGCAGTACAATCCAGCTTCAGTCTTGTTCTTTTCACAGCGATTTTCCCACGAGTTTTCATCAGCTGGTAAAATAAAAAATGAAGCATACTTTACTGACTGCCACCGGGACCCATGGCTCATTTTGTTTTTTTTTAGAAACCAAGACCCACCGGCCACCGGTGTCGAGTGAGACCCACCGGCCACCGGTGTCGAGTGAGACGGGACGAAGGCCCACTTGTGTATCTCGAGGAAAGAAAGGCCCGTTCGGGATGTTTACGGCCCATGCGAGGGGATTGCTACTGAGCCACGGAGCCAGTTCACCCGGTTGCTGCGACTCGTTTAGTCCCACATCGCTTGGCGAGGAGGAGGAGGGGCGCTGCGAGGCTATAAAGAGCAGGGGTGGCCAGCGGGTTGAAGCATACCTTTCTCGGCCTTTTGGCTAAGATCAAGTGTAGTATCTGTTCTTATCAGTTTAATATCTGATATGTGGGTCATGTGCCCACAACGATATTAAATTTATTTTTTATGAGGAGGGCTCATCACAGTGGCTTGCTACTGGGCCTTCAGGTGTCGCCCAGTGCGTTGCACTATTGCCTGGGCAGGCGCACCCCAACCAAATTAATTTATAAATTGTTAAATGCAGCTGGATTTAAGTGTTTAATTTTGAAGCTGCTGACAGCCGAGTATGCGGAGCGGCTTGATCTTCCTCAGCGCTGTGTCGATCTGCTCGTCGGCGTCGAGAAACAGGGAAACAGGCTGGTGTTGGTGCTCCTCGGAGAAGTCCGCGCCGGGGTGGTGTATTTGTAAGAACTGAGTAGGTTGATAGGCTAATTCCTAAAGCTGAGTCCATGAAGCTTTCAGGCAGTGCATTGAATATAGTTTAATGTTGGAATATTAATTTTTCAAGCGTAAGAAATCATTAAAAATGGATGGAAGGTACTACGTTCGTCTCGAATATAAGACACTTTGTAGGCCTTTTTTTTAGACTGGGGTAGTAATTACATTTGAGAAGACCTTCTCCAGCGCGTAGACTGCTCGAAGAGAAAAAGTTCGTACGTTGTCTTTTTCTCTGCCCCGGTTTTACACCGCGCCAGCGTAGAAACGTTACGTAATAAGAGTCGAACCAAAAAGTTTTATTTTGAAACTTATGGCACACTAAACAATGTATTGAATGGATGGTATATGCCTTTCGAACCGATTTGGAGAGAGGGGGGGTAGTGGTGGCACTCCACTCGAGAAAGGAGGAAGGACACCGGGTGACAATGCACATTACAGAGGGACGATTCCCTTGACAAAGAGGGTCATCAGATCACAAAGAAGACATCAGGTAAGGTGGCTTGGCTTCACGAGGTGTTTAGGCTCGGCAGAGCAAATTGGTGTTGACGGCAACGTGAAGTGAGCACCAACCGCGCACAATAAGAAGGAAATGGCTTAAATTTTTTATTGGGGGAAAGGGGGATGGGAGAGTGTGTGCTCGTCCCCGACACCACCACTCCTATGACGCATCACTGACGAAGTCACCAACTATGGCTGCCACCTCTCTGTTGGCTCGATTAGATCAAGAGGAATCGAGAGATGGAAAGAGGTGAGTGTTGACAGAAAATAATACTTCCTCGTCCCCAATTACTTGTCGCACAAATAGATTTCATTTTTGCGACAAGCCGACAAGTAACTCAGGACGGAGGAGCGCAAGCTAGCTGAGGTCAACGATCGGCTTAAGCCAAAGAGGACGCAAGGGGATTGCTGAGCCACGGAGCCAGTTCACCCCGGTTGTTGTAACTCGTTTAGTCCCACGTCGCTTGGCGAGGGGGAGGCGGGGCGCTGCGAGGCTATAAAGAGCAGGGGTTGCCAGCGGGTTGAGGCATACCTTTCTCGGCCTTTTGACTAAGATCAAGTGTTGTATCTGTTCTTATCAATTTAATATCTGATATGTGAGCCATGTGCCCACAATGATATTAAATTTATTTTTTGTGGGGGAGGGCCCACCACAGTGGCTTGCCACTGGGGTCCTCAGGTGTCGCCCACTGCGTTGCACTATTGCCTGGGCAGGCGCACCCCAACCAAATTAATTGAAAAAAATAAAAATGCAGCTGGAATTCAGTGTTGGTTGAAGCTGCTGACATGCAGGCACGGCTTTCTCTACCTCAGCGCCGTGTCGATCTCCTCGGCACCGTGTCGATCTGCTCGTGCGCGTCGTCCAGGGGAGGCAGAAATCACATATTTGACCTGAGGCCCAAATCAAATCACAAACTGACCTGGTCACGAATTTTTTTTACTCTGCTGACCCTTAGGTGTGGCGCCCGACAACTGGGCGCCGCACCCTACTGTGCAGCGCCCTGCCCTTAGGCGTCGCACCTACGCGGCGTGGCAGCCCTGGTCGATTCTTGCCCCACACGCACTGCAGCAGCGCCTAAGGGCTGGGCACCACCTTTGTGACGTCAGCGCCCTAGGCCTTAAGCGCTGCCTGACTTAATCGCGCCGCCCACCCGATCGGTAGTTCTTCATCTCTCCGCTCTCGGGCGGGGAGCGATGGCGGCGCCCATCTAATCCCCACATCCCTCTCGGATCTGAAGATTTGATCCGTGGATTCGATCCCCAATCCATCCTACTAGGTAAACTCTTTTGTTCTCTTTCTTTTGCTCCATAAATTTGTTGCCATTTTAGAGATTTGTCCAAGATTTGATGGAACCCTTCATTTGTTTGATTTGCTCGATTTAGGATGTGTATTCATATTGGTAGTACCGTAGTGTTATTTATTAGTTCACAATATATGATTCTTGTTAGTGAAACCCTAGATTGTTTAGTTTTTTAGATATATATGAGATGCCTATTTTTATAGATAACTATGAGATGTTGATTTTGTAGACATATATGAGATGTTTGTTTAGATATATATTAGATGTTGAGTTTATTTCAAATATTAGATGTTGAGTTTATTTGAAATATTAGTTGTTTAGTTTATTTGAACACATATGACATATTCATTGTGTGATAAGGAGATGTTGAGATTCTTGTAGTTGAACACATGTTATATGTTTAGTGTATACCGATATTTGAGATGAAGATGAACTCTTATATGTTTATTGTTTGAAATTGTAAGGATGGTTTGGCTTCGGGCGATGTCTCTGACGTGCAACACCGGGCCTACATGATGCATAAGAAGGATAAGGTAATGATGAGTAATCTAAATATTTTGCAAATTTGCCTTTAGTTGAAATTTACATGCCCTAAGATTTGTCATTACTTGTTTTTTGCAGAAGCTTGAACCTTTGAAGATTCGGTATCACGGGGTCTCTGGTCCTGCCATGCCTTACGATGAGCGGTACACATCGTACATCAAGCAGGCAGGACTACTCCCGTGGATTCTGTTGGTCAGTCGGTCCACGCCGAATCTGAATGCTCCACTGGTGTCCGCTCTTGTTGATCGGTGGAGGCCGGAGACCCACAGTTTCCATCTTCGGACTAGGGAGATGACCGTGACACTCGAGGATGTCTCATTGATCACCGGTCTTGCTATCGACGGGAGGCCTCTCTGTATGAGCACCGATTACGATGGGTGGCGCGAGCGATGATTGCTCTTATCGGTATGGCTCCTACCGTGGCTGAGGCTGATGTAGAGGAGGAGAAGAGAAGAAGAAGAGGAAAGGAAAGCAGCGGAGCTGCTTTCACGTGGATTCAAAATAACTGCGGCGTGCCCTCCGGATGCCACGATGATGTGATCCGGACACATGCTCGTGTGTATATGTGGTACGTTGTGTCGAGGACTTTGTTTCGACTCCACTTGGCAAGAATGCTCCATGGATGTGGTGAAGGCGTTGACCGTCTTCGATAGCAAATGGAGCTGGGGTTCACTTCTCTTGCCTACTTGTACCGGCAGTGTAGTTGGTCTGTTTTGTGATCAACTCATTTCTTCATTAGCAATGCAAGCTTGCTGTCAAGTTAACATTGTTTTCTTTCATATGTAGCTGGACGATGCGTGTTGCGGATCACGATAGTGCGAGCATTGGTGGTAATCTGTTTCTACTTTACGTATGGAGCTGGGCGTCTGCTGTTGGGCCTTCGAAGAGCGCCAGTTTGATCCTTGGTATGCGAGATGAACATGATTTAATTCTGGCGCCCCACGTGGGCTTACAAGTGGGATATCGTTTCGAGATGACGACGATGTCAATCTCATGTACCAAAAGTACATTGCCGAGTTGGACACGATTACGCTGAGCGGTAAGGAGGTCATTACTTGATCCTTTCTCATGCTTGCTTTAAAATAGTCATCAAATTTGCATTGTTGCCTGTTTCATAGGTGGAATGGCAGCCATATGGCGCTGGTGAGAGCTTAGGGTACACCGCGGAGTTCCGCCTCAACCCGATGTGCTTGCGGATAAGGATCTCGGCTTATCGGTGCCCATGATATGCAATCGGGCGGTTGAGTTTCATTTGCCGCATCGCGTGTATCATCGATTTAGTGCATTCGGCCTCACCCGCGGATTGGGTGGACACGGACAAAGCACTTCATAGGTAAGCGAGCATGTCTGCGTATTGTCTAATCATCGGGACTCCTTTTGATTGTGCTAATGTTTGGTTTTATACCACGCAGGTTGGACAGGAGAAGGCAACGGAAGATAAAGGGCTGGGACAAGCATCATTCTGCGTATGTTACCCACTTCCAGCTTTGTGTGGAGCAAGCTCGTAGCAATGCACGCACCCCGCTTCGTGAGCACAACCCACTTGCTTTTGATAACTACGTACGATGGTTTATTGGAACTACTCGAGTTGAAATATGCCCGCCGGCATATAATGAGGATATTCTTGAAGAACCCGTAAACTTTGAGGATCTAGCAAAGGGGAAGTACAACAGAGATGTCAGGCAAGGGCAAGGAGTCCCTGCTGTTCCGGTGATTAACTATGTGGTAAAGTGTTCCCTTCTTTACTTTCCCGTTGACCGTGTTACACATGTTTGAATGGCTAACGCATTCATTCTTTCTCATCCATGCGCACCGAGATCAAGAAAGCGGTGATGAGAGCCGGTCTATTCTCGAGAAGACACGGTTGGAAACAGCAATGATGATGGTTCAATCGAGCATTCCTCAAGGTACATATCGCATTCACTATGAGAGCCAGTCTATGTTGTGAAGTTTGATATCTTACACACTTGTTCATGTTACTGACATCGTGCCAAGAAGTTAAGGCGGTTATCGAATCTTCTCGGTTGCCGTTATCACGAATATGATGAACCATCGCCTCTAGGTGCAGTACACCATCGGACCCTCATCTCACCATCGGGGGGCGATGTGAGTTCCTCATATGCTTATATGGATGATGAGGTGCGATCACCCAAGAGGTATGACTAATCCTTTAGATGTGATTCTCACTTGATTACGACACCGACCTTCACCATATTGTTTGATTGTGTAATAGGGCCATGAGCTTGATGATGACATGACTTTGGCGGACGCTCAAGCTCGGTCGGCATATGTGTTCAAGCCTAGGCAGCCCAGACGCCGGTACACGCCCAACGACTATGACAACAGAGGCAACCCAAAGGTGGTCGTAGGGACCTCGCGGATGGCCAGCTTGGAATGAGGCGGAGGAGGAAGTGCACGAAGAGGAGGCTCGTCCTTCCAGATTTAACAAGATTACTCGCAGGCGTGGCACGAGGAACACGCGCGGAAGGCATTAGTGCTTGTTCATGTTACTTGTAGCCGTTTCATTAGGTTGATGAACTTGTGAGGTTATGTTATATGTTGGTGAACTGTTACTAGTGTGGTATTTGTGTTTGCGAACTTGAAGTAATGTTGAATTGTCTTAAATGATATGATGTTCAAGTTATTAGTTCTCTTTGTTTAGTATGTGCAGTTCTGATACTCTTAGTGATGTTCAAATTATGTGAGTCTTTGCTGCAGGAGGCCAAATGGCATCTGTTTATAGCTTTAGCTTATAGCAACCTTTCTTAATATGATTAAGCGCTGCATTTGCTTTGTCTGTGACGCCCAACAGCTTAGGCGCTGCCTTTGTCAGGCAGCGCCCTGCCTTAAGCGCTGCTTAACGCCATGGCTATCCACGAGCCACAATTGGCTTGCATCATCGACCATCCATAATACTTACAATGACTGCAGCATCACAGCAATTTGAACAAACACAAATTTTATGCCGAGGAGTTCATAACTTAAGACAATTCAAACATTAGTACGACACGGTTCACGACACATTCATTACAAATGACAAATGGCAGCTTGCCCTAGAAGATAGTTCACCAACATCTCACATGCCCTCACAAGTTCATGACACATTCATTAGAAGATAGTTGACGACGAGTGCACAAAAGCGAAGTCCCTACTGAGTAGAGTGAGGCCATTTCCCCTTCTTGTCACGTGCCGAGTCCTCCTCTTGCGCCTCGCGAGCCTTTGCAAGCTTTCTTGCCCTCTCCTCCTCACGAGCAAGTTTCGCTTGGCGTGCCCTCTCCTCCTCTCGTTTCTTCCACTCCATCCTCTCCTTCTGACGACGCTCTTCCTCCAAGCCTCTTCAAAATGATTCTTCGAACTGACGTTGCCGCCTAAGACAATCTTGGTATTGGTCCTTTTTGACATCTTCTGGCACTTCAAGATCTATCCACGTGAAGTACTTGCATAGAGGAGGCGGTGACTGCATAAAAATTTGTTGTTAGTGTTGACACACATTTGAGAGTAACATTTTACTTCTCGAGCTTACCGGTGGTTGGTCATAGGCGTTAGTTGGAAGTGCATGATCATAAGCATAGTTCGGGCATACAAAATATCGCCGCCCTTCCGTCCATGCTTTCCTTTGGTCGGTGGACACCTTCACCTTGCAAACATCTCCACACCAACATGGCGGGATGTTGACATCTTTCTCCTTCACCTTGTCCAAAGATACGTCCTCCCACTTGTTCGGCATGTCTTCTTGGTTAGCACACGGTGGCCTCGTCATGAAACCGGATGAAGCCATGCCTACAAAACTGAGAATTATTGGTTAACCCTAACCTCCACTTAACAATCACCACAACCCTAAGACCAACATAACCCTAACACCAACATCAAACACACATAACCCTAACCCTAGCATACTATGAAAGCCTAACCATACCAAATTAGCAAAGAAACATAACATGATTCAACACAAATTTGCAAATCCAAGCAAAAACTAGGGTTTCCCCAAACTAGCAAGATTTGAGCAAATGTGACAATTCCTATGGATGAAAACAAGGGGATCGGAGGAGATTACCTTAAGGGAGGGGTTGGCTTCGAAATCCACGGTCAAATACTCCGATCTGAGAAGGATTTGAGAGGGGAGAGAGAGGCGAGGGAGGCACCGAGCTTGGGTTTGTGTGGAGGGTGGGGTGTGTGGGGTGGGGATGGGTGGGAGGAGTTGGTGCTGCCTAATAAATGTCCAGTGTGCAGCGCCCTAAGGGCAAGCGCCACACTACAGTCTGGCGCCTTGCCCTTAAGCGCTGCACACTGACATGCCAGTCGAGAGAGCACCGAAGCGTTCGATAGCTTTTCCACCCCAAAATTTGCTAAGTCAGTGTGCAGCGCCCAAGGGCAAGGCGCTGCACTCTACTGTGCAGCGCCCAACAGTTTGGCGCTGCACTGTGTAGTGTGGCGCCTTGATCTTAGGCGCCGCACACTGACTTAGCAATTTTTTAGGTGCAAAACCTACTGGAACGCTTCTGTTCTCTGGATCGGCATGTCAGTGTGCAGCGCCTAAGGGCAAGGCGCAGACCGTGTAGTGTGGCGCCTGCCCTTAGGCGATTCACACTAACTTAGCAAATTTTAGGTGCAAAACCTCTTTGGGCAACCATTGCTCTCTGGTGGCATGTCGGTGTGCAGCGCCTAAGGGAAAGGCGCTGCCTTGTGTAGTGGCGCCTTGCCCTTGGCGCTGCACACTGGACATGCCACCCGAGAGCAACAGAGGCATTCCGGTGGGTGTAGCGACCGACCGAATGGATCAAGTCTACGTGCTTAAGTGTCATCCACGGATCGGTATCTTGACACACACGGTAGACTCGAGGATTTATAACAGAGGTAAATCACATGTATAAAGTAACGTAAATACTATTAGCTCAGTCCAAAATAGCGGAAGTAACAAGGTTGTGGATTCCCATCAACACCAACGGCAAAGTTGAGTGTAGAAATCGTAACCCTAACGTACCACTTACTCGTCGTCTGAAAAGTCTGCAATATGAAAAGTTGCAGCCCGAAAACGGGTCAGCACATGGAATATGCTGGCAAGGTAACACATAGAGAGTAATGAAAGAATAAGCTATACTACATGCATATATGGCTGGTGGAAAGCTCTCTGATTCTGAGCTTTTTTGCGAAAAGCCAATTTTTCCCTACTACAAAGGAATAAATTTATTTAACTATCATGGTGGTTGTGAAACATTGAGAATGGTTGACAGCATTCTCAATCCCAATTAAAAGTACTCGTTAAAAACCCAACAATATTGGTAAGAAGTAACATGATGAGATTCACATGATATCCAAGTACTAGATACTCAAGATGTCCATTAATTAACACTCTCACATCTGTCATGAAATACACTCACCCAATCCACGTCTACTAGCATAGCATGTCATAATAAGCAAACGTAGAAGTAACTCCCAAAGGTTTGATAATAAAACAGGTAATAGGTACTACCTCAACTACTTCCCAAACCCACAATTTAATTAGATCCTAATCATGCAAGTGTTTGAGGATAGATCTAATGCATAAAAACTGGGTATGAGAAAAGTATGATCAAAGTGTTACTTGCCTGCAATGTTGATGAAGATGATTCGCACTCAAAACTCTTGATACCTCTACTCATCACACTCCGGTCAATCTATCGTAATCAAGCAATAGTAGCCACACATAAGCAATCACTCAAAAGATCGGAAAGAACGAAGAAAACGATTCAGAAAACATCAAAACCAAGCAAATAACTCTTGCAACATAAAACAATTTCTAACAGTACCAAAATTATGTGAATTTGGCCTTATCATAAATTTTAGGTCAAGAGCTTTGATTTGCAAAAAGATTCAATTAAGTCGGAGTTACGAAACTCAAGTTATGATCAAACGAAGTTCAAATTCAAATCTGATCTAATTCAAATTTTAAACTTTCAAAAACATGTTTGAGTTGGATTACTGGATAGAGGAGATCGTAACAAAGAAGTGGGCGTTGGTTTCATCTAATTTGGATGAACGAGTAAAAAGTTATGCTATTTGAAAAATCAGGGTCAAGCTGTTTTATGAAAGAAAAATAGTTACGGCTAAGATCTAATGTATAAATACGTAGACTAATTGATAATCTAATCTATCGTATTAGTCTAAAAATAATAAACTACGGAAGTATAAGAAGAAAAAAAAACAAAGAAAGATACCTTTATAAGGCAGAGAAAAGACGACTTTGGAGAGGGAAGAAGTCGCGCCGGAGAGGAGAAAAATATTTTTTTTCTTTAAGGAATCTAGTCAAACCAAAATATTGATTTAACCCGAATCGGATGATTTTTGGAGGCTCTATGAGTCTATATTTATTGATGGAAAAGAGGCTTAGGGGTCAAAAGCTAGGCAATGTGGGACTAAATGTAGACGAAAATATACGAAACAGAGGAGAAAACAAGAGTCGTGTGGCATGGGCCAAAAGGCTTTCGGCCGGCCGCGCGCGTACACTGTAATTTTTTTTTAGCAATAGAAAAGAAAAAAAAACTATGGAAAAAATATGGGGAAGGAATATGGCCCGCTGGGCCTGGCCCATATATTATATAGAAAAAGAAAAGAAGGGGCGCCCGCTGGTACTATGATGCGCACATTGGCGACAGTTAGTTTCAGGCGCGCGTGCAGTTTTTGTTATTAATTTTTTTTAAACAGAAAGCGATAAACTGAAAAACAAAAATGAAACTATAATTTTATATAGGCATATTATATATCAAAATTTTCAGAAAAAAGATTTCCTACAAGCTGAACATTTTTCTAGAGTCAAATAAAATACGTGCAAATTCAAATAAAACAAAGAGTGCTTCTGCTCTAGTAAAATCCAGTAAAAATCATTTTAAAATACCAAAATTAATTCAAATTTATTTCTCTCAATTTTCTGATGTAGGTAATCATGTTACCCTATTTTACATATATTTTATTTTTAGATAAAAATAATTTGAATAAAACTCAAATAACTCCAAATTGAAAATAAATTCAAAAGAACTTTGAATTTAATTCTTTGAAACTCCCAACTCATATTTCATATGTTTTGAAGAAGTCATTTTATCTTCGCTCGTGAAAATCATTGAGTTGCATAAAGTTCCTGGGTTGGAATTATTTTTTAAATGAAATTCAAATATTTTCAACACCCCTTGTCATTTAAATAAATGGAAGAAGTCATGTCTTCTTCTCTCCAGGGTTTTGTGGTGAAAAGAATTTGAATTCACGGAGATCACAAATGCAAAATGAAAGTTTGGGAAAGTCCTTTTATTCCCTCTCATTTAACTTTCAAAAAGTTTCGAATTTCACTCAATTTCACACAATCAATCAAACAATCAATCAAATCTATCTATTTATTATAACATTCCAAAATTTAGAATTTTGGGATGTTACAGTAGGTTTTACACAGTGCAGCGCCTTGCCCTTGGGCGCTGCACTAACTGTTGTTTTCAAATACCTACTGCTTTTTTTGTTTTGTGATTCATATAGATGCCACATAATCATATCCAAATTACATGTAGTAGTCCAAAACACAGAAATAGTAGTCCACTCACATGGTCATACACACATAGCACATATATTTGTCCAAATCACATAGTCATACACACATAGCAATAGAGTAGTCCAATCACATAGTCATACACAAACATGGAGCCAAAACAAATTTTGATTCATAAGAAGGTCACGGTCCTTGTAGTTTCTTCTTCTTCCTCTCTTCTTCTTCTTATTCTTCTCCCTCCTCCCACCACCAATGGATCTCACCTTCCCCCTCCGTGTCCTCCACCCCCTTCATTGTTTCCATACCTATGAAAATGCAATATAATAGTTAGTCACACAATACAAAATGACAACACAAGCATTGAGCCAAAAGAACAAGATCATAGTAAGTCACATACGACAATGGTCCATTGAGCCAAGAGAACATTCCTCCACTACGGCCGCCGCCAAGGCCAAGATCACCACCACGGCCTCCACCAGCACCACGGCCTAGACCACCACCACGGCCTCTACCGCCACCACCACGGCCTCTACCACCAACACGACCAAGACCATCACCACGGCCTCTACCACCACCACGGCCAAGACCATCACCACGGCCTTTACCACCACCACGGCCAAGACCATCACCATGGCCTAGGCCTTCACCACGGGCAAGACCATCACCACGGCCTCTACCACCACCACGGCCAAGACCATCACCACGGCCAAGACCTTCACCACGGCCAAGACCATCACCACGGCCTCTACCACCACCACGGCCTCTTCTAAGACTAAGTTGACTCCCTCTTTGTTGCCTAGTTCCTCGTTGGCTTGTTTGATTTGATTGGTTTGGCACTCCACCACTTGTTTGACTTGGTTGGCTACCCCTTGGCTGACTTGGTTGGCTATCATTTGCTTGGCTTGTGCTTGCACCATTTTTCTTTGATCTCTTTCTTGGTTTGGGACAAGTTCTTGTGTTGTGTCCCCCATGACTGCAGCCCCCACAACGGGATTGCTCACGAGGCTCTTGGAATTGGCCGGTGCCGTATTCTCCATCGCCACCACGGCCCCATCCATCCATGTCACCTCTAAGACGCTTTGTCTTACGTCTTCCCCGTCTAACGACCTTCAATTTCGGGCCCGGCCATAGTTGAACTCCATGATACTCCGGCCATTGTGATTGGTCCAAGTATGGCTGGAACCGTGGAGTCCATGTATTCTTTACCGTCATGATTGAGAACTCGGACTCCCTAACGGTAAGAGGGTGATTGACGTCCACATTCCTAACCCGGGATGCGTTTAACAAGTGCGAGCATGGGAGATGAAGCAACGATGGCCTCATGCATCTGCAATCACACCGTGTTAGGGAGACCTTGAAAGCCCGGCCTCCGTGTTGGTGGCTATCGTTTATGGTTCCTCCAGGCTCTTTCACCTCATACTTCCACTCGTTGTCGTCATATAGTACAGCTTCTTCGGAGTCTGCCTTTCGTGATTGAAATTCCAACCATTCTTCAACCTTTGGTGGGAAATTTGTACTTGTGCTTATCCTTGTTCTCACCAGCAATCTGCTTATCAGTCTCCATTGAGTACTTTAAATAGTATCCATTCATCTTGTCAAATGTGTATTGAACTATTGCCGTCACGGGTAATGCACGTACACCCTTGAGCACCTTATTGAAGCATTCTGCCATATTGCTTGTCATTTGACCGTACCTCCGGCCATCTTCATCGAAAGCACGTGCCCACATATTCCTTTCGGCAATGTTCTTATTGAGAAACTCCTGACCGCCGGGGTCAAGTTTCTTGTGTCTGAGCAATGCATTGAACAATGTGGCAAACCGCTTGTTGGTGAAAGCGAGACAACAATCACGAAGATCATCGGCCAACTCCTTGATACCACATGCCCTATAGAAGTTTGCACAAAGTGCCTCATGCACCATCGATGATGCAACATTGTATGTCCGGAATGTCAACCACCACCGCATTTAGAATTCCGGATGGCGATCCGATATGACACAAATTTCCCTTTCAGCCGGTAATACCCTTGTTCTCAGTTGACGCAAGAACCACTCCCAGTTATCATTGTTCTCCACCTCAACCAAAGCGAAAGCCAAAGGCAACACCCGGTTATTGGCATCACTTGCTATTGCAACCAATAAAGTGCCCTTGTATTGTCCGTTCAAGAACGTGCCATCAATGGCGATGACGGGCCGACAATGCTCAAAATCCCTCACGCATTGCTCAAAGGCCCAAAATGCACGGCCAAATACTCGGACGGTCCTCCCGTTATGAATCAATGTTTGGTGCCCATGAGGCTCAACCACGTGAACCATGCCTGGGTTTGTGGCGGCCATAGCTAACAACAACCTAGGGAGTCGGTTGTATGCTTCCTCCCAATTGCCATACAACATCTTGAATGCGGCTTGCTTCGCCTTCCATGCCTTGCCGTACTTCACCTTGTAATGAAAGATGGCTTTCACAAGGTCAATGACACTCTTGATGCTCATTGTTGGAAGTGTGGATATTTGGTTGGAAAGCCTGTAAGCGATGAACTCGGATGTGAGTTGTTTGAGTTGTTGGTACACAAGCTTGCCATCCGCATTCTTGTGCCGGCACATGTGATTTGGTAGAAAACTCACTATGCGCCAAGTGGGACCTCCTTTCCATGGCCTTGCACGCACAATCCATGGACATGTTGGCACTTCACATTTGACCGTGTAACGCACATTCATGTCCGAGTTGGCCACTCTATGTGGACGATAATGTGTAACCGAGTAGTTGTCGAGCCACATCTTCAATTCCAAGAAGGATTGAAACTCACAACCGGGATATATCCCGTTCTTGCCGTCTTCAAATCACGGTGAGAACTTGGCCTAGCTCAAGAGATATGCATTTGCCACCATCCACAACGGCTTCATCCATGAGACTAAGATCCTTGAACAATGGTGTCTTGTGATCCCGCCCGAATAACTTCTTGAATTCTTGGGCCTCCTTCGGCGTGAACCCCTCCTCATCAACTTCTTCATCGGGACCATCGTCATCCGAGTCCGATGCATATGCACGGGAAAAAGGGATTGATTGGTCCATTGTCTCTTGCACATGATATTGGTCGAGATCACCCACATTGTTGTCATGGAGATCAACTTCGTTGTCATCCTCCTCGTACTCATCATTCTCCTCTTCAAAAGCTTCATTTTGGTTGTTTGGAGTCAGGCTCAATGTTGGCCAATCTTGTTGCGTGAAATGAGGTTCACTCATTTGATCTTGGTTCATGGGTGGGG
Organism: Aegilops longissima; assembly: GCA_021605205.1. Lineage (NCBI taxonomy): Eukaryota > Viridiplantae > Streptophyta > Magnoliopsida > Poales > Poaceae > Aegilops > Aegilops longissima. The sequence goes on along the minus strand of CM038678.1, from coordinate 696,631,546 downwards.
GAGTGCTAGCAACCAACGGGAGGGTTCGGTTCAAGTCTAAATTCAAAGTAGACTCAACCTTCTTGGAGGCAAATAACTCAAGAGCCTTGTCTAGAGATTCGGCAACCGTCTCCTTGTATGCAACCCAACGTTGCTCGGAGTTCACACGCATTGTCTTCCAACGGATGTGCATTCCAAAACCAACATTATGCCTTCCCTCGAACTCAACAACGTCACTTGGGTCCATCCAATTCAAATCCTTCCTCACTTGGTCCAAAAGCTCCACATAGCTAGGACTACTCTCAAACACCATGTCAAGCTCATCCGGGTCCGGCTCAACATTTCCTTTCAAAAAGGCCTCTTTATCCACATGATGAACATAAACACATGTTCTCCCCATCCCTACAATAATCAAAAACACACATATATCAAGTAAGTACTTAACAAAATTATTTGCACACATATGCCCTAACATATATATGAATTAATAACCCTAACCCCCACATATCAATTACCACAACCCTAACCATAGCATAACCCTAACACCAACATCAAACACACATAACCCTAACCCTAGCATACTATGGAAGCCTAACCAACCCAAATTAGCAAAGAAACATAACAACATTCAACACAAATTTGCAAATCCAAGCAAAAACTAGGGTTTCCCCAAACTAGCAAGATTTGAGCAAATGTGACAATTCCTATGGATGAAAACGAGGGGATCGGAGGAGATTACCTTAAGGAGGGTTGGCTTGAAATCCACGGTCAAATACTCGGTTTGCAAGATTTTAGAAGGATTTGAGAGGGAGAGGGAAGAGAGGAGGGCGCAAGTCTAAGGGTTTGAGTGGGGTGGGGTGGGAGGAGAGAGGGTGGGGCCAGCCAAGTGGAACACAGACTGTGCAGCGCCTAAGGCCTAGGCGCTGCACGTCACAGTGTGGCGCCCAACCCTTAGGCGCTGCACAGTGCGTGTGGGGCATAGAATGGACCAGGGCTGCCACGCTGGCGGAGGTCTGACGCCTAAGGGAAGGGCGCCAGACAAGAGGGTCTGGCGCCAGTGTCGGGCGCCACACCAAAGGTCAGCAGAGTGAAATTTTTTCGTGACCAGGTCAGTTTGTGATTTGATTTGGGCCTCATGTCAAATATGTGATTTCTGCCTCCAGGGGAGATGTCCTGGATGGTGTGGAGGATGCGGTTGGTGCCGGGGTGGTATATTTGAAGAAGTTCCTCTTTGCCCTGTCATCGGGTTAGGTTGATAGGCTAATTCCTAAAACTGAGTGGTAAAGATAACAACTGAAGTCACATATGTGTTTTCCACCTATTTTCTCATTATATTTTTATCCACCAAATTGATGAATGAAAATTGCCTTGCAATCCATGAAGCTTTCACGCAGTGCAATGAGGACAGTTTAATGTTGGAATATTACTATGAGAATAACAATTATTCGCTACGAATTTATTGTCTTAATTTTTCAAAATATAAGACGTTATTATAGGCTTTTTCTTGAGATGAAGGTAGTAATTACATTTGAGTAGACCTTCTCCAGCGCGAAAACTGTTCAAAGAGAAAAGGTTCATGCATGGAGTACGTTGTGTTTTCTTTGTCCCGGTTTTGCACTGCATCAGCAAAGAAATATTACGTAATAAGAGTTGAACCAAAAGGTTTATTTCGAAACTTATGGCACACTAAACAGTGTATTGAATCGATGGTATATGCCCTTTCGAACCGATTTTTTTTGGGGGGAGCGACCAGTAGCGGTGGCACTCCACTCGAGGAGGAGGGACACAGGGTAGCGATGCAATTCCCTTACAAAGAGGGTCATCATATCACAAAGAAGACGTCAGACAAGGTGGCTCGGCTTAGAGAGGAGTTTGGCTCGGTGGAGCAAATCGGTGTTGACGACAACGTGAAGTGAGCACCAACCACGAACAATAAGAAGGAAATGGCTTAATTTTTTTTATTGGGGGAAAGGGGGATGGGAGAGTGTGTGCTCGTCCCCGACACCACCACTCCTATCACGCATTACCGACGAAAGTCACCAACTATAGCTGCGACCTCTATGTTGGTACGATCAGATCAAGAGGAATCGAGAGATGGAAAGAGGTGTGTACTGATGGAAAATAATACTCCCTTCATCTCGAATTACTTATAGTGAAAATAAATAATAATATACGTATCTAGAATTAAAATACATCTAGACACATTTATTTTTTTGACGGGTAATTCGGGCAGAGGGAGCAGGCTAGCTGAGCTCAATGGTCGGCTTAAGCCGAAATTTAGTGAGTCACTATCTTGTCAACGGTACGTGGGCCTAGTTTGTGAGATTTCTCATCAACGGTTAACCAAACAAATTTGGATTCTTCTTTCACTGCTAACTCAGAAGTTGCGGGTATTTGTCCAAATCGCTTGAACTTGTGGGTTTATGTTACTTTCGCTCTAAAGGCTCTTAATTGTTTTATTTTTTCCTCTCAAAAGAAAGACTGTATTTTTGAAATTTTCTCCTTTTCTTCTGACATCATACTACACCCTGAACAAGATAAGTGGATTGCTCAGCCACAGCTTCATCAAAATAAATGACCATTTTATTGCGAACTCTGTCTGCAGAAAAATGAGATCTACATATATTTAGACTAGTTAAACTGTTAAGAGACCCAATCCGAGGCCGGCCGAATCAAGAAGCTATTCCCTGCCACTTAATTACTTGGCAGCCGCGGCAATAGCAGCCCAGATAGCCCGCAGCTTCCCGGCGTACTCCACTATGCTCTTAATGGGCGACGCCGCCTTCTTGGCCGTCTCCGTCTCGAGGAACCTTCCAGCCCATGCGGCCAGGCGCGGAGTCCTGTCGGAGTCGATGATCATCACGCCGAACATCTGGCGCAGCGCCTCGAACCAGAAGAGGTGGCACCCGAGCGCGAGGTCGAGGTACCCGACTGAGTCGCCGACGAAGAAGGCCTTGCCGCCAGAGCACTCGGCAAAGGCGTCCTCCAAGGGCCTGACCGCCGCGAGCGCGGCGTCGAGCCTCTCCGATCGCTCCTCCTCGGTGGTCGCGCGCAGGATGCCTAACATCGTCGGGACCACCTTGTCGTCGACGTAGGCTGCCCAGAAGCGAGCGACAGCGCGGCTGTGGGGGTCGGCGGGGAGGAGCTGGGCCGCGCCGGCCCAGACCTCGTCAACGTACTCGACGATGTCGAGCGACTCGCAGACGGGCCTGCCGGCGTGGATGAGCACGGGGACCTTCTTGCGCACCGGGTTGGAGGCGAGGAGGAGCTCGCCCTTGTCGAACACGTCCTGCTCCAGGTCCTCGTAGCTCACGCCCTTGAGGCGCAGGGCCATGCGCACGCGGACCGCGAACGGGCTCACCACCGTGCCCAGCAGCTTGACGTCGTCTCCTTCGCCGGCCATCGTTTTCGATCGACCTCTTCCTCTCACGATTAAACTATTTGCTCTCCTGTGTCTCTGCTCTGCACTGAGTTCGCAAGTGCATATAGTAATATCTTCGTCGTCCTTGTTGTGAATTTATAGAGGCAGAAATCAAGCTGACCAGTTGGTGGTAGAGAAGCTGCTAGAGCCACGGGTCTGTGACTATGTGCGTCGCCGTTGGCGTGCGCGGCATGCTTGCACGGAAGAGCCAACTCGTTGCAAGTGTACGCAAGATCTCTCGCTCCGCCGGAAGAAGGTTGACTAGCTTAGCGTCACACGTGACGCTTACGAATTTTTTTTGTTTTATTTGCCAAAATAAAGCGGTTTTTTTAATATCGTCAGAGTGATTACGAAGATGTTACATATACAATTATGGAGAAAGGCAGGGACACAATTAGGACGCCGATAAGTGCCACACGTGTGGGCATTAGGGAGTCCGCCCACACATTTTGTGTGGTGTATAAAAGGAACAGCCCACACACCTACGTGTGGGCAAAATAAATAATGCCCACACACCTCTTTTTTCCCCTACCGATCCCTCTCACACACGTGCGTGTAGGCGAAGTTGATAACGCCCGCATGCCTGTATGTCAGGCCTCGTACCCTCCTGGTCCCACACGACACGCGTGATGGTCAACGCACGCCCGCAGTTGCCATGGTCCAGACCCTCGTCCATGTTCGTTTAACTGCAGTTGCCATGTCACTGAACTACGGTTGCCATGTCGGACAACTACAGTTGCCATGGTTGCTCAACTGCAGTTGCCATGGTTGCTCAACTGCAGTTGCCATGTATGGTCTGATCTAATGTAGTTGCCATGATTTCATAACTTTAGGAGTTGCCACATACTAACACTAGGCAGTTGAGAGAGTTGCCATGTGGTCACAAGCATGCTAAGGCAATTGCCATGTAAAAAGGAAGAGTTGCCATCTGCTTACGTGCACGTTAGGGCAGTTGCCATGTACGTGCACGTTAGGGCAGTTGCCATGTACCATGCAAAAACACATGGCAACTCGGTAAAAGAGAGTTGCCATCTGCCTACGTGCACATTAGGCAGTTGCTGTGGACCCTGCAAAACACATGGCAACTCGGGTGAAAAAGAGAGTTGCCACCTGCTTATAAAGCACACTAGGGACAGTTGCCATGGGCGCTGCACAACACATGCCAACTAGCAGCTTGGGTGTGGAAGAGGAGACAGGGCGTGTGGGCGAGATGGCAAATGCCCACACACTAGCCCTTGTGTGTGCGTGCAAAGTGGCGTGTGGCGCGAACTGCTGAACGCCCACACAACAGCCCCTCCCGTGTGGTAAAACGGCCGTGTGGGCGACCGGGTGAACGCCCACACACCAGGCCAGTTCTACGTGGCACTAGAAATATGCCAAGATTCGCACGCTCGCGAACGGACGCGGATCCACGCGTGTGGGCGAGATGCAAACGCCCACACGTGTGGGCGTTAACATTTCCGCACAATTAATCCATATGTGCCTCCTCCTAATTGTAACCACGCTAGTTTATTCGCCATAATTTTCTTTTAGCACAAGGATCGACGTGATTGTTTCAGAACGAGTAAATTGCTCAAAACTATCACATTTGTAGCTAGGGTACTCCAAAACCACGCTTTTGCCAAAAATCATATAAGACCGTCACTTTTGCGTCAAGTGACTAACAAATCACACCGATTCGAAAGTAAGCCGCGTCTAACAACAAAACTGACTGGTTGGCCCCACATGTCAGACTGATTTCGCATTCCTGCATGGACAATATGCTGAGGTGGAAGATGGACCCACCTGGCAGCCACCCATCTCCTTTCACCTTTTTTTCTTCTTCCCCCTTTTCCTCCTCCACCTCGTCTCCCCCCCCCTCTCACTGACTCCTCCCGCCCCCACCCACCACCTGCAGCACCAAAAGGCCGACGACGAGGTCAAACAGGGGGAGGAGCACCGGGAGGTGCCAGATTCGGCCACCAACCACCTTTCTTCGGCCCAGCCGCATCACCGGATAGGCCTGCCCCGGCCACAGCGCCGGGACGCCTCAACCTCCACCATCATGCTCCGCCGCCTCCCATCTCCGGCGACGCGCTGCGCCCCCGCCTCTGGCAGCATGGTCACCACCAGCATGGCATGCTTTGTTGCTTTTCAGCGTGCACCACCATGTGTCCAGGGTGTATTACTTGGTGGTTCTAGTTTGTGTGTGTTCTGGGTTTGGGTCTTGAGAGTTTTAGGGGTGAGCTGAGCTACTAGGTTTAGTTTCTTCAAAAAAGGTGTTTGAAGATTGCCATTTGAATTCTACTCTGCCAAACATGCTGAAATTTGGTGGAGTGGTGTTTCGTAGGATGAGCTACATGTTTGAAAATTTTGATGGCTAGTTGACCAGTCTAGCTAGTACTACCTTTGTAACTTAGCTTGCTGGTCAGTAGGCTTCGGGAGCTTGCTGTGCTCAAATGGCCAGGCCATTTGGGCAGGTTTTTGGTGGAGAATAGTCTTTTACGAATTCGCACATGCATGTAATTTTTTATGGCAAGGAGGGTGAGTCTAAATGGTACTTCCTGTACAACCTGACAATATGTACAGAAACATGCCGAGGATGTTGTGCTCAAATGGTGAATCTAATGAGGCTAAATTTTGGTGTGGTGGAGTCCTATATAATTTATGACATGCATCCAAAATTTGGGATCAATTGGCTTAGGGAAAGGTGTACTTCATGTAGAACTAGGCTCTCTGGTGTAATATGTTTGGAAATTCACCAGGGTCATATGGAGTGGTGTCATGGGCTATATTTTTTGTGGCATGGGTGTTTTGTCATGTTTGAGAATCATGACAAATTTGGGCTCAAGTGGGTGAGTGAAAAATATACTTCCTTGACAATGTGGCTAGGTGGATGCAATCTTTGGGAAAATTATGGAGGGAAATATTGGTGCTGGGTGTGGCTCATTTTTGGTGGACATGCATAATATGATGGTATGGTGATGCATGCAAAAATTCAGCTTCATAAGGTGAAGCTAAATTGTACTTGTTGTGTAACTTGGCAGATGTGGCAGAAATTTGGGTGAATTGTTCTGACTAAACGTTGACTTGGGTTTGGGTGGTGAGGATGGAAATGGTAATATATGTGATGGATAAACTCCCTAATTAATTTGGTGAATTTATACGCAAGGGACACGGGTGTTGTAGTTCAACATGGGTCCTAGGGTTTCTGTTAGTAGGAAGGGCTATTAGGGTTTTGGGGCGAAAACGCTAATCCTAAGTAACTAGGCAAGTCACTACTCTGAATTAAGCATAGGAGTGTAAATAAAAAGCAAGAACACCAAAATAAAAAGATAGGAGACAAAACAAGAAAGGAATTTTCCAGAAGGGAAAATCCAGGGTGTTACAAAACCCTATCCAGGGGAATAACTCTTCGGCCCTTTTTTTTTGCGGGAGTAAAAAGGATGTATTACTCAAGAGCAAATCAGTTCTTCCCTACACATACTAGGGATATTGTCAGGTCCGGATTGGATCCAAACAACAGTACGATCCTCGGTCCTACCAAAGTTCGCTAAGGAATGGCTAACATTATTCTGGGGATATTCTCGACTAATATGAGTAACAACACACTCCCTTTCACCCTTAAGTCTCTTCACTTCTTGCACCACCATAGCGTACTGAGAGCGATCCCGCTCCTTAGAATTCACCATCTGCACAGCCAGCAAACTGTCACATTCAACAATGATCGGGAATAACTCTTCGGCCCTTTACGGAAACCTTGAAGTTCAGGACATGTTCCACTGCCTTCTCGATCTCCTCTTGGATGCTCATTATCATCAACATTTCAGTATCTCCATCATTCGAATCCGACGAGGCGATGAACTCATTGAATATGAATTCGTGAAGGTCAGGGTTTCCATAGCCACCATTACACGACGTATCCATAGGTTTCCTAGAAGTAATGACCAAAAGAATAAAAAACCGGCTCGGACATTTCATCAAACATGTAGAGCGCGATGTGTATATATGGGTGAGTTGGATGTATCGGGGCGGCGTCCGGTGGCGGCGACCTTGACCGGTTACGACACGGTCCGCAACGGTGTGGGTTCGGGCCTTCGATGGCGAAGCCCTGGGTTGCGGATGGCGGCAGAGCAATGATGGCGACGACACTCCGGTGATGGTTGTGCGGACGAGGCCAAAACATAAGAGGAGAAGGGATGGTCGGACAAGGATGGGGGATGGCAGGGACGGATATGGACGAATTGGCATGTGCCCTAGCATCCACTCCTACGTGGCGGACGTGCCCGGGCATCCCATATCCTTCCCAGATATGGGCCAGATACGGGGAGTGCCGGTCAGTACAGGCGTTTGGATCGAATTTGTCAGCCGCGGTTGGTTGACAATTTCACGTCCAGTCAGTGATTGGACAGGCTGCCGGAGAGTTTGGGGCGGTCGTGTTGTAGATGCTCTAAGAAATTGAGAATGGCTAGAAATCAGTTAGCTGAATTTTTTATTTAAAGTCAGTCGATTTTTGCACCGTTGGATGGAAAATCAATGGCCCACACTCCTCTGGACACATCTCCTTCCTTCATTCATTCAGAAATCGATTGACGCCGAATTCACATCAGCTGACTGATGTGCAGCTAAACTGTAAGAAATTAGCAACCCTGCCCATAGAAAAACCTTATCACAGCTTAAAATGCAAAATATTATGCTATTTCTCTACGATGCTGAGAAACCAGCCCATATGAAAATTGAAATTCCTGCACGTAACCAGTGTCGGAGCTATAGTCATTCCCATAGATACAAAGTTCTAAAATCCAGAGGCTTTCGCGTTCCTGTCAAGAACAGCAGAGTCATGACGCACCACGTGCTTGGTTCCACGATACAGAAGAAGGCCCATGGCAACAACACTGGGACGACAAGAGTGCCCTCATTCTCCTTCCTTGATCCGATGACATGACACAGACGAACGCCGGTCGAGTCTACCAGATGGTCTGGATGACGGGGACGTGCTTGATCTTGTGGTGGTCCTGGCCGCCGTCCTCCTTGATCCTCCCCACCATCTTGGGCATGCTGTACAGCACCACCTCCTCCAGCTCCTTCATCCCGCCCAGCGCCTCCGGGAGCATCTCCATCTTGGCGCACCGCAGCAGCGTCAGCCGGGCCAGCGCCGCCATCGACCCCGCGCTCACCGCCCACTCCTCCAGGTCCGGCAGCCCCAGCCTCAGCTTCTGCAGGCTCCGGAACGCGCCGTCGCCGAACTCCAGCCGCTCGCCCTCGTACGCGCCCCACATCAGCGTCAGCTCCGCCAGGCTCGGCAGCTCGCCCAGCATGTCCACGAACCCCTGCCCCACCATCGTGCCCCACATCGAGAGCCGCGTCAGGTTCGGCCGGATGTACCGGACCGCCACCTCGTCGCCGGCATCCTCCTCCTCCTCCTCCATGGCCCCCACCAGCCTCAGGCTCTGCAGCCGCCGCAGGCTCGCCACGGTGAACACGGCCGGCGGCAGCGACTCGCCCTGCAGCACCAGGTGCACCAGCAGGTCCAGGCTCTCCAGCGCCGTCACCAGCGCGCCGGCGTTCGCGGCCGTCAGCCCGCTCAGCTCCAGCGACCGGAGGTTGGTGGCCCTCCCCAGCGGGTTGCCGGCGATGGCGCGCGTGTCCCAGCCGCGCGGCTGCACGCCGTGGAGCGTCTGGAGGCTGTACAGGTCGCCCAGGCACCTGGGCAGCGCGAACGGCGCCACCACGTGTCGCAGCGTCGGGATCGTCCAGAACGCGGCGGTCACGCCCAGCACGCCGCCGCTCCGGCCCTTGAGGATCAGCGACTGCAGGTTCTCCAGCTTGCTTATCGTGCTCGGCAGCCTCTCCAGCTGCCCGCACTGGAGGCCCAGGTACCTTATGTGGATCATCGAGCCGAGCTCGTCCGGAAGCTTCTTGAGCTCGAGGCCATGGATGTCGATGACGCGGAGGAACTTGGACGCGTGGAGGAAGCCCAGGTCGGTGGAGTGGATGCAGACGCTGGGCCTTGCGGCACCGCCGCTGGCGAAGTCGCAGACGATGGTGCGGAGCTTGGGCAGCGCGTTGCCGAGGTGGACGTGCCTGTCCGTGGTGTTTTGGACGGCGAGGCGGCGCACGGTGGCCGGGGCGAGCACGTCGGTGCTGTCGTGGCTCTCGACGAAGCACGCCTCCTGAGCCTCTTCCTGCGCGAAAGCGTGGAGGCGGTCGTGCACCACCACCGCCGTCACGGTGCCGAACTCGTCCTTGTCCACCAGCTGCACCATGCACCGGGAGATGAGCTCCTTGAGGTACCCCTGCCCGACCTCCTCCATGGTGCTCCCGCGCCGCGGCCGCACGAACCCCTCGGCCACCCACAGCCGCACCAGCCTCGCCGCGTCCACGGGGGCGCTCTCTGGCATCGCCGCGAAGTAGAGGAAGCACGACTTGAGGTGGTGCGGCAGGTCGTCGAACGCCAGCGACATGATCCGCCGGGCACCGCCGCTCCCGCTCTTGCAATGCTGCGGCTGGTCCTTGGCCGCCAGCAGCTGCGCCATCACCTGGTCCCACTCTGCAGGCAGCTCCTTGGACCGGAGCACGCCGGCGAGGACGACGACGGAGAGCGGCAGGCCGCGGGTGATCCGGAACACGTCCTGGTAGTACCTCGACTTGTAGCGGCCGGGGCAGTCACCGCGGAGGCCGAACACCCGGCGCCGGAACAGCTCGTACGTGTTCTCTGGGCTGAGCCGCGTGAGCTCGATGGGGTCGTACGTCGGCCCGCCGGCGTAGCTCACCACCTCCAGCCCCGCCGCGTCGGTGACCAGCACCACCCTGCTGCCGTTGCCCTCGTCGGGGAGCGACGCCCGGAGGCTGTTCCAGTCGGCGACCGCGATGCTGCCGTCCACGACGACGAGGTACCGCCTGCCGGTCATGTTCCGGAACAGCGAGTTGCTGATGTCCTTGCCGCCCTTGGCGTCGCAGCCGCCGTCCTCCGCGCTCTGGCCGTTGGACGGGGAGCGCCGGAGCTGGGAGGTGGCCTGCCGGTGGATGTCGCGGAGCACGTCGGCGGGGCGGCTGTTGGGAGGGAGCACGGTCCAGGTGCGTATGGCGAAGTGGTTGCGGACCTCGGGGCTCTGGTAGACCTTGCGCGCGAGCGTGGTCTTGCCGATGCTGCTCTCGCCGACGATGGAGACGAGGGCGCGGCCGGGGACGGTGTCGACGTCGAGGAGCTGCTCCCTGAGCATGTCGCTGTACTTGCCGAAGCCGACAGTGTACTCTTCCAGGTCGTCCCTGCATCCAAACTCACCAAGCCAGTCAGCTGCTTGCGTCATTATTCCCCTATGCACAATGCAGTGACTAAATCTCGTTAACTGGTTAGCTGCAGCTTCACCATGGTTAGCTACAAGCCTAGAACCACTTCCACTGCCGGAACAGTGACAACCAATAATTTGATGTCATTTTCAGAACGAGAAGTCCTGGCATATAAAATAAAGTAGCTTGATAATTTTTTGAAATAAAATAAAGTAGCTTGATAATTCAGCAGAATCTACATTGGTTAAATCAAACAGGCAATCAGTGCAAGTGTCTGTTGCATAGTACTCCCTCTGTTTTTATTTAGTTCGCATATTAAACTTTGGTCAAAGTCGAGTTTCTGTTTTGGCCAAATTTATAAACAAAAATATTAAGATATACAATAACAAATCAACAAAATTAGATTTATTATTTAATGTACTTTCACATCGTATAGATTTATTATGATAAATGTCTATATTGTTTTCTACAAACTTGGTCAAACTTTACTAAGTTTGACTTCAGTCAACTCTAATATGCAGAGTAAATAAAAACGGAGGGAGTATAATCATGTGTGCGTTTGATGTCATTTTCAGAGTGTAAAATTCTGTAAGCTGCGTGATAGTTCAGCAGAATCTTTGCTCGCAGAACAAGACGAAGATAAAAGACGGCAGAATAATAAGGAAGCCTCTGATTTTGATTATTGATTTTGGCTGAAAGAAAGAACCGGGGAGGACGAACATACAGAAGTAAATTCGGGAGCGTGCGTGGGTGCGTACCAGGCGGCGAGGGTGGTGGCGGAGGAGGCGGCCCAGGCGGGCGAGGGCGCGTGCTCGATGTGGTAGGCGGCGCGGTTGGCGGAGATCTCGTCGAGCCGCTTCCTGATCTGGCGGACGCGCGCCGAGAGGTCGTGGCGGAGCGCGACCTGCAGCCCCGCGCAGCGCGGCCGCCAGCGGCGCCAGCTCCAGCGCCACCCGGAGCAGCGCGCCCCCGTGCCGGGGAGCAGCGGGGCCGGGCCGCGGCGCCTCCGGCGTCTCCCGGCGCGGTGGAGGAAGTCGTCCAGCGCGTCCTCGGCCTCGAAGGCGACGTCGCGGGTCTGGCGCACCCAGACGGCGACGAACTCGTCGTCGCGGAGGCGGCGCCTGCGGTCGGCGTCGCGGATGAAGGTGTGGAGCCACTCGAGCTTGTCGCGGAGCAGGCGCACGTCGTCGCCCACCTCCAGCAGCACCGCCGCCTCCCACGCCACCAGCTCCGCCACCTTCGCCAGCACCGTCGTGATCGCCGTCTCCGCCATCGCTCTCCCCGCTGCGCTTGCTCGCCCGCTCGCTGTGTGTGGTCTCTGGCTGGCTGGCTCTCGGCCTGAGCCAGAGCAAGGCAAATATCTCCCTCGGGGTTCTGGGCTTGGATTGGATGGAGTTTGGTGAGTCAACAGTTAAGGTCAATGGTGGCGCCGGCGACGGGGGGCTGTGGGAAGCTCGTTGGTTCAGTGGCGGGTGGTATATACAGGATGGATCGATCCGTGCATGTGCAGGGCAGCTGAGATGGTTGGGGATGGTAAGAAGGTGCAGTCAGTGTGAGGCCAAGGAGAAACGAACAACATCCACCGTGCACACCTGCTTTCCACATTGGCGGCTTCCTTTAGCAAATACCCTGATACAATACAATGTACTCCCTCCGATTTCTTTTTAGCCTGCATATAAAATTTGATTAAAGTCAAACTTACTAAAGCTTGACTAGTTTTATAAGAAAAAATATCAACAATCACAATGTGAAATCAATATTATTAGATGAATCATGAAATGAATTTTCATACCATATAGCATTAATATTGTAGATGTTGATATTTCTTGATTGATATGAATTTGATCAATCTTTGTGTAGTTTGACTTTGACCAGATTTCATATGCAGACTAAAAAGAAACGAAGGGAGTATATACAACAATACACATAGCAGATAGTTATATGGCTGTGTGTATCCTTGATGCCTTTGGACATCTTGTTGGTACAGAGGCCGGGTGTAACTGATATCTTCGCGATATTAATCTATTCCCTTTCTCGAAAAAAAAGCAGATAGTCATATCGTTGAGTAAATACAAAAAATAATAGTATATCATTGAATTTAAGAAATAGGAAATGTATTTGTAATATGATAGACATTCCTGACAATATACATGAAAATGTTTAACACGTTGTCAAAAGATTGTTTTTTAAGCCATCAAAAGATTGTTGGTGCAGATGGTCACTGCTTTATATTGTCAATCTCTGTTTTCATTGCTTCTTTGTTTTTCTTGTTCCTCCGCCGACATAGCTTTTGGTCTTGTATGACTTTGCCCTTTGTCGGCATTATCGTTTTATGTTTGTGTGTGTGAGTGTGTTGTGTTGGATGTGTGTACCATAGTTATGCAGAGTCCGGGTGTGTACTCATTATGATTGTATCGCTCGATGCTATGTTATGAGTTTATGAAAAACACCCTTATAAAAATGATTTGAAAAAAATGAAAAACAATGGAGTCTTTGGCACGTACAAAATGTTCCTGGTATTGATTATAGTACGACTGAAATAATTGATATTTATGTGAGAGTCTCCGAAACATTTAGGCAACTGGTAGCAGAATAATTACAATTTATGTGAATATTTATGGATTTATTTAAACAATAAGCCATTGAAGTAATTGATTTTCTAATATATTTTAAGAGGTTGCTGAAGTAATTGCATAACTTTGATTGAAAAATGTAAAACGATGACATAAAACTCCTTTTCAAACTTTAGGATAGTTGTTTTGTATTTTAGTTCTTGTTTTGGTGAAAAATATTATTTGGAATTTTGGCTAATCAATGCAGAAAATCAAAATGTGGATATAAAACAAATAAACCCAGAATACATGCATGACATTATAGGTGTCTACCATGTATGGCTCTATTAGAAATGACTATGTTCGATTAAGATTATGCATGTGAGAGTGAAATGCACCCACAACCATGGAAATTTGTGTGAACAGTGCAGTCTAGTCCTCAAACTCAGGAAATGACCCTCTAGGCCCCGAACCATGTGATCCCCCCACCCGATTATATCTGTGCGGTCTATCTTGCGACTAGGGCTACCAAACAAGGCCACTACGGTTGGAATACTCTTATTCATGATTCACCCCTTCCTCCTCGGACCTTCGTAGTTGCGTCGAGGCGGAGGATCAAAGAGACAATGGGCGCTGGAAGTGGGTTGAACGGTGTCAATGAATATACGTGTATTCAATGATGAACTCTTCCAAAAGACATGATGATGGACGCTGCAAGGGACTAATAAGCCGATAAAGAAATAATTGCAAGAATTTTGGCCACAAAATGAATTGAAATATCATTCTCTAATTCAATAGGATTACAACTTAGAGATCAAGGCCATGCGCATATATAATAAGGAGCTTGGAGGCCATGGAGAAGAAGAAGCAATGTTCGAGCCACATAACATCAAAATAAAACTAGTCGATACAGGGTTCATTCTTGACAGCCAAGAACACCATTGTATTCCTCTTGATATCATACAAAGATCATCACGGAGTTTTACCCGTCATGGAGAAATACGAGGAACCCAAGCTTTGCATGGTGGACCCACAATGTCAGATACTCCCTTTGCAAAGAAATATAAGATCATTTAGATCACTACTTACATGACGCTTGAACATGGTACGAGGGAGGGTCAGGGTCTGTATGTAGAACCGTATCAATCACCATAATGTGATTTAGGGGTACGAAAGACATTATCTGAGTTCAAGGACTATACAGCACTGTTGCTGCGGGTGCATTAACTTTACACTGCCAGATCACTTTGCTAATGTGGTTTAGGTGCTGGCTCGGTTAAAAGCTGGAGTGCCGACCATTTTTTGTCCGGGCTTGGAAGGGAAGCTTTCCACCACCTCGTCTCGTCCACTCTACCGTTGGCACGTCCAAAAATGGACACCAGCGTGGGTTGGTGACACGAGCGGCCTGGGAGCGTTCGGCCGTGCCAGCCGCCAGCGGGTGCGTGGACTTGTGTTTTTTTTTCCACGAATACACAAGCTGTATATCTTTGTATTGATAGAAGAAGGAGTACAAGCATGGGGTTACAACGCTAACGAGTTCATGTACGCACTAGGCATAGTGTACAAGCGAAGGAGCACAACATAAAAGGGGTATGCTCAGCCCCACTACCGAAACTAGAGGCTAAGCGCCGGGGAGAATGTGTTGTAGGCCGGTGGCGCCCGCCTTGGCCCATAGACGCGCCTCGTCCTTGATGGTCTCGGAGGTGAAGGTGACTAATGGTGTCGCTCCGTCAAATATCCAGGCGTTGCGGTGCTTTCAAATCCACCAAGCAGAAAGGATGATGAGGGAGGATAGACCCTTGTGCATAGGAGCGGGCGCGAGGTCGAGAGAGGATTGCCACCATAGCTGAAAAGGCGTGTTCGGGGCAGGGAGGCCGATGGGCACTCGTGCCCAACCGAGGATCTCGTGCCAAACCTGGCGTGAGAAAGAGCATCCGGCAAGAAGAAGACGAGTGTGATAGGCCAGGCCAACGTGCTGGGCACCTGCTGTTGCTAACACGTTGAGTCACCATGATTTCACTTCCTTTTTTTTTGCCGGTGAGATTTCGCTTCCACCATGCTCCTAGTCCTGGGCAGCCGAGATGGTGAAAAGGAGAGAGGCCGTCACATGGCCGGTCATGCCATAGAGGTAAACTGAGTGGTTGCGGCGCAGTGAATGAGTGGTAGAGCTGAGCATGGCATGCCATTTATTAGTTTGCTATAGATGGCGACGCACCAGCTAAAGTTGGAGCACGACGGCTACCCCAATTTTGTACCGGGTAGGAAGGAAGCTTCCCGTCACCTTCGTCGCACACCATTGGCACGCCCAACGGTGAGGCCAGCGCCAGTCGTGACAAAGTGCCCACCTACCGCTAGCCGGCGGGGTGTGTTGCCGCAAAACACACGCTGATAAACGTATGCCCCTACGCATTTTGTCATGTCTTTTTTCGACAAAGGGTGTTTTATTGACTCATAATATAAAATCGAGAGATCTAGCACCTAAAGGTCAAATCATGGGTGACAACAATTTTTGCTGACGTATAGAATCAATATTCACATTGATCCACCATGATTCATTACATGAAAAAAAAAATCCTTGCACTATTTAAGACGAGAATGGCCTGTAAGTCTGTAATAACTAACACTGCTTCAGCTTTCAATCAGAAAAATTACTTTACGTGAGCGGTTGCGGTGTTGGGCAGTAAATGAGGGTGCACATGCATGCAGGAAACTGGAATCGAACTGTTTGCTCCTTTACATGACGCCCCGGCTAAAGTTGAAGCACGCTGATGTTTTGACCATTTCTATTTGGGGTTAGGAAGCTTCCGGCGACTACGAGGCCGACGTGATACACTCTAAAATATGTCTTGGTAATATTTCTCCCGTAAGAGGGTTTATGATACCAGAGCCTTTCGGGTGGTCAATGATTTTTGGGAAGTCCTTTGAAACACCGCAATGTCAATACCCACTGGTAGAAAAAGGCCCCTTTGTCCCGGTTTATAAGGTCCATTTGTCCTGTTAGAATTGGGACTAAAGGAATTGATCTTAAAGCCCACTACTTTAGTCCCTGCCTTATACCAACCGGACAGATGAAACTCCATGTAACGCTGCGGCTTGCTTGCAGCAGAGGGGGCTTTGTCCGGTTGGTAGCACCAACCGACCAATAAGCGTTCACGCGTCAACAGTTCAAGGGCTAGGATTTTGTTTTTTTTTCTGAAAGGGGGGGGAGGGTTTGGGGTTGTTGGGAGGTTTTGTAGGGTTAATTTAGGGGTTTCATATATTGTGTTAGCTAGCTAATAGAGAGAAGTGTCATCTCTTATCTCCGTGCTTGGTCGACGCTACGTACTATACGTATAGAGAGGACTCGACACGCTAGCTAGTAAGCACATGAAGGAAACCATTAAGTACAGAAGATTGTCATGAACATATACAGAGAGAAGTGATCGACCTCTCCTTCTCCGAGAGATTGGTCGAACAACAAGTTTTCGTATATCTATCCGACGCTACTGGCTACACACACACACACACACACACACACACACACACACACACACACACACACACACACATATATATATATATATATATATATATATATATATATATATATATATATATATATATATATATATATATGTAAGATCTCTTACAATCCCCTAGCATCTGAACTCAAGTTCCACATGGTATTCTCCGGCTTTATTGATGACGTGGTCAAGAAAGAATCCCGCCAATTCCTCTTGAATTGCTTTTATGCGATCTTGTGGCAGGAGTTCATCCCGCATCTGCCACATCTAATTTGAAGAAGGAGGTCAATACATATATATGAATGAAACTCAACACAAATGATGGTAAGAAAATAAAATTGTGAATATTATTGCTTACGCACTTCAAATTGTCTTTTAGAGTACCCCCGCTTATTCTTGGCCGTCGAGTTGTAGATGAACTCGCAAACGTAGTATCCACAGTAATTATTCCCGAGTTCCTGCCACAAGCACTCTATGAGAAATAAAGGTCAATCAAACTGATAATGAAGCATTATAAATGGCATTGATGAAAGTAGCTAGAATCAACGGTAGATGCGCGGAACTAGCTAGCTAGTAGTACTTACTTTCGGGTATGTCCATCGCAGCTCTCCCGGCAGCCCCAGAGCTTGTGCGGTGAATACTTTCCAAACCCTGCGAGACAAAGAAAACAATTACTTGATATCAGGAAATGAACAAAGTTGCCGATATGGTGCGATAATGATCGATTGAACTTACTTCTCGAGCATTTTAGTCATGTCCGCATAGTCCTCGGGATCTTTTCGTCTCGAGTCTAAGACGGTTACTAGTCCCTGCTCAAGCTTAATCTCTAGGAGAATATAGTGGAACCTGCGCACGCATGCATAACTCATCAACTTTTTTTACTATAACCTCGAGTAATAAGGGAAACCAAATATGCACAAGACAGTAACACTCACTTGAAGTTGTAAGGAAAGAGTATTTTATCTTTGTTTTGATTTATTACCAATGACCGTAGCAAGTTGGCCTCGGTTTCTTTGGCATGAAATGTAACCGTAAATTCATCTATGAGATTTGTGTTAATGAACCCAATATCATAGATTTGTGCTTTTCTGCATTCGACGATCTTTAATCTGCATAATACAGTGAGGATAATTATATATACATGCAATGAAAGAGCTGAGCTATATATAGAGACTTAATGACAAAAGTAGTACTTATAGAAAGTAGCAAGTGACCGTTAATTTATCGAGGGCCTTTTGATTGAAAAACAGATCAAATGGAACAGACAACAGATCAATTGCAACGAGGTCGTGCTCCTCTTTAACTCTCAGCGTCTAAGTATCCTTCCCAGACTCTCTGCAGGTTTTCATGTACCAATCATGGAATCTTCTGTTGGAAATATGCCCTAGAGGCAATAATAAAATGGTTATTATTATATTTCTTTGTTCATGATAATAGTCTATTATTCATGCTATAATTGTGTTATCCGGAAATCGTAATACACGTGTGAATACATAGACCACAACGTGTCCGTAGTGAGCCTCTAGTTGACTAGCTCGTTGATCAACAGATAGTCATGGTTTCCTGACTATGGACATTGGATGTCATTGATAACGGGATCACATCATTCCCAATGATGTGATGGACAAGACCCAATCCTAAGCATAGCTTAAAGATCGTGTAGTTCGTTTAGCTAGAGCTTTTCCAAATGTCAAGTATCATTTCCTTAGACCATGAGATTGTGTAACTCCCGGATACCGTAGGAGTGCTTTGGGTGTGCCAAACGTCACAACGTAACTGGGTGACTATAAAGGTACACTACGGGTATCTCCGAAAGTGTCATTGGGTTGACACGAATCGAGATGGATTTGTCACTCCGTATGATGGAGAGGTATCTCGGGCCCACTCGGTAATGCATCATCATAATGAGCTCAATGTGACCAAGTGTCAGTCACGGGATCATGCATTACGGATGCAGTGAAGTGACTTGTCGATAACGAGATTAAGCGAGGTATTGGGATACCAATGATCGAATCTCGGGCAAGTAACATACCGATTGACAAAGGGAATTGTATACAGGGTTACTTGAATCCTCGACATCGTGGTTCATCTGATGAGATCATCGAGGAGCATGTGGGAGCCAACATGGGTATCCAGATCCCGCTATTGGTTATTGACCGGAGAGGCGTCTCGGTCATGTCTGCATGTCTCCCAAACCCGTAGGGTCTACACACTTAGGGTTCGGTGACGCTAGGGTTGTAGAGATATGTGTATGCAGTAACCCGAAAGTTGTTCGGAGTCCCGGATGAGATCCCGGACGTCACGAGGAGTTCCGGAATGGTCCGGAGGTAAAGAATTATATATAGGAAGTCAGGTTTCGCCATCGGGAAAGTTTCGGGGTCACCGTATTGTATCGGGACCATCGGAAGGGTCCTGGGGTCCATCGGTGGGGCCACCTATCCGGAGGGCCCCATGGGCTGAAGTGGGAGGAACCAGCCTGGTGGGCTGGTGCACCCCCCTTGGGCCCCCCGTGCGCCTAGGGTTGTGAAACCCTAGGGGTGGGGGCGCCTCCACCTGGCTTGGGGGGCAAGCCACCCCCTGGCCGCCGCCCCCCTAGGAGATTGCATCTCCTAGGGCCAGCGCCCCCCTCCTGGGAGGCCTATATAAAGAGGGGAGAGGGAGGGCAGCCGCACCCATGCTCTTGGCGCCTCCCTCTCCCCTTGCTACACCTCTCCCTCTCATAGAAGCTTGGCGAAGCCCTCCCGAGATCGCTACTGCATCCACCACCACGCCGTCGTGCTGCTGGATCTTCATCAACCACTCCTTCCCCCTTGCTGGATCAAGAAGGAGGAGACGTCTTCCTCAACTGTACGTGTGTTGAACACGGAGGTGCTGTCCGTTCAGCACTAGGATCATCGGTGATTTGGATCACGACGAGTACGACTCCCTCATCCCCGTTCTCTTGAACGCTTCCGCTCCATCTACAAGGGTATGTAGATGCACTCCTCTCTCTCGTTGCTAGATGAACTCATAGATTGATCTTGGTGAAACCGTAGGAATTTTTTTATTTTCTGCTACGTTCCCCAACAGTGGCATCATGAGCTAGGTCTATGCGTAGTTCTCTTTGCATGAGTAGAAAACAAACTTGTTGTGGGCGTAGATGTTGTCAACTTTCTTGCCACTACTAGTCTTATTTTGCTTCAGCGGTATTGTGGGATGAAGCGGCCCGGACCGACCTTACACGTACGCTTACGTGAGACAGGTTTCACCGACTGACATGCACTAGTTGCATAAGGTGGCTAGCGGGTGTCTGTCTCTCCCACTTTAGTTGGAGCAGATTCGATGAAAAGGGTCCTTATGAAGGGTAAATAGAAGTTGACAAATCACGTTGTGGCTTTTACGTAGGTAAGAAAACGTTCTTGCTAGAACCCTATTGCAGCCACGTAAAAGATGCAACAACAATTAGAGGATGTCTAACTTGTTTTTGCAGCAATTGCTTTGTGATGTGATATGGCCAAAAGTTGTGATGAATGATATATATATGTGAGGTATGAGATCATGTTCTTGTAATAGGAATCACGACTTGCATGTCGATGAGTATGACAACCGGCAGGAGCCATAGGAGTTGTCTTAATTATTGTATCACCTGCGTGTCAATGATTTAACGCCATGTAATTACTTTACTTTATTGCTAAACCGTTAGCCATAGTAGTAGAAGTAATAACTGGCGAGCAACTTCATGGAGACACGATGATGGAGATCATGGTGTCATGCCGGTGACAAAGATGATCATGGAGCCCCGAAAATGGAGATCAAAGGAGCTATATGATATTGGCCATATCATGTCACTACTATTTGATTGCATGTGATGTTTATCATGTTTTTGCATCTTGTTTACTTAGAACGATGGTAGTAAATAAGATGATCCCTCATAATAATTTCAAGAAAGTGTTCCCCCTAACTGTGCGCCGTTGCGAAAGTTCGTTGTTTCGAAGCACCACGTGATGATCGGGTGTGATAGATTCTAACGTTCACATACAACGGGTGTAAGACAGATTTACACACGCATAAACACTTAGGTTAACTTGACGAGCCTAGCATGTACAGACATGGCCTCGGAACATGTAACACCCTGGATGTAACTTTCCATAATTGTAACTCCAACTCTTGCCATTTTCGGCATTGTGATATGATATTCCCTCCGTGGTTGGGCTTTTGTCTTTCGTTTTTGCATTTTGTCCATGTCATGCATTTATATCATGTCATCATGTGCATCGCATTTGCATACGTGTTCGTCTCATGATTCCGAGCATTTTTCCCGTTGTCCGTTTTGCAACCCGGCACTCCTATGTCCCCCGGCGTCCCCTTTTACGTTTTTCCGTGAGTGGGTACTAAACTTTCTCGGAATGGACCGAGGTTTGTCAAGTGGCCTTGGTATACCACCGGTAGACCACCGGTCAAGTTTCGGGTCATTTGGAGCTCGTTTGGTACTCCAACGGTTAACCGCACTCTTGCAAAGGCCTCTTTTAAGTTGCAGCCCAACACCCCTTCAAAACAGCCCGATAACCCATCTAAGTCACTTCCATGCTCTCCGTCGTTCGATCACGATCGTGTGGGCGAAAACTACACCTCATTTGGACTCTCCTAGCTCCCTCTATGCCTATTTAAGCACCCCCATTCCAAATCGGGTCCAAACCCTAGCCATCCTCATCCCCGCGCCACCGGACAAATTCCCGACGTACGGACACGGCCGCCCCGCCCGCCGCCGCCCGGCGAACCGGGCGCGACACGTGGCACCCGCCACATGCCGCCCAGCCCGCCAGTTCCGCCCGCCCGCCGAAGCCCGCCCGGCCAGCCCGCCCCTCGCCTCCGCCACAAGCGCCCTCCGCCCGCGCGCCTCCCTCCGCCCGTCGCCGCCGCCGTTGATCTCCGGCGCCGACCTCGCTCTTGGCGCCCGGCGACCACCGCCACCGCCCCGCCCGCATGACCACCAGCCACCACCGCCGCACCGGCCACCACCGCATGTTGTTTTTCTATTATAAGTTCCTGTAGCATGTTGTTTTCTTGCTCTGAACATTGCTTCCTGATGCTGTTTTTGCCATGTCCAGCCTGATATTTTGTGCACTTTTGCCATGCTTGTTTGAACCTGTTATGATGTGATTTAGCCGTAGCTCAGTGTTCATCTTTTGTCAAGCATCTTGAGTAGATCACTGCCATGTGCTTTGTTGGTACGTTTGGGTGCAGTAGCTTAATTTCTTGTTGCTTTCTATGTGGCATCATGCTGTTAATGGCAGATTTGTGCCATTCTTGTTTTGCTTGTCATTTGCAAACCGTGCATCCGATTCCGGTGATCCTTATATCGATTTCAACGAAATCATCTCATCTTTCAGCGGCATACTTGGTTTGCCAAGTTGATGCCTGGTTCATCATTTTCCTTCCGGAGCGTGCATACACATTGCATATCACATCTCGCATATCATGTCATGTTTTGCATCATGTTGCTTGTGCATTGCACCGTGATTTATTGTGGTTCCTTTGTTTGTGTTCTTGCTTTGGGTAGAGCCGGAGGCGAGTGCGTGAGCGAGGAACCTGTTGAGAACGCTTACGAGGATCAAGCTTTCGACAACTCGAGAACTTTGCGAGCAAGATGACCATACCCTCGAAATCACTTCTATCTTTGCTATGCTAGATGCTCGCTCTTTTGATATGCCTATGCTACGATGCCTATCACTTGCTTATCATGCCACCCATATTGCCATGTCAGCCCTAACCATCCTTTCCTAGCAAACCGTTGATTGGCTATGTTACCGCTTTGCTCAGCCCTCTTATAGCGTTGCTAGTTGCGGTGAAGATGAAGTTTGTTCCTTGTTGGAACATGGAGATGTTGTTCCTTGTTGGAACATGTTTACTTGTTGGGGATATCACAATATATATATCTGCTATAATTAATGCATCTATATACTTGGTAAAGGGTGGAAGGCTCGGCCTTATGCAGGTGTTTTGTTCCACTCTTGCCACCTAGTTTCCGTCATACCGGTGTTATGTTCCTTGATTTCGCGTTCCTTACGGTTGGGTGATTTATGGGACCCCTTGACAGTTCGCTTTGAATAAGACTCCTCCAAAGAAGGCCCAACTTTGGTTTTACCATTTGCCACCTAAGCCTTTTTCCCCGGGTTTTCGCGAGCCGAGGGACATCTTTATTTAAACACCGGGCGGTGCTCCTTGACGTTGGTCCAAACTAGAGCACCGTCTTGGGACCATTCCTTGGCAACTTGGATTACGTCGGTTCTCAGACGCTTCGCTTATCCGGTGTGCCACGAGAACGAGATATGTGCAGCTCCTATCGGGATTTGTCGGCACATTCGGGCGGTTTTGCTGGTCTTGTTTTATTGCTGTCGAAATGTCTTGTAGTCCGGGATTCGAGATTGATCGGGTCTTCCGGTAGAAGAATATCCTTCGTTGACCGTGAGAGCTTATAATGGGCTAAGTTGGTACACCTCTGCAGGTATTATCTTTGAAAGCCGTGCCCGATTTATGAGGCGAAGGGAATTTGTTAATGTCGGTTGTAGAAAACCGAAGTTGACCTCAACTAAAATACACATCAACGCGTGTGTAACCGTGATGGTCTCTTCTCGGAGTCCGGAAAGTGAACACGTGTTGGAGTAATGTTTGGCGTAAGTAGTTCAGGATCACTTCTTGATCGCTACTAGCTTCACGACCGTGCTTTGCTTCTCTTCTCGCTCTCTTTTGCGAATGTAGCCACCATATATGCTAGTCACTTGCTGCAGCTCCACCTTACAACTCTGTCCTTCCTTTAAGCTTAAATAGTCTTGATCTCGCGGGTGTGAGATTGCTGAGTCCCCGTGACTCACATTCTACCAAAACATTTGCAGGTGCCGACGATGCCAGTGCAGGTGACGCAACCGAGCTCAAGTGGGAGTTCGACAAGGAACGTGGTCGTTACTATGTGTCTTTTCACGATGATCGATAGTGGAGCCAGTTGGGACGATCGGGATCTGTGTAGCATTTGGGGTATCTTCTTTTATTTTGGTTCCGTAGTCGGACCTTGAGTGTAATCTAAATGATGGATGTTTATTTATGTATTGTGTGAAGTGGCATTGTAAGCCAACTATGTATCTTTTTCCCTTATGTATTACATGGGTTGTGTGAAGATTACCTCACTTGCGACATTGCTTTCAATGCGGTTATGCCTCTAAGTCGTGCTTGACACGTGGGAGATATAGCCGCATCGAGGCGCGCAAGTTGGTAATCGAGCCTTCCCGACTTAGGAGCCCCTACTTGATTGTTTCTTTGGCGTTGTTGAGTCTAGAATGGAAAATGTTTTGAGTCTTAGGATTATATATATCGGAGAGTAGGATTCTTTTACTCCCCAGTCCTTAAATAAGCTCTGTGAGGTCTCTGACGTAGAAGTATTGACTCTCCTCTCCTCAAATTTCACTAAATTTTTTTAGGATCACGCGGGTATCTTGGAATCGTTCGATGGTTTTGTGGCGAGAACATTGTTCTTGGTGCCTCGACATTTAGGGGTTGTGGCGGTGTCCGGGGAGTTGAGCTCCGAGGTGTTGTCGTCACAATTTTATCGTTGCGATTCGGAATACCGAGATTTGCCGACATCGAAATCTCTTTTGTGCGATTGTTGGTGAGATAACCCGATAACCCGATCTTGGGCGAGCTCGGGAGTATTGCCATGACTCATATAACGGATGCTTTTGAAGGTCGAGGTACCACGATTTCGAAGGTTTCTTGGTTATGTGTTGACGGATGGATACAATTGGATCTATGTATTGTTAGTTTGGGTGATATATTTTGTGTCCCCTGTATCCCCAACACCAGATTGCATAACCAGAAAGTTTCGGGAGTTTATAGGTGGGAATTCTAGTAGCTTACAGGATATCTTTCCAACAGATGTATGATTTGAGATTGGGGTCCAACGTCTAGTGGTCCGCCCATCCACGGTCGATTTACAGTGGTCGCGAGGCGTCTTAAAGAATCCTTGGCTATGCTGATTCGGGGACGTCTTGTTTGTCATTCGTGACGTCCATGTCGTCGTGTCTCGTGTGGGCCCCACCACGAACACTTTGGGCAAAATCTCTATCATGTGTTTGTTCCGGCTTATTCTAGAAGCCAATCTTTTGTTTTGTTTTCAGTTGTGATATTCGAGTTGTTTCAAAGGCAGATGGTGATTCCATACCTTTATCTAAGTGGCTTCTCACCTTAATGGACGTGTGATGTTAGCTTTTGGAATTCATTCGTTCATCTTTGTTCGAATGTTTATTGTGAAGACTATATGTTGCAATTTCTATCCGTTGATTCAACTTGTCTATCTGTCTATCAAGTGCTAACGGATGTCACCCTCTTCAGGATGGCTCCGCCAACGCGTCAGAATCCGGAACGCAATGAAGGGAATCAGTCGAACCCTCCACCTCCACCTCCGCCTCCGGAGGCCTGGCAAGCTATCATGGCAGCCACCAATGCCAATGCTCAGATGATTTTGCAACTCTTGCAAGAGCGTACTCAAGGGCAAGGCATTCAAGGAAATCATGGTCAAGGCAACAACCAGCCGCACTTTGCTACTCTCAATCGGTTCCTCGCTAATCAGCGAAGTCTTTCGGTTTACGTAGCCGAGGCCACGAGGCGCGACGATTGGCTTGTGGACATCTGCAAGCATTTTGAATGCAGCAATGTCGGACCTGAGGACTTTTTCAAGTTTGCATCGTTTCAACTCAAGGACCAAGCTGCTGAGTGGTACCAACAATACAAAGATTCGGAGGAGGTCGTGTCATTACAGGATGAGTTCCGCCGAGATTTGAGCTCACCACATTCGAAAAGTGTTGTTGAGAGCAAGCGTGAGGAGTTCCGCAATCTCAAGCAAGGCAACATGTCGTGTATCAATACAATATCCAGTTCGAAACTCGCTCGCTTTGCTAAGCAAGGCGTCCACGATGAAAAGAGTATGATCTATCAATTCAGAGGTGGTGCGAGAGAAGATCTGCAATTAGCTCTTGTGCTTTTGAGCGAGAAAAGTATGATGAATTCTACAACATGGCATCAAGCAAGAAGCTGCCCAGCTCAAATGTGAGGCTTCTAAGAAGAGAATCGGGGATGCAGTTCAGTCTTCTTCTTCCTCTCAAGTGGCAGCTAAGCAGCGAAGTTCTACCTTCCTCCTCCTCCGTTCCGTCGGCCTTATCGCCAGAAGAACTCAGTGGCGTGGATCTTCCCACCCACCCAACCCAGGCTATCGTAACAAGTCAAATTCTCAAGCTCCAAAGACAAATGCTCCTTACCACCGTCCGCTCTCGAGGTGACTTGCAACAAATGTCAGCAGAAAGGTCACTATGCGAACAAGTGCTTCAACCAAAGCGCCTTCGCCCTCCTCCTCTGTGAAATCTTCCAGCAATGCGGTGGTCAAGCATAATCCAAAGCATGCCAAGGTGAATATGATGAATGCAGCTCAAGCGGAGGAATCTCTTGATGTGATAATGGGTAATCTCTCGATTAATGATATTCTGCAAAAGTCTTATTTGATCTTTGGTGCATCGCATTGTTTCATGTCAAGATCGTTCTTTGCAAAGAATGATTTTTCTTGGTCTTACTGGATAAACCTTTGGGTATTGTTTCTCCGGGAAGTCAATGAGAGCCAACTCAATAGTTCATGATGTCTCTATCAAGATGGGCGACTATAGATTTCTTTCTAAACCATTTGTCCTTGGTGACTCGGATATTGATCTTATTCTTGGGATGGACTGGCTTTCTCAGCACAAAGCTCAGCTTGATTGTGCTGCCAGGGAAATTCAATTGACTCACTCTTCTAATGATGTGATCATCTATGCCGCTCGTGATGAAACCATTCGGTTGTTTTCTCTCAATGAGAAGGGCGAATTGGATGCTATCTCTCGATTCGATCGTTTGTGAGTACCAAGATGTCTTTCGGAAGAGCTTCGGGTATGCCTCCTCATCGGCCAGTTGAATTCGTTATCGATCTTGAGCCTGGCACTGAACCCGTTTGCAAGCGTCCATACAAGCTTGGACCTGATGAGCTGAAGGAATTGAAGAAGCAGCTCGATGAACAAGAGCGTCTGGGTTTGATCAGACCGAGTTCATCTCCTTGGGGTTGTGGTGTTCTTTTGTCCGGAAGAAGGATGGCACGGACCGACTTTGCGTCGATTACCGTCCATTGAATAAGAAGACAATCAAGAACAAGTATCCACTTCCCAACATCAATGAGCTTTTCGAGCAACTCAAAGGTGCTAAAGTGTTCTCCAAGCTTGACCTTCGTATGGGTTATCATCAGATTAGCATTCGTGAACAAGATATTCCCAAGACAGCATTCGAACAAGCTTTGGTTCTTATGAATATCTTGTCATGTCTTTCGGCCTCGTCAATGCTCCTCCAACATTCTCTCGGATGATGAACTTCATCTTCAACCCCTACACCAATGAATTCGTCTTGGTCTATCTTGATGATATTTTGGTCTTCTCCAAGAATAAGAAGGATCATGCCAAACATTTGCGATTGGTGCTAGACAAGCTCGAGAGCATCAATTCTATCTGAAGTTTTCCAAATGTGAATTTTGGCTTGATGAAGTGCTTTATCTTGGTCATATCATCTCCGCCAAGGGCATCGCTGTTAATCCCGAGAAGGTGTCCGCAATTGTGAATTGGGAACCTCCTCGGAATGTCAAGCAACTCATAGATTTTCTTGGTCTTGCAAGCTATTGCGAAGATTCATTGAGAACTTCTCCAAGATTGCAAAGCCTCTTTCCAACCTCCTCGAAGCATGTGAAGTATATACGGTCTCCACGAGTGTGGCGTTGCTTTCAATACTCTCAAAGAGAAACTCGTCACAGCTCTGTCTTAACTCCTCTGATGAATCCAAGCCATTTGAAGTTTTACGTGATGCTTCTCTTCAAGGTCTCGGTCTGTGTTAATGCAAGAGAAGAGAGTTGTGGCCTATACCTCTCATCAACTGAAGCCCAACGAAAGAACTACCCCACTCACGATCTTGAGTTGGCGGCGTTGTCCATGCTTTGATAACGTGGAGACATCTCTTGTTGGGAAGGAAAGTGGACATTTTCACCGATCACAAGAGCCTCAAGTATATCTTCACTCAACCCAACCTCAACCTCGAGGCGGACTCGATGGGTCGAAATGATTCAAGAGTACAACCCAAGTATTGAATATACTCGGGCAAGGCCAATGTCATTGCAGATGCTTTGAGCAGGAAGGCTTATCGCAACAGCCTAATCCTCAAGCCCTTCCAACGGATCTCTGTGAAGCTTTCCATAAGCTGAATCTTCAAGTTGTTCCTCAAGGCTTTCTTGCCAACCTCATCGTTTCTCCTACTTTGGAAGATCAGATTCGTGAGGCTCAACTTCTGGATGCCATGGTGAAAAAGGTGAAGCGTGGTATCGACAAGGGCATTTCAAATACAAGTGCTTCCACATTGATGACAAAGATACTCTTTTCTTGAGGACGGATTGTGGTTCCAAAGGGTGATCTCGTAAAGTCATTATGAGCGAGGCACACAATTCGCTTCTATCCATTCATCTGGAAGTACAAAGATGTACCATGACCTCAAGCAGTCATATTGGTGGACTCGAATGAAGCGAAATTGCTCAATTCGTGAATGAATGTGATGTCTGCGAGAAGAGTTAAAGCGAACACCAAAGACCAGCTGGTCTCCTTCAACCTCTTGCTATTCGGAATGGAAGTTTGATCATATCGAAATGGATTTCGTGACTGGTTTTCCAAAGTCAAGCGTGGAAATGATGCTATCTTCGTTGTCATTGACAAGCTTACTAAAGTGGCTCATTTTCTTCCTATCAAAGAATCTATCACAACAGCTCGGTTGGCGAGCTATACACCTCGAGGATTGTCTCCTTGCACGGCATTCCACAAGTGATCTCTTGGACCGTGGCAGCATCTTTACCTCCAAGTTTTGGGATTCTTTTGAAGGCCATGGGCACCAACATTCGTTTCAGCACAGCTTTCCATCCTCAAACAAGTGGCCAAGTCGGCGAGTTAATCAAATCCTTGAAGATATGCTCGGGGCTTGTGTCATTTCCTTCGGTTTGAAGTGGGAAGATTGTCTTCCATATGCCGAGTTCTCCTACAACAACAGCTTCCAGCGAGTTCGGGCAAGGCCCCATTCGAAATTCTCTATGGCGAAAAGTGCGTACTCCTCTCAATTGGTCCGAGACAGGTGAGCGCCAACTTCTTGGCAATGACTTGATCCGAAGCGGAAGAAATGTGCAAAGTCATTCGTGAGAATCTCAAAGCCGCATAATCGCGCGGAAAAGCTATTATGATGACAAGCACCGTGATGTGGCTTTTGAAATCGGAGACCATGTCTACCTCGCGTCTCTCAATGAAAGGCACTCGTCGCCCGGTATCAAAGGAAGCTTGCCCCTAGATCGTGGGTCCTTTCAAGATCATTGGCAAAAGAGGCGATCTCGCCTATCAACGAGCTTCCGTCCAACTTCGCGAACGTGCATGATGTGTTTCACGTGTCACAGCTTTGCAAGTGCTTCAAGACTCTGAGCGCACTATCAACTTCAAGAAATTGACCTTCAAGAAGATCTCTCTTATCATGAGCACCCGTTGCTATTCTTGAAGAAACCGGCGCAAGACTACGCAACAAGTCAATCAAATTCCTGAAAGTGAAGTGGTCACACCATTCCGACCGTGAAGCCACACAGCGCGAGAGGATCACCTCCGTTCAAATATCCGGAGTTCTTTCAGTCCTAGATCTCGGGGCGAGATCCTCTTGTAGTGGTGGAGTGTTGTAACACCCGGATGTAACTTTCCATAATTGTAACTCCAACTCTTGCCATTTTCGGCATTGTGATATGATATTCCCTCCGTGGTTGGGTTTTGTCTTCGTTTTGCATTTTGTCCATGTCATGCATTTTATATCATGTCATCATGTGCATCGCATTTGCATACGTGTTCGTCTCATGATTCGAGCATTTTTCCGTTGTCCGTTTTGCAATCCGGCACTCCTATGTCCCCGGCGTCCCCTTTTACGTTTTCCGTGGCGGTACTAAACTTTCTCGGAATGGACCGAGGTTTGTCAAGTGGCCTTGGTATACCACCGGTCAAGTTTGGGTCATTTGGAGCTCGTTTGGTACTCAAACGGTTAACCGCACTCTCGCAAAGGCCTCTTTTAAGTTGCAGCCCAACACCCCTTCAAAACAGCCCAATAACCCATCTAAGTCACTTCCATGCTCTCCGTCGTTCGATCACGATCGTGTGGCGAAAACTACACCTCATTTGGACTCTCCTAGCTCCCTCTATGCCTATTTAAGCACCCCCATTCCAAATCCGGGTCAAACCCTAGCCATCCTCATCCCGCCACGGGACAAATTCCCGCGACGGACACGTCGCCCGCCAGCGCCGCCCAGCCCGCCAGGCCCGCCGCCCGCCCCCCGCCCAGCGTCGCCTCCGCCGCCCGCCCCTCGCCCGGCCGCGCCTCCTCCGCCCGATGCCGCCGCCCGTGATCTCCGCCGACCTCGCCCAAGGCCTCGCGACCACCGCCACCAGCCGCCCATGCCACACTGCCACCACCACCAAGCCTGCCACCACCACAGCCCGCCGTCACCGCGCTGCCTGCCCCGTCTCCGGCCGCGCGCGCCGCCTCCCGGTCGGCCCCGTCGGCCCGCCGCCTCCTCCCGGCCCGTGCTTGGCGAGTGGCAGCGCCGCCCGCCGCGCGGATCGGCCAGATCCAATCGAGCCCGCGGGGTTGACTTCTTCCCCCCTCAAAATTCGTCTAAGTTTTTGTTTCGGTGATTATTTTGTGGCATTTTCAACGCATCATAACTCTGTGCCCGTAGCTCCGTTTCATGCGTGTAATATGTCAAAATGTTCGCCTCGAAGAGTAGATCATTTCATCTCATTGATTCATTTTCATTTGAGCTCATATTGATGCCGGAAATGCTGTTAGAAGAGGGTTATGTGATGTTAGTTTCTGTTTCTTAACAGAACATGCACTTTTGTTATTTTTGCTATGATTGATGTGTGCACCCTATGAATTTGAGTCCTACATGTGTTTTGTAATATGCCATGCCATCTTTCAGGGGTGTATGCCATGTATTTTTGTGATCTATGTGGTGACTAGCACAAGCATGCAAAGTAGGCTTCTGATGTTGCTGATTTCAGCCTGTTTCTTGATATTTTGATGCCATGTTAACTTGATGCTACCGAGAGATCCATGCATATTTTGAGATACTTCAGTAAGGATGTTTTGAACATATGGTTATGCTCTACCATCCATGCCTTTTTTTGCAATTATGGAGTGCCATAGCTTGAGTCAATCGAGCTCTACTTTTGCTATAAAATGTTTCCTGGCAGATTGGTTACATGTTATTCAATTTTGCCAAGGTTGTTGTGGTTGATCCGTGTATGCTATGATGTTGTTCTTGCCATGTATATCTTCTATGCTATGTCTTCTTGATGTATATATGCTTAGTTTTTCATGTAAGGCTCTGTAGTGAGTGCTTCGAGCTCTTAAACATGCCTACTTGTTATCTGTTTTTGACATGCCATGTTGCTGAATCTGTTAACGAAACTTGCCATTTTGACATGGGTGTTACTATATTTTCTGATCCTTTTTGGCTTATGGCCAGTAAGGGACTTTTGTTCTATGCTTTGAGTAGATTCATGCCATGCCTAGTTTTGCTATTATAAGTTCCTGTAGCATGTTGTTTTCTTGCTCTGAACATTGCTTCCTGATGCTGTTTTTGCCATGTCCAGCCTGATATTTTTTGCACTTTTGCCATGCTTGTTTGAACCTGTTATGATGTGATTTAGCCGTAGCTCAGTGATCATCTTTTTTCAAGCATCTTGAGTAGATCACTGCCATGTGCTTTGTTGGTACGTTTGGGTGCAGTAGCTTAATTTCTTGTTGCTTGCTATGTGGCATCATGCTGTTAATGGCAGATTTGTGCCATTCTTGTTTTGCTTGTCATTTGCAAACCGTGCATCCGATTCCGGTGATCCTTATATCGATTTCAACCGAAATCATCTCATCTTTCCAGCAGCATACTTGGTTTGCCAAGTTGATGCCTGGTTCATCATTTTCCTTCCGGAGCGCGCATACGCATTGCATATCACATCTCGCATATCATGTCATGTTTTGCATCATGTTGCTTGTGCATTGCACCGTGATTTATTGTGGTTCCTTTGTTTGTGTTCTTGCTTTGGGTAGAGCCGGAGGCGAGTGCGTGAGCGAGGAACCTGTTGAGAACGCTTACGAGGATCAAGCTTTCGACAACTCGAGAACTTTGCGAGCAAGATGACCATACCCTCGAAATCACTTCTATCTTTGCTATGCTAGATGCTCGCTCTTTTGCTATGCCTATGCTACGATGCCTATCACTTGCTTATCATGCCACCCATATTGCCATGTCAGCCCTAACCATCCTTTCCTAGCAAACCGTTGATTGGCTATGTTACCGCTTTGCTCAGCCCTCTTATAGCGTTGCTAGTTGCGGTGAAGATGAAGTTTGTTCCTTGTTGGAACATGGAGATGTTGTTCCTTGTTGGAACATGTTTACTTGTTGGGGATATCACAATATATATCTGCTATAATTAATGCATCTATATACTTGGTAAAGGGTGGAAGGCTCGGCCTTATGCACAGTGTTTTGTTCCACTCTTGCCACCCTAGTTTCCGTCATACGGTGTTATGTTCCTTGATTTAGCGTTCCTTACGGTTGGGTGATTTATGGGACCCCTTGACAGTTCGCTTTGAATAAGACTCCTCCAGCAAGGCCCAACTTTGGTTTTACCATTTGCCACCTAAGCCTTTTCCCCGGGTTTCGCGAGCCGAGGTCATCTTTATTTAAACCCCGGGCGGTGCTCCTTGACGTTGGTCCAAACTAGAGCACCGTCTGGGACCATTCCTTGGCAACTTGGATTACGTCGGTTCCTGTCGCTTCGCTTATCCGGTGTGCCACGAGAACGAGATATGTGCAGCTCCTATCGGGATTTGTCGGCACATTCGGGCGGTTTTGCTGGTCTTGTTTTATTGCTGTCGAAATGTCTTGTAGTCCGGATTCGAGATTGATCGGGTCTTCCGGTAGAAGGAATATCCTTCGTTGACCGTGAGAGCTTATAATGGGCTAAGTTGGTACACCTCTGCAGGGTATTATCTTTCGAAAGCCGTGCCCGCGGTTATGAGGCAGATGGGAATTTGTTAATGTCCGGTTGTAGAAAACCCGAAGTTGACCTCAACTAAAATACACATCAACCGCGTGTGTAACCGTGATGGTCTCTTCTCGGCGGAGTCCGGGAAGTGAACACGGTGTTGGAGTAATGTTTGACGTAAGTAGTTCAGGATCACTTCTTGATCGCTACTAGCTTCACGACCGTGCTTTGCTTCTCTTCTCGCTCTCTTTTGCGAATGTAGCCACCATATATGCTAGTCACTTGCTGCAGCTCCACCTTACAACTCTGTCCTTCCTATAAGCTTAAATAGTCTTGATCTCGCGGGTGTGAGATTGCTGAGTCCCCGTGACTCACAGATTCTACCAAAACAGTTGCAGGTGCCGGCGATGCGGTGCAGGTGATGCAACCGAGCTCAAGTGGGAGTTCGACGAGGAACGTGGTCGTTACTATGTGTCTTTCCGATGATCAGTAGTGGAGCCCAGTTGGGACGATCGGGATCTGTAGCATTTGGGGTATCTTCTTTTATTTTGGTTCCGTAGTCGGACCTTGAGTGTAATCTGAATGATGGATGTTTATTTATGTATTGTGTGAAGTGGCGATGTAAGCCAACTATGTATCTTTTTCCTTATGTATTACATGGGTTGTGTGAAGATTACCTCACTTGCGACATTGCTTTCAATGCGGTTATGCCTCTAAGTCGTGCTTCGACACGTGGGAGATATAGCCGCATCGAGGGCGTTACAGAACACAAGAGACCGAAAGGTCGATCATGAGTCGTATGGAAGATACGATCAACATGGAGATGTTCACCGATGATGACTAGTCCGTCTCACGTGATGATCGGACACGGCCTAGTCGACTCGGATCATGTATCACTTAGATGACTAGAGGGATGTCTAACCTGAGTGGGAGTTCATTAAATAATTTGATTAGATGAACTTAATTATCATGAACTTAGTCTAAAATCTTTACAAAATGTCTTGTAGATCAAATGGCCAACGCTCATGTCCACCTCAACTTCAACGCATTCCTAGAGAAAACCAAGCTGAAAGATGATGGCAGCAACTATCTCGGACTGGGTCCGAACACGAGATCATCCTCATAGCTGCAAAGAAAGATTATGTCTTAGAAGAACCACTAGGTGAAGCTCCCATCCCAGAGAACCAAGACTTTATGGACGCTTGGCAGTCTCGAGCTGATGATTACTCCCTCGTTCAGTGCGGCATGCTTTACAGCTTAGAACCGGGGCTCCAAAAGCGTTTTGAGCAATACGGAGCATATGAGATGTTCGAAGAGCTGAAAATGGTTTTCCAAGCTCATGCCCGGGTCGAGAGATATGAAGTCTCCGACAAGTTCTTTAGTTGTAAGATGGAGGAAAATAGTTCTGTCAGTGAGCACATACTCAAAATGTCTGGGTTGCACAACCGCTTGACTCAGCTGGGAGTTAATCTCCCGGATGACCTTGATTATTAATGAGAATCCTTGATCGCTTCCACCGAGCTACAAGAGCTTTGTGATGAACTTCAATATGCAGGGGATGGAAAAGACCATTCTGAGGTATATTCAATGCTGAAATCAGCGAGTAGAGATCAAAAGGAACATCAAGTGTTGATGGTGAATAAAACCACTAAGTTCAAGAAAGGCAAGAGTAAGAAGAACTTCAAGAAGGACGGCAAGGGAATTGTCGCGCCCGGTAAGCCGAGTTGCGGGAAGAAGTCAAAGAATGGACCCAAGCACGAGGCCGAGTGCTTTTATTGCAAGGAAGCGGACCTTTGAAGCGGAACTGCCCCAAATACTTAGCGGACAAGAAGGCCGGCAACACTAAAGGTATATGTGATATACATATAATTGATGTGTACCTTACCGATTACTCGTAGTAGCTCACAGGTATTTGATACCGTGCCGTTGCTCATATTTGTAACTCAAAGCAGGAGCTGCGGAATAAGCGGAGGCTGGCGAAGGGCGAGGTGACGATCTTGGCGTCGGGAATGGTTCCAAGGTCGATGTGATCGCCGTCGACACGCTACCTCTACATTTACCTACGGGATTAGTTTTAAACCTCAATAATTGTTATTTAGTGCCAGCTTTGAGCATGAACATTGTATCGGATCTCGTTTAATCTGAGATGGCTACTCATTTAAATCCAAGAATAATGGTTGTTCTATTTATATGAGAGATATGTTTTATGGTCATGCCTCGATGGTCAATGGTTTATTCTTAATGAATCTCGAGCGTGATGTTACACATATTCATAGTGTGAATACCAAAAATGTAAAGTTGATAACGATAGTCCCACATACTTGTGGCACTTGCCGCTATGGTCACATTGGTGTCAAAGCGCATGAAGAAGCTCCATCTTGATGGACTTTTAAGTCTCTCGATTATGAATCATTTGACACATGAGAACCATGCCTCATGGGCAAAATGACCAAGACTCCGTTCTCGGAACAATGGGCGAGCAACCAACTTATTGGAAATCATACATCTTGATGTGTGCGGTCCAATGGCGTTGAGGCTCATGGAGGATATCGTTATGTTCTCACTCTAGCGGCGACTTGAGTAGATATGGGTATGTCTACTTGATGAAACACAAATCTGAGACCTTTGAAAAGTTCAAGGAATTTCAGAATGAGGTAGAGAATCAACGTGACCGAAAATAAAGTTCTTCGATCAGATCGTGGAGGAGAATATTTAAGTCACGAATTTGGTACACACTTAAGGAAATGTGGAATAATTTCACAACTCACGCCGCTGGAACACCTCAAGCGTAACGGTGTGTCGAGCGTCGTGTCGCACTTTATTGGATATGGTGCGGTCTATGATGTCTCTTACCGATTTACGCTATCATTTTGGGGATCGCTCTAGAGACATCTACATTCACTTTAAATAGGGCACCGTCTAAATCCGTTGAGACGGCACCGTATGAATTATGGTTTGGGAAGAAACCTAAGCTGTCGTTTCTAAAAGTTTGGGGATGCGATGCTTATGTCAAGAAACTTCAACCTGAAAAGCTCGAACCCAAGTCGGAAAAATGCGTCTTCATAGGATACCCTAAGGAAACCATTGGGTATACCTTCTACCTCAGATCCGAAGGCAAGATCTTTGTTGCCAAGAACGGGTCCTTTCTGGAGAAAGAGTTTCTCTCGAGAGAAGTAAGTGGGAGGAAAGTGGAACTTGATGAAGTACTACCTCTTGAACCGGTGAGTAGCGCAGCTCGGGAAGATGTTCCTGTGGTGCCAGCACCAACTGAAGAGGAAGTTAATTATGATGATCAAGGTACTTGGATCAAGTTACTCTTGAACCGTAGGGTCCACGAGGACACGTTCCACACAGTGGTATGGCAACCCTGTCACGGAAATCATGTTGTTAGACAATGGTGAACCTTGAACTATGAAGAAGCGATGGCGGGCCAGATTCCAACAAATGGCTTGAAGCCATGCAATCCGAGATAGGATCCATGTATGAAAACAAAGTATGGACTTTGACAGACTTGCCCGATGATCGGCGACGATAGAAAACAAATGGATCTTTAAGAAGAAGATGAGCGCGATGGAAATGTTACCATCTATAAAGCTCGACTTGTCGCTAAGGGTTATCGGCAAGTTCAAGGGTTGACTATGATGAGACTTTCTCTCCCGTAGCGAAGCTGAAGTCCGTCCGAATCATGTTAGCAATTGCCGCATACTATGATTATGAGATATGGCAGATGGATGACAAAACGGCATTCCTTAACGGCTATCTTAAGGAAGAACTGTATATGATGCAGCCGGAAGGTTTTGTCGATCCCGAGAATGCTAACAAGGTATGCAGAGCTCCAGCGATCCATTTATGGGCGGTGCAAGCATCTCGGAGTTGGAACATTCGCTTTGATGAGATGATCAAAGCGTTTGGGTTTATCTTGAGACTTATGGAGAAGCTGCGTTTGCAAGAAAGTGAGTGGGAGCTCTGTAGCATTTCTCATATTATATGTAGATGACATACTTTTGATGGGAAATGATATAGAACTTTTGGACAGCATTAAGGCCTACTTGAATAAGTGTTTTTCAATGAAGGACCTTGAAGAAGCTGCTTACATATTAGGCATCAAGATCTATAGGGATAGATCAAGACGCCTCATAGGTCTTTCACAAAGCACATACCTTGATAAGATATTGAAGAAGTTCAATATGGATCAGTCCAAGAAAGGATTCTTACCTGTATTGCAAGGTGTGAGATTGAGCTCGGCTCAATGCCCGACCACGTCAGGAGATAAAGAAGAGATGAGTGTCATCCCCTATGCCTCAGCCATAGGATCTATTATGTATGCCATGCTGTGTACCAGACCTGATGTAAACCTTTCCGTAAGTTTGGTAGGGAGGTACCAAAGTAATCCCGCAAGGACCTTTGGACAGCGGTCAAGAATATCTGAAGTACACGAAAAGGACAAAGGACATGTTTCTCGTCTATGGAGGTGACGAAGAGCTCGTCGTAAAGGGTTACGTCGATGCTAGCTTCGACACAGATCTGGATGACTCTAAGTCACAAACCGGATCGTGTATATTTTGAATGGTGGGGCGATGGCTGGTGCGATTTGCAAGCAAAGCGTCGTGGCGGGATCTACATGTGAAGCGGAATACATGGCAGCCTCGGAGGCAGCGCATGAAGCAATCTGGGTGAAGGAGTTCATCACCGACCTAGGAGTCATACCCAATGCGTCGGGGCCGATCGCACTCTTCTGTGACAACACTAGAGCTATTGCACATGCCAAGGAGCCCAGGTTTCACAAGAAGACCAGGCACATCAAGCGTCGCTTCAACTCCATTCGTGAAAATGTTCAAGATGGAGACATATATATTTGTAAAGTACATACGGACCTAAATGTAGCAGATCCGTTGACTAAACCTCTCCCTAGGGCAAAACATGATTGTCGGTGTCAAAACCGGCGGATCTCTGGTAGGGGGTCCCGAACTGTGCGTCTAGGCGAATGGTAACAGGAGACAAGGGACACGATGTTTTTACCCAGGTTCGGGCCCTCTCGATGGAGGTAATACCCTACTCCTGCTTGATTAATATTGATGATATGGGTAGTACAAGAGTAGATCTACCACGAGATCAAGGAGGCTAAACCCTAGAAGCTAGCCTATGGTATGATTGTTGTTCGTCCTACGGACTAAAACCCTCCGGTTTATATAGACACCAGATAGGTTAGGGTTACACAGAGTCGGTTACGATGGTAGGAGATCTACATATCCGTATCACCAAGCTTGCCTTCCACGCCAAGGGAAGTCCCATCCGGACATGGGACGAAGTCTTCAATCTTGTATCTTCATAGTCTTGGAGTCCGGCCGTGATGATAGTTCGGCTATCCGGACACCCCCTAGTCCAGGACTCCCTCAGTAGCCCCTGAACCAGGCTTCAATGACGACGAGTCCGGCGCGCATATTGTCTTCGGCATTGCAAGGCGGGTTCCTCCTCCGAATACTTCATAGAAGGTTTTGAACACCAGGATAGTGTCCGGCTCTGCAAAACAAGTTCCACATAACACGTAGAGAGAATAATTTTTGCACAGATCTGCTGACGTATTCCGCGGCGTGACATCACACCCCGGCCAGGCCTTTATATGAATCGTTTTTTACCGTTCCACCTTAGCGCGTTTAGCGAGGCGGTTTCCTTGGCACGTCTTATCAAAGCATAGATCGTGCCCCCTTATTCCGGGATTCTCATCAATACGGACGTGGGTAACCCATCCGCGCCATTGATTACGGCGCTTGGGAGATAAGCGAGTTTTACCAGGCTGGTGGGGGACGCATAGCTTCGTCCGTCCATATAAGGGGATAAGGATCCACCTTTTCACCTACGCCTTCTTCCTCCTTTGCTCATCCATTTCCAAGACTCGAGCTCCAGCGCCCAAGTCCGCACATCCCACCTCAACCTTCTCCAACCATGTCGGGAGGCGGGAGGCAGGTGGATGGCCTCCTCCGTCACGGAGGGCACATCAAAGACTGCAGGAGGCGGATATTTGTCCGCGACATCAGCGCCAAAGCTGCCCGGCAGGGCAGCTCATTCCAACCCCTGCCCCATGAGAGGGTGGTATTTCTCCCCACTTCCTCCATGGACTAGGTTTTCCACTTCACCCATTTGTCCAGGGGCTCATGTTCTACTACGGCCTGGACTTCCACGACCTGGCCCAATTTTATCCTCAACATCTCGGCGTTTATCGTCAGTATGCGAAACCTTCCTCTGCATCAGCCCCACTTGACCTATGGCTGAAGATCTTCAATGTCGAGCCGAAGGTAGTGGGCGGCCGTCAAGCGAATCTTGGAGCGCCATGGTCGGCAAGATGGCCAAGGTCCTATGGCTCGAGGGCGCCTTTGTGGAGACAATAAAGGGCTTGCAATCGGGGTGGTTCTACATCACCGAGCCACGCGACCCCGAATGGGTGGCGGCCCCCGAATTCAGATCTGGCTTCCCCACACGGCTCTCTTCATGGAAAGAGACGGCCCTGACATGGGGGAATTCGGACGAGCTATCCGGACTCCAAACATGCGTCCGAAACCTGGTGGACAAGAATCTCAGGCTTGTCGACGTAATCCAGGTGATGCTCATCCACCGGATTCTCCCATGCCAACAACGGGCCTTTAATTTGTGGGAGTTTGATCCGGCACAACACCGAACCTTGAGCCGGCTCTTGACACTACGTGCGAAGATGCAGGAAGGTCTTGTTCAAAGTCTTGAAGCCCAGCATCCGCTAACAAAGATCACGGATACAGCTCGCGGCGTCAAGCGGCGAGTAAGATATTTTACCCTTTACGGGACTCTTTTTCATAGATTGACTCTATGTGGGATCTAAAACTCCCTAATCTTTGACAAGACTGGCTGAAGACGTCGGACAGATTAAGCTGTCGGCTCCTTTGCCGGAAGACCCAGCGGACGCCCGATTGGCGGGGCTGCTGGCTCCGGTACCCATGTGGTGCGGAGAAGAAGGCCAAGAAGGAGGCCACGGGAACTCGAAGGAGCTCACGGCGCCAGTGTCTTTGTCGAGTTCTGAAGCGAATCTTCTCCCGAGGACGAGGAGGAGGAAAAAAGCGTCTCCCCGGCGAAGAGGAGAGGAAAGGAAGGCCGCCCCAGCCCAGGGAGGCGGAGGGTCCAGAAGGAAGAACCCTTCCTCCGGACTTCTCCACCAACGTCGGCGACGACGATGAGGATTGGCCAACAAGGGCCAAGCCCTGGCGAGATCGTAAGTGTCCGGATACCCATGGCTTTTTATCATTGCATAGTGTTCTCTAATGCCGAACAATCATGCAGCCCGCCCAAGGCGAGTTCGCCACTTAGTCGGCGGGTCCCGAGTTAAATCGGAAATGGAAGTACTTCACTTCGACCGCCTCCTCACCTCACGCTGCAGGACGGCGCGGTGGGGCCCCAAGGGGGCTTGGTCAAGAGGAGGTGGCATAGGGCGCCACAAGGCAACCTCCCGGACTCAGGCGCGTGGGGGCAAGACCCCGGGGCTCTAAGCCCGACCCTTGTCCGGACTCCATGCGGAACCTTCATGGTTCGAGTCCGGCAAGTGGTCCTCGCAAGAAGGGTAAGGCGCGGTGTCCTCCGTCCAACCGGAGGCACCGGATAGCTCTTGGGCGCGCAACAGCGCCTCCATCGAGGAGGAGCACCGCATTGTTATGAGTGCGGTGATCCGGACGATTCGATCCGCCAAGAGGAGGCTGACCGAAGCTGTACCAGCCTTCTAACAGGCTTTGAGGTAAGTTTAGAATATGTAAAAATATTACCGCATAGACGGTAGCCTGATGCTTAGTTCGGTGTTAGGAAAGAAAAGCGGACTAAGGATCTAAAAAGATATATGCAGGAGTCTAACATAAGTATGTCAATATGGGAATGCAGGGCTGCTTGCTTGACCTCTGCCGCACTAATGCGGAGGTCAATGCATTGAAGCGAGCCTCGGCGGTCGAGAATGAGCTCGGCCAAGCCAAGAAGCAGCTCGAGGACAAGGAAGGTAAGTAGTACCTTATTAAAGAAATACCTTATAGAAAGGTTTAGGTTGCAAAAATAACAGGAATAACATGGGTACTGCAGGGGCCACGAACGAGGTGGCGGCCCTGAAGGAAGCGGTGTCCGTGGCGAAAACAAAGCGGCTGCGGGCGCACCGAGCGAGAGAAGGGGAGGCGCAGCTGGCCAAGATATGGCAAGAGCTCAAGCTCGTGGAAAAACACGAGTTTGGGCGTGACTTCGAACTCGAGTCGAAGCTCGCCTCGGCTCTTGAGAGTGCCAAAGCTGCTAAGGCCGAGGCCCAAAAAGCCCTCCAAGAAATTGAATCATTAAAGAAGATAGCGGCGGGTAAGGCATTATTTATGCAAAGCAAGCATGTGAAAGTGAATTACCTATTACTTACCCAGATTCGGAGCTCTCTAGGAGCATTCGCAGATTTGCCCCGTAGTGTGTGCGATCTTTGCCGCATTCTACCGCGCCAAGGAGGGAGCTCGGCGGAAAAGGTGTTACGGTCTCGGTATCTTTGAGGCGGACATCCGTGCCCTGACGACCAGCTGAAGCAGCTGGTCGAGCTCCACAAGGTCGCCGAACAGGCCATGAAGGGCCTTATAAGCGGCTGTGGCCATTGGAAGCCATGCACAGGAGCTACTTGTCTTAGTGCAGCGGCTGGTGGGCCTTTGTCCACGGATTGAAGTCATCAAGCGCTCCGTCTACATTGAAGGTGTCTGTCGGGCCCTTGCCCGTGCTAAAGTGCTGCTGGGGCAAGCTGGATGCGGGAAGCTTGTGACGGATGGGCCACCGAAGGGCAAGGAGCATCGCACGCCCGAAATGTACTATGAGGGCCTCTGAAGGTGCCCACTTGAATAGCGGATGAGTGCTCCAAAGATGTAATTTTTGAATAGGCTCGCATTTTTTATCCTGTACGCTGAAAACTTGTTCATATGCGCTAAGCAACGCTTGTTAATTTAAAATATTACCTTCTGTGCGGCCGTTTATTAAATTTGAGAGATGGCAAGTCGTTGGCTTCAGCCCCCATGCCACGAGTGCTGGGGTGTTCGGGATAAACTTGAGCACTCTTGTTCCCATTCTTGGGTCCATTCTTGGGAGCCGGGCAGACCCAACTATTGACCCAAGACATGATTCGGAGCCGATGCATATAATGCTATAAGTTCGGCGTGCCGCACTTGTGAAAGTGTTCGGACTTATCACACCATAATTTTGGGATACTTAAGCCCTGGTGTATTGGCCGTACCAAAGTGTCTGATTGCAACATGTCATGAAATGAACATATGTATAGATAAAGGAAGTAGTGCAATAATAAGCAAAAGCTATGTATTGTTTATTCAAAAAGGTACTGCGATGAAAGCGAGCGATACAAATAGTCACGATAAGCAAGGGATGGGACTATCTAACATGTCCCCCTCGAGGGTAAGCTGCGGGATGGTATGTAAAACAGGTATAATGCTCGTAATAGAGACCACTGAACACTCGGCGTGGCTTTACGCTTCCACGGCTGTTGCATCGTGAGTTCGGCGATTCTAGTGCGGACATGACTTCGAAAGACGGAGTCTGAAAGTAAGAAAAAGGAAGAAAAAGAAAAAGAAAAGGAATGACACGATCGGGGCCCTGAGTGCGGTCGAGCCGCATTCTTGGCGTGCCGTGGTCTTGCCCTCCCCATATGCCCATGGTATCTCCGGGCGTAATTATGCAGCGTAATACTAGCTTCACAATTTCGCGAGGGCTGGGGTTGGGGCGGATTACTCTGGCGATGCTTGAATCGTGCGAGGCGGTCTTGTTGTAGGTTACTCGGTAGCGCTTGATGTTGTCCGGACGCTTAGTGGCGGACTCGAGAATTGCTGTGAGAGGCTGCTTTGTACCTCCGCCGCGAGGGCGCCGTGTGCTCCTCCGTTCGGAGAGAGCATTGGTGTTTCCATTGACCGTGATTACTCCTCGAGGGCCTGGCATCTTGAGCTTGAGGTATGCGTAGTGCGGCACCGCATTGAACTTTAAATGCGGTTCATCCGGCGATGCATGATAGCCGCTGCGGAATGGGACGATGTCGAAGATTAACTCTTCGCTTCGGAAGTTATCCGGGGATCCGATGACCACTTCGAGTGTAACTGAGCCCGTATAACTGGCCTCTACACCCGGTGTCGTGGAATTGTCACGGCAGATGTCCTCGTGAAAGGACTTAGTCGCAGGGCCATCGTACGGGTTAACTTAGAGGGTTAAGCGGAAACAAAGACACGAGAGTTATACTAGTTCGCCCTTCGATGAAGGTAAAAGCCTCGTCTAGTTTGTGATGGGATTGATGTGATTTGGCGACTAGGTAGCAATAACCGCCTAAGCCTCGAATTATCTGTCCCTAAACCGCCGCCGGTCGTCCCCTTATATACACGGTTGACACCGGCGGTCTCTGAGAGTCCCGAGGCGGCTCATACAAGTGTCCGGCTCGGTCTCTTCTTTCTCTTATCTTCTGCACAAGTTACATGACTAAGGCGGTTTACATTTATGGACCCTAATCCGCCTCACGGGCTCGGGCCTCATGCCATCATGGGCCCTGATTATGGGCGAGGGTAAACCGCCCTTGAGGCGGTTTATATTCATAGTTATATCCCCAACATTAGGCCCAGTTGACTTGAACGGTTCATGTTAATCTTCAACATCTTAAAACTCTGAATCTCCCTTCATATTTACGTAAACCGCCATCTGCTTGAACCGCCGTGGCGTCATCCTCCGACCACAACAGCAGGCGCCTTGGCGTCATCCTTAATAAAGAAACCCAAGCAGTAGATTCCCTTCATTTAATACTATCCGGAAATCGAGGCGACCATTCGCCGCGCCGTCCGCGTTTTAACTCCTCGATTCGCGCTTGTCAATTACTCCGTTTCTTTATAAATAGACCGGCGGGCCCTTTCTCTTCTTTCTTCTTCCGTGCTTCTTCTTCCCGCGACGCTCTAGCTCAAGAAGCTCCGCCGTCGCCTCCGACCTTCGAGCGCCAGCGTCGGCTCGGGCCGCTACATCAACCTGATTGTACCGAGGCTCTCGGCGCTCCTCCGCTGATACGTGCATCGGGTAAGGCCCTCTTAAAGCCCTAGATCCGCATCTGAAGGTTCTGTTCATCTCGTAGTTCATAGGCGTTCATCCTAGTTTCCTCATACCTGCTCTGCCATGGCCGTATTATTTAACCGTAGTATACATCCTGTGCGGCGACTGC
This sequence comes from Aegilops longissima, assembly GCA_021605205.1. NCBI lineage: Eukaryota > Viridiplantae > Streptophyta > Magnoliopsida > Poales > Poaceae > Aegilops > Aegilops longissima. Next base: position 696,587,462 of record CM038678.1, on the reverse strand, counting down.
TCCGCCGTCAGTTTAATTCTTTGTACACCTTTCTTTTTGTTCAGACCCTCTTGTTTAGAACGCACGAACCTTCCTGCCCTTTATAAGGCTTGCATAGGTCGCATAAATTTTTTTTACTGAATCTTCGGTAGATCCAAATTACCTCCATTCGCATGTGAAACCTGTTTCTGTCCATACTTAGAAGATTTTCCAGTTCTGTCTCTTTGGGCGGTTTGACTTTTGCTAGCTAATCCGTCATACTCCATTAGTCCTCAGTTAAACCGGAATTGGAAACTGGCTGCCGAATTGCCGGTTTAACATTGTATAATGTGTACGAACCGTTAACGGTGAATCGTTTTCACCTTTCCTTTCGCAGATTTAGTCTTCGGAATGGCCAAACAATTCTCAGCTTGCAATTGGGTCGGTCCAAGATCACTTTGAGGCGCAACTCAGCGGATCGTCTACCACCGGCGCTTTAGCTTCAAAAATGTCCTCCTTCGGCGGGTTCGGATGCGAATGCCCTCCCGATCCGCAAGAAGGAGAAGTAATTGTGTTTATGCAGCACTTAGACCGGGGATTCTGCCCGCCCGGATCAAAATTCTTCCGGGATGTCCTTGCAAGTTTTCAACTCCATCCACAGGATATTGGTCCGAACTCTGTGTCAAATATATGCAATTTCCAAGTTTTCTGTGAAGTCTATCTTCAAGAAGAACCATCTGTGGAGCTGTTCCGGGATTTCTTTCACTTGAACCGCCGTACAGAATTTTCGGATGGTCCTAACACGGAGCTGGCGGCGTTTCAATCCAGAAAAGGAAGGAAGTAGACTTTCCTCCGCCAAACACCATAGCCATCCGAAAGATTGGAACCAAACCTGGTTCTCTTGCCAAATACTGCTCTAACAACGAGAATCCTTTGCGGGTTACCGCCCTCACCGGCTTAGCAACCATCACCCGTTGCCTTCACGCTTGACCGCCGTGAGAACGGAAGAATTTTGCGCCTCAAATTATCAAACTCCGGGCTCTAATGGCCAATGGCTTAACCGGTGTGGACCTTGTGCGATGTTGGGTTTCTTGGGGCATCTTGCCATTAAGCCGCCGCCGGATTGATGCACGAATACACCGGCAGCGTCCAAGACCCTCAAAGGCGTCACGAGCTACCAATAAGCGAGCTTGAAGTCACGAGAGGCGGTGAAGAGGATGCTTGATGAACCGATCTCATGCGCAGCCAAACGGGTTGGCCCCATTACGTGTTGCCAACAAACCGCTGCGGTAAGGCTCCGCTCACCGCTTTTCGACATTAATGCCTTATTGATATATATTAATCCTTGTTACCTCTCAGGCTAACAACTCCTTTTAAAGCGGACCAAACCGGCCGGGCTCGCGTGTAAAGTCCAAGACCACCAAGAAGGCTGGCAAGAGAAAACCGCCGAGTCTTGATCCGCCGGAAGACGAAGATTCGAAGCTGAGGTAAAGCTTGATTTATCTTGTCCCTTTTATTCTTCCTTTTCTTGACAATTTTAACTCCCGGGATGATCTTTGAAGCCGGTCATGCCGACCTGTGTTGAGGTAATCTTTCTTTCTTCGAATCCGATCTCGTGCGGTTAAAAGAATTCGCCGCACATCCGGAAAGTGAAAAAATCTCATTCCTGTGCTCATTTGAATCAAACCTTTCCTTGAAGACACAGCAGGCTGAAGAGTGCCGTCGACCCGGCACGATGGTCAACAAATTACATCGTCCGGTTTACGGATACACCAACCCGGCGTCGTCGGAGGTGATTTGTTGTCTGGCGTTATCCTTTGAAAGGTTTCTTCCGATGTCCTCTCAATCCGTCTGACCTGAATTATCAGGCCTCTTCCAACTCATCTGGCGGTTCATCAACCTCTCAACTGCCTCCGCTTAAAGTTGCTGCGGGGTAAGCACCATACTTCTGCCAAGCCAATTCGGTTTATATTTGCATTGGTCGGTTTATCTTACTCTAATTCTGAACATCGCAGCACCAAGGCTCGCTTGAGTAAAAAAGCGAAAACCCTTGATCCTACTGCGGATGTTGATCCGGAGAAGATCCCAGAGCAGCATGGCGAAAATCCTGAAGTCGCTAAAAATAGCTCTGCCGGGTTGAACCAAGACGACAACGCTGATCCGCCAGAAATTGAGCTGGATGCCCTAGTGGAAACCTCACATCCTGCTCCACGAGTCCGCCACAGGCGGGTCGTAATTGTTGAACCGCCGAGCCGGAGTATGAAAACACCAAGCCCAAAGACCGCCAATCTGGCCAGCCCGCCAAAAATGATGGCGTTATAGTGGCGGACCTGGCTACACCACCCCTAGCCAACCGGTCGCTTTAGCAAAACACAGCGCCAAGGAAGAGTCTACTACCATGAGTAAAGAGAAGGGAAAACTGATCTGTCGACTTATGACAACCTCTCTGCCCAAGAACTTCACTCCGGCTTTAGGCGGCTCTACACAAGTCGTGACTTGAAGCCGGTGCAGTAAATCGTATGAAGGAATGCTATGAGGTAAGGAGTTATGCCTCTCTTGTACTTTTGCTGTGTAGTAGCCCCCAAGGGTCGGTTCAACTTAGCATAATTAAACGGCACTTAACTTGGTATAGAACCCATCGCCTTACACTTGATCTTTGTAGCCCATAAGGGCAGTTCAACTTAGCATAGTTAAACCGGCACTTAATTTTTGTATCCCCATAGCAAACTGAGATCAACTAGCCATTAGCCCCCAAGTGCCAAGTTGAATATTTGTATTGAGCTTGGGACTTTATAATGAAACAACTAACGTGCTCCATTTGTTATCAGAGTGAGATATACCAGCAAACCGTACAACTCAAGGACCTTCGTGCCAATCTGGAGACTCAACAAGCAGAAACCACCAAGGCCAAGGATGAATTGAAAACCGCCTTGGCCACTATGGAACAACTCAAGGAGTGGTATAAATCCGAGCAGGCCAAGCTGGGACATCGAGAAGGCGGTTTGAAAAAGCAGGCGGAAGATCTTTGAAATGGCTCTTAAACCGGTGATGAAGAGCTTACCGGACTAAAGCGCCAGATTAACGCCATGACCTCTGCCATCTTTGGTAAGAGATTTTGCCTTGATTACCACTGTTTTGATATTTCCGCGGTTTAACTTGAGCTATGCGAAACCAGTGCGAGGCGTATTTCTCATCACGGCTCGATGTGCGGAAGAAGCTCAAGGCTGCTTACACGCTGATTGAGCAACTGTATACCGGCGCCCAGCGAGTCATATGTACCACATCATACGACAACACAGCTCCGTCCTTGATCAAAGATACACTGGATCGGCTATCCATGATTCCGGCACAGCTTGAAGAGTTGAAACGATCCGCGGCCCGGGCTGGCACTTTATTGGCTCTAACTCGCGCCAAGGCGTGGATAGCGGACCTTGATCCGGCTGACATAGCCAAGGGTTTCCCCAGCGCTCAAGAGAATGGCGAAGCCTTTGATAATGACGCCCTAAAAAGAATAACAAAGGAGATGCGTCCGCTGGCAAGTCAACTGGCAGCAGAAGCCAACCTGGCGGTTCACCGCTCTTTCTACGATCACGAACAACAAGCGGGTGGGTTTGTCATTCCAAAGTGCGAGCCTTGTTCCTCCAATCCGTAAGCACACTTATGCCCACGGCGTTGATCCGGCTGAGCTTATAAGTGAAGAGGCTGTCTTTCAGGCCTTAAACCGGATTGACTGGTCTACCAATGACTTCCGGCCTTTGGGTGATGAAGAGGAAGAAGTTGAACCGACGCCAGACGCCTCCTCTTCCTCACGTCAACCCGGCGAGGAAGCTTAATCCGTCAAGTCGGGTGATGCATCAGAAGCTGCTAGTCATAACGCCATGCGAAATACCGGGCCTTGGAAGGCTTTGTAATAGAATAGCCAGCACTTTGTTTTTGAACATGCCTTTATGCCCTCAGTCTGTAACCTTCGCGCGGAGGTGCTGATACTTTGGATTGAAGAAGTGAAACCTTCAATTTATTTTGCCTGCAACCACAAATTCTTAAACTGCCACGGCGGCTTGTGTCGCCAGCCGGCTTATGACGCTTATATACTTATATAAGAAAATATTAATGTATATGATCAAAACTTTGTGATACAAAAATACCTGCCAGCGTCGGGCATGCAGTTGGCTGAGCCAACCCTTGAAGCGGAGGTTGCATAAACCATTACCGTCCAAGGAGACAACAGCTCTTAGCTTTAGAATGCGGTTTACCGGGTAAACCATGCGGGTCATGTTAAGCCCCTGTTACTCCATAATGGGATGTTTAACGGAAAACAACAAACCGAAAAGTTATCAGCGGATTAAACAATAAACCAAATTCCGTCAATGGACTGGTTGAACCGATTTAAATAGCAGTTATAAGAGCAATAGAGGATCATAGGCAATGATAAAAATGCTTGCCAAAGAGGCTTTCTTGAGCCGATCGGATGGCGTTACCATGGTCGAACCGACCAAGCTCCCAATAAGGTGTAGCTATAGTTCAAGTCAGCCAGGTCCCCAACGAAACCGTGGCATTATGCCGATCAAGTGGCGTGGCAATGGTTGGGTTCGACCAAGCCCCAAGTGACTCTATGACCTTAGGCCGACCAAGAGGCGTGGTGGTTCAGATGTGACCATGTCCCCAAGTGATCTGGTGGCTTTACCCATCAAAGGTGTTGCATTGGTTCGGACACGACCAAGCCCCAGATGACATAAAAACTTCAAAAGCAAGATCAAGGGATAAACCGGAGGCTGCTTTGAGACAACAACTCCATGTACCCAAACCGGATTTTACTGAGCGGATACCCGCTTTAGCGAGGCTCCGGTTTATTGCTTTTATTCATAATATATACATTGTCATAATATGTACATAAGTAGAGCCGATGGCTCGGGTATAATAAGGCGAAGATGAGCTATGTTCCATGGCTGTTGGTCTCCTCTTCGGCGTGCGTGAGTCTTTATGCTCTCGAACATCAATCGATAGTATGACCCGTTGTGCAGATTCTTGCTGACCACAAAGGCCCTTCCCAAGGTGGGGATAGCTTGTGCATATCTGTGCGGTCTTGAATGAGCGAAGCACCAAGTCTCCTTCTGAAAGGTTACGGTTACGACCCACCGACCGTGATACCGGCGAAGATCCTGCTTTGGTAAATCGCTGAGCGAGCAGCCACCATATCTCGCTCTTCATCCGGTCGATCCAAAGCGTCTGCCGTGCAGCCTCGTTATCTGCCTCAACATAGGCTGCCACGCGAGGTGAGTCATGACGGATATCGCTGGGAAGGACCACCTCCGCTCCATAGACCATAAAGAGCGGTGTGTATCCGATTGGATCTGTTAGGGGTAGTATTTATACTCCATATCACGGATGGTAGCTCTTCTACCCAACAGCCCGGCGTCCTCTGTAAAGGACCATAATCCGGGTTTGATACCTCTCAAGATCTCTGATTAGCTCGTTACCTTGACCATTGGACTGCGGGTGGGCCATTTGAAGAAACGTCAAGCGGATGTGCTCACGTTCACAAAACTCTTTCATGGCACCCTTGGACAAATTGGTGCCATTATCCGTGATGATCTTGTGTGAAATCAAAACCGGAAGATCACCCTTTTATGAACTGAACCGCCGTGGCGCATCACACTTGCTAACGTGCTCTGCCTCGACCCACTTTGTAAATTTGTCAACTGCTACCAGGCAAGTGTGTTTTCTTGTCCTTGGACCTTTTAAAGGCCCCACCATGTCCAGCCCCAAATGCAAATGGCCAAGTAATTGGAATCATCCTCAATTCCTGGGCGGTATGTGAGCACGTCTAGAAAACTTCGGCAACCATCACATCGCTGACGGATCCTCCGCATCGGCATGGGCAGTCAACCAATAAAACCCATGGCGGGCGCTTTGGCCACCAAGGATTTTGAACCGGCGTGGTGACCACAGTCCCCTTCATGGATCTCATGCAATATCTCACAGCCTTCCTCAGGGGACACACAACGCTGAAACGCCCGACACCTTTGCAATGATGCAACTCGCCATTAACAATGGTCATAGACTTAGACCGCCCGAACTACACCGTCGGACCAGCGTTTCATCTTACGGTAACTCGCCCGGGTCATGTATGCCAAATAAGGGCGTCAATCCGGAATGACATGCAAGGCTGCCACCAAGCGAGCCTCCGGATCAGGAATAGCCAAATCTACTTCATCAGGAAGCTTGGTGACGGATTATGCGATACATCAAGGAAGACATTAGGCGGGACGGTTTGCGTTGAGAGCCCAGCCGGCTTAAAGCATCCGCCGCCGTTCTTCCGACGATCCACATGGTCCACGATATCCCTTAAAGTGACCTGCAACAATATCCACCTCCCGACGATATGCAGCCATGAGTGGATCTTTGGAATCCCAAGTACGATACTTGCTTGGGCCACCAAGTCCGAGTCACCAAAGCACTTAACCCGGCTTAGATTCATCTCCTTAGCCATCCGGAGACCATGGAGCAAAGCTTCATACTCAGCTGCATTGTTAGTACAAGGGAACATTAAGCGGAGGGCGTAACAAAACTTTTCACCTCGTGGGAAGTCAACACAACTCCAGCCCCGAGCCTCAATTGCTGGACCCGTCAAAGTGGATGGTCCAATAGGTATGATCCGGCTTTTCTTGAGCGCTTGCAACTCCGTCCAATCATTAATGAAATCCACAAGTGCCTGGGATTTTCTGCCGTCCGAGGTACATACTAGTAAACCGTGCGGCCCAAGTTCTATGGCCCTTAGCAATCCGCCCGATTGCTTCTCGGTTACGTATGATATCGCCCAAGGGAGCTGAATCGACCACCGTGATGGGATTCCCTTGAAAATATTGCTTCAGCTTCGACTTGCCATAAAAACTCCATATACCAGCTTACGCCAATGCGGATATCTCTGCTTAGACTCAATGAGCACCTCGCTGATGTAATAAACCGGCCGTTGAACGGATACTCCTTCCTGCCTCCTTCCGCTCTACCACAATGGCTCGCTAACTGCCACGGCATTAGCAGCAACATATAGCGAAGCGGCTCTTTGTCAATGGGAGCGGCGAAACGGTAGGGTTGGCCAACGCCACTTTAAATCCTCAATGCTTCATCGGTGGTGAACTCGGACAAACTGATCCGTCTTCTTGACATCTGGTACAAAGGAATGGCCTTCTCCCGAGGCGGTGATAAACCGCTTAGCGCGCAATCCGACTCGCCAAGCGCTGGACATCATTGATGCACTTTGGCTTAGCCAAGGAGGTGATAGCCGTAATTTTCTCCGGATTAGCTTCAATCCCCATTGGACACAAGAAAACCCAATAACTTGCTGCCGGAACACGAAGACACATTTGGCGGGTTAAGTATCATCTTGTACACCCGCAAGTTGTCAAAGGTTTCTTTTAGATCCTCAATCAACGTCTCCTTCTTCCTTGACTTAACCACAATATCATCCACATAAGCATGCACGTTACGGCCGATCTGTTCATGCAAGCAATTACATGCATAACGCCGATAAGTTGCTTGGGCGCTCTTGAGCCCAAAGGCATAGATACATAGCGAAGGCTCCAAAAGGAGTGATAAACGCCGTCTTCTCCTGGTCCTTAACCGCCATCTTAATCGATGATATCCGAATACGCATCCAAAAGCTCAAGCGCCACAACCCGCCGTAGCATCAATAATCTGATCAATGCGGGGGGGCGAAAGGATCTATTGGACAAGCCTTGTTAAGATCTGTGTAATCCACACACATCGCCAAGTGCCATTCTTCTTAAGGACCAACACGGATTAGCAAGCCACTCGGATGGAAAACTTCAGCGATAAACCCTGCTGCTAAGAGCACAGCAACCTCCTCTCCAATGGCCTTGCGCCTTTCCTCGTTAAACCGCGAAGAAACTGCTTTACCGGTCTGTACTTGGGATCAACATTAAGAGTGTGCTCAGCGAGTTCCTCGGTACACTGGCATGTCGAAGGCTTCCATGCAAAATGTCCCGATTCTCATGGATGAACTTCGATGGTAGCGCTTTCCTATTTAGGATCAAGTTAGCGATGGTGAACTGCTTGGGCGAATCGCGGGCACAAAATCAACAAGTTTAGTCTCAGCCGCGATTTAAACTTCAAATCCGGATCGTGCTCGTAGTTGGCTTATTCAGCGGGGTCATATCCGCCGGATCAACATTGTCTTTATAATACTTTAGCTCTTCAGTGGCACAAACCGACTCTGCGTAAGCCGCATCACCTTCCTCGCACTCCAAAGCGATCCTGCGGCTCCCATGAACCGTTATCGTCCCTTTGTGACCCGGCATTTTTAGCTGCAAATAGACATAACAAGGCCGTGCCATAAACTTAGCATAAGCCGGCCGCCCAAATAGAGGCGTGGTAAGGGCTTTGAATTTTCACCACTTCAAATGTCAATGTTTCGATCTGAGTCATGTTCATCCCCAAAGGCCACCTCGAGCTATCTTACCGACCGGTATCTTGACTTGCCGGGCACCACACCGTGAAACACTGTGGCTTTGGGCGGCCTGAGATGCTTATCCGTTAACCCCATCGTCGGAAGGTCTCGTAGTACAGGATGTTGATGCTGCTCCCTCCATCCATAAGTACCTTGGTAAACTTGTATCCTCCCACCTGAGGTTCCACCACTAGGGCTAGCTGACCCGGATTGTAAACCCGGGGAGGATGATCCTCTCTGCTCCATACAATAGGCTGCTCTGACCAGCGTAGGTAATGCGGTGCGGTCGGTTCAACAACATTGACTGCCCGCTTACGAAGTTTCGGTCTCGCTTGTCCAAGCTGGTGGTAAAGACATGGTATCATCCACCGTTCAAGCTTCGGATTACTTTGATAACCCGATTGCTGCTGTTGTTGATTGTAACCACCTTGGTTACGATTGTTACGATTGTTACGATTGTTACGCCCGCTCGGATTACCACGAACCCTGGGCGAATTTCCTCCACCGTAACCGGGCGGACCACGAACCGCCGCGGGCCCTTGATCATACCGGAAAGCATTAGAACTTTTGAACTCCTGCATAATGTAACAATCCTTCGGAGGTGGTTTGCTGGTGCCTCCTTCGTCCTATGCTTGGACGGGGTTGATTCAATAGATAATTCAAGCGATCCGGATTGTGATTTGGCGCACCGCCCGGTTTGATTACTTACCCTTGCGCCGTTGACCCTTGTCCTGTGCGTTGGTGTTGGCTCTGAAGCCCATGTTACCGTTGCCTTCGCTTGTTTCCTCCATTACCTGCGGATGATCTTTGCTGGCCTCTGGAGTTGCTGTTCTGTTTTCCCTTCCCTATTTCGTCATCCTCCTCAGACTCGGGATCCTTGGTACTATCAGAATCAGCATACTTTACTAAAACGCCCATGAGAGTGCCCATGTCATTGCAAAAACGCTTCATGCGACCCAGCTTCAACTTTAACGGTTTGAACCGGCAGTTGCCTTCTAGGGTTAAGATCGTGGAATCAGGGTTGATCCGGTATGAAGAATGTAAAACTTCCGAAACGCGGCGCACCCAATGGGTTGTGGATTCTCCCTCTTCCTGGACACAAGCCGCCAAATCCACCACAGACATGGGCTGTTTACAGGTGTCTTTGAAATTTTGAATGAACCGGGTCCGCAACTGGGTCCATGAACTGATGGAGTTGGGCGGCAAGTTCTTCAACCAAGTACGGGCCGTACCTTCTAGCATCATGGTGAAATACTTCGCACACGCAGCTTCATCCACATCCAGCATCTCCATGGCGATCTCATAGCTTTCTATCCACGCTTCTGGAGCCAAATCGGCGGTATAATTGGGCACCTTGCGTGGCCCTTTGAAATCCTTGGGCAAGCGTACATTGCGTAAAGCGGGGGCGAGCACGGCACCCCAAAAGAGCGGGCGTGACCCCAGGTTGAAGATGGTCGGTCGAACCGGCGCGAGCTGATGATCCTCATGTTGTCTTTGCTAACTCGGCCTCCCTCGTGCCTGGCCGGTCCACCACCACTTGGCGTTTTGAAGCCACCCGCGGTTTGTTGCCACGAGGCGGACCGCGCTGCGCATTGCTTGATCTGGCGGTTAAATGCTGCGTGCGGCTATAACTCCGGCTTGGGCGGGGGTGGAGTGGATCCGATCTGGCTGTATGAATCGCTTCTGTTGAGCGGGGCCGTCTGAGGAGCTCTTGTTGGGGAGCGTAGTAATTTCAAAAATTTTCCTACGATCACGCAAGACCATGGTGATGGCATAGCAACGAGAGGAAGAGTGTCCGTCCACGTACCCTCGTGAGACCGGCGGAAGCGTTATAACAACGCGGTTGATGTAGTCGTGCGTCTTCACGACCCGACCGATCCAAGCACCGAGCGTCACGGCACCTCCGAGTTACGCACGTTCAGCTCGATGGCGATCCCGGACTCGATCCAGCAGAGTGTCGGGATGAGTTCCGTCAACACGGCGTGGTGGCGATGATGATGCTCCACCGGCGCAGGGCTTCACCTAAGCTCATGACGATATGACTTCTCCAGCGAGGCTTCACCTAAGCTCATGACGATATGACCGAGGTGGAATATGGTGGAAGGGGCACCACACAGCTAAGGAAGATCCGTAGATCAACTTGTGTGTCATGGGGTGCCCTCTGCCTGTATATAAAGGAGGGAAGGGAGGGGCTGGCGGCCACCTATGGCTGCGCTGGGGAGTCCTACTCCCACCGGGTAGGATTCCCCCAATCCTAGTCCAACTAGGGTTTGACCAAGGGAGAGGGAGAGAGAGGCGCCACCCCTTCTCCTAATCCTAATAGGACTAGGGAAGGGGGAAGGCTGCGGCCAGCATATGGCCCCTTTCTCTTTCCCTTAAGGCCCATCAAGGCCCATTGACTCCCAGGGAGGTTCGGTAACCCCGGTACTCGGTAAAATTCCCAATTTCACCCGGAGTGATTCCGAATCAAACATAGGCTTCAATATATCAATCTTTATGTCTCGACCATTTGAGACTCCTCGTCATGTCCGTGATCTCATCCGGGACTCGAACAACCTTGGTACATCAATATCATATAAACTCATAATAAGCATCATCGAAGCGTTAAGCGTGCGGACCCTACGGGTTCGAGAACTATGTATACATGACCGAGACACCTCTCGGTCAATAACCAATAAGCGGGACCTGGATGCCCATATTGGTTCCTACATATTCTCGAAGATCTTTATCGGTCGGACCGCATAACAACATCGTTGTTCCTTTGTCATCGGTATGTTACTTGCCCGAGATTCGATCGTCGGTATCAATACCTAGTTCAATCTCGTTCTTGGCAAGTCTCTTTTCTCGTTCCGTAATACATCATCTCACAACTAACACATTTAGTTGCAATGCTTGCAAGGCTTATGTGATGTGCATTACGAGAGGGCCGGAGATACCTCTCCAGACAATCGGAGTGACAAATCCTAATCTCGAAATATGCCAACCCAACATGTACCTTCGGAGACACCTGTAATGTACCTTTATAATCACCCGATTCGTTGTGACGTTTGGTAGCACCAAAGTGTTCCTCGGGCAAGCAGGAGTTGCATAATCTCATAGTCATAGGAACATGTATAAGTCATGAAGAAAAGCACTAGCAACAAACTATACGATCAGGTGCTATGCTAATGGAATGGGTCATGTCAATCAGATCATTCAACCAATGATGTGACCCGTTAATCAAATAACAACTCCTTGTTCATGGTTAGGAAACATAACCATCTTTGATTAACGAGCTAGTCAAGTAGAGGCATACTAGTGACACTCTGTAGGTTTATGTATTCACACATGTATTATGTTTCCGGTTAATACAATTCTAGCATGAATAATAAACATTTATCATGATATAAGGAAATAAATAATAACATTATTATTGCCTCTAGGGCATATTTCCTTGATCTCCCACTTGCACTAGAGTCAATAATCTAGTTCACATCGCCATGTGATTTAACATCAATAGTTCACATCTATATGTGGTTAACACCCATAGTTCACATCGACATGTGACCAACACCCAAAGGGTTTACTAGAGTCAGTAATCTAGTTCACATCGCTATGTGATTAACACCCAAAGAGTACTAAGGTGTGATCATGTTTTGCTTGTGAGATAATTTTAGTCAGCAGATCATCACATTCAGAGCCGTAAGTATTTTGCAAATTTCTATGTCTACAATGCTCTTGCGGAGCTACTCTAGCTAATTGCTCCCACTTTCAATATGTATCTAGATTGAGACTCGAGTCATCTAGATTAGTGTTAAAACTTGCATCGGCGTAACCTTTTACGATGAACCTTTTTCACTTCCATAATCGAGAAACATATCCTTATTCTACTAAGGATAATTTTGACCGCTGTCCATTGATCTACTCCTAGATCTCTATTGCACTCCTTGCCAATCTTAGTGGTAGGGTATGCAATAGATCTGGTACACAACATGACATACTTTATAGAACCTATGGCTGATGCATAGGAATGACTTTCATTCTCTTTCTATCTTCTGCCGTGGTCGGGTTTTGAGTCTTACTCAATCTCACACCTTGTAACACAGGCAAGAACTCTTTCTTTGACTGTTCCATTTTGAACTACTTCAAAATCTTGTCAAGATATGTATTCATTGAAAAACTTATCAAGCGTCTTGATCTATCTCTATAGATCTTGATGCTCAATATGTAAGCAGCTTCACGAGGTCTTTCTTTGAAAAACTCCTTTCAAAACACTCCTTTATGCTTTGCGAATAATTCTACATTATTTCGATCAACAATATGTCATTCACATATACTTATCGAAATGCTGTAGTGCTCCCACTCACTTTCTTGTAAATCGAGCTTCTCCAAAAGTGCATATAAAACCATATGCTTTGATCACACTATCAAAGCGTTTATTCAACTCGAGATGCTTGCACCAGTCCATAGATGGATCATTGGAGCTTGCACATTTTGTTAGCTCCTTTAGGATTGACAAAACCTTCTGGTTGCATCATATACAACTCTTCTTTAATAAATCCATTAAAGAATGTAGTTTTGACATCCATTTGCCAGATTTCATAAAATGTGGCAATTGCTAACATGATTCGAGACAGACTTAAGCATCGCTACAATTGAGAAAATCTCATTGTAGTCAACACCTTGAACTTGTCAAAAACCTTTTTGCGACAAGTCGAGCTTTGTAGATAGTAACACTACTATCAGTGTCCGTCTTCCTCTTGAAGATCCATTTATTCTCAATGGCTTGCCGATCATCGAACAAGTCAACCAAAGTCCATACTTTGTTCTCATACATGGATCCCATCTCAGATTTCATGGTCTCAAACCATTTCGCGGAATCTGGGCTCATCATCGCTTCCTCATAGTTCGTAGGTTCATCATGGTCTAGTAACATGACTTTTAGAATAGGATTACCGTACCACTCAGTGCGGATCTTACTCTGGAAGACCTACGAGGTTTGGTAACAACTTGATCTGAAGTTTCATGATCATCATCATTAACTTCCTCACTAATTGGTGTAGGAATCACTTGGAACTGATTTACGTGATGAACTACTTTCCAATAAGGGAGAAGGTACAATTACCTCATCAAGTTCTACTTTCCTCCCACTCACTTCTTTCGAGAGAAACTTCTTCTCTAGAAAGGATCCATCTTAACAACAAATATCTTGCTTTCGGATCTGTGATAGAAGGTGTACCCAATAGTTACCATTGGGTATTCTATGAAGACGCATTTCTCCGATTTGGGTTCGAGCTTATCGGTGAAAACTTTTTCACATAAGCATCACAACTCAAACTTTAAGAAACGACAGCTTAGGTTTCTTGCTAAACCATAGTTCATACGGTGTCATCTCAATGGATTTAGATGGTGCCCTATTAAGCGTGAATGCAGCTGTCTCTAATGCATAACCCCAAAACAATAGTGGTAAATCGGTAAGATACATCATAAATCGCACCATATCCAATAAAGTCTGATTCTGACGTTCGGACACACCATTATCTTGTGGTGTTCGGTGGCGTGAGTAGTGAAACTATTTCACATTGTTTTAGCGAAGGCCAAACTCGTAACTCAAATATTTTTCCTCTGCGATCATATCGTAGAAACTTTTATTTTCTTTTACGATGATTCTTCACTTCACTCTGAAATTCTTTGAACTTTTCAAATGTTTCAGACTTGTGTTTCATCAAGTAGATATACCCATATCTGCTCAAATCATCTGTGAAGGTCGAAAAATAACGATACTTGCCGTGAGCTTTAACACTCATCGGACCGCATACATCGGTATGTATTATTTCCAATAAGTCATTTGCTCGCTCCATTGTTCGGAGAAGCGAGTCTTTAGTCATCTTGCCCATAAGGCATGGTTACGCAAGCATCAAGTGATTCATAATCAAGTGATTCCAAAATCCCATCGACATGGAGCTTCTTCATCGCTTTACACCAATATGACCTAAGCGGCGATTGCCACAAATAAGTTGCACTATCATTATTAACTTTGCATCTTTTGGCATCAATATTATGAATATGTGTATCACTACGATCGAGATCAACGAACCATTTTCATTGGGTGTGTAACCATATAAGGTTTTATTCATGTAAGCAGAACAACAATTTATTCTCTTACTTAAATGAATAACCGTATTGCAATAAACATGATCAAATCATATTCATGCTCAACATAAGCCAAATAACATTTATTTAGGTTTAACACTAATCGAAAGTATAGGGAGTGTGCGATGATGATCATATCAATCTTGGAACTACTTCCAACACTCATCGTCACTTCCCTTTCAACTAGTTTACATTCATTACGCAACTCCTGTTTCAAGTTACTACTCTTAGCAACTGAACCAGTATCAAATACCGAGGGGTTGCTATAAACACTAGTAAAATACACATCAATAATCTGTATATCAAATATACCTTTGTTCACTTTGCCATCCTTCTTATCCGCCAAATACTTGGGGTAGTTCCGCTTCGATGACCAGTTCCATTGTAGCAAAAGCACTTAGTCTCGGGCTTAGATCCAGATTTGGGCTTCTTCACTCGAGCAGCAACTTGCTTGCCGTTCTTCTTGAAGTTCCCTTCTTCCCTTTGCCCTTTTCCTTGAGACTAGTGGTCTTGTCAACCATCAACACTTGATGTTTTTCTTGATTTCTACCTTCGCGATTTTAGCATCGCGAAGAGCTTGGGAATTGTTTTCGTCATCCCTTGCATATTATAGTTCATCACGAAGTTCTAGTAACTTTAGTGATGGTGACTAGAAAATTCTGTCAATCACTATCTTATCGGAAGATTAACTCCCACTTGATTCAAGCGATTGAAGTACTCAGACAATCTGAGCACATGCTCACTAGTTGAGCGATTCTCCTCCATCTTTTAGCTATAGAACTTGTTGGAGACTTCATATCTCTCAACTCGGGTATTTGCTTGAAATATTAACTTCAATTCCTGGAACATCTCATATGGTCCATGACGTTCAAAACGTCTTTGAAGTCCCGATTCTAAGCCGTTAAGAATGGTGCACTAAACTATCAAGTAGTCATCATATTGAGCTAGCCAAACGTTCATAACGTCTGCATCTGCTCCTGCAATAGGTCTGTCACCTAGCGGTGCATCAAGGACATAATTCTTACATGCAGCAATGAGGATAAACCTCGGATCACGGATCCAATCCATAATATTGCTACTAACATTTTTCAATACAATTTTCTCTAGGAACACATATAAAAACACAGGGAAGCAACAACGCGAGCTATTGATCTACAACATAATCTGCAAAATACTACGGGACTAAGTTCATGATAAATTAAAGTTCAATTAATCATATTACTTAAGAACTCCCACTTAGAAAAATATCCTCAATTCTCTAAGTGATTGCGTGATCCATATCAACTACACCATGACCGATCATCACGTGTGATGGAGTAGTTTCAATGGTGAACATCAATATGTTGATCATATCTACTATATGATTCACGCTTCGACCTTCGGTCTCCGTGTTCGAGGTCATATCTTATATGCATAGCTCGTCAAGTATAACCTGAGTATTCTGCGTGTGCAACTGTTTTGCACCGTTGTATTTGAGCGTAGAGCCTATCACACCCGATCATCACGTGGTGTCTCGGCCGAAGAACTTTCATAGCGGTGCATACTCGGGAGAACACTTCTTGATAATTTAGTAAGGGATCATCTTATAATGCTACCGTCAATCAAAGCAAAATAAGATGCATAAAGGATTAACATCACATGCAATCAATATAAGTGATATGATATGGCCATCATCATCTTGTGCTTGTGATCTCCATCTCCGAGCACCGTCATGATCACCATCGTCACCGGTAGCGACACCTTGATCTCCATCGTAGCATCGTTGTCGTCTAGCCAACTATTGCTTCTCGACTATCGCTACTGCTTAGTGATAAAGTAAAGCAATTACATGGCGTTGCATTTCATACAATAAGCGACAACCATATGGCTCCTGCCGATTGCCGATAACTTCGGTTACAAAACATGATCATCTCATACAATAAAATATAGCATCACGTCTTGACCATATCACATCACAACATGCCTGCAAAAACAAGTTAGGCGTCCTCTACTTTGTTGTTGCAAGTTTTACGTGGCTGCTACGGGCTGAGCAAGAACCGTTCTTACCTACGCATCAAAACCACAGCGATACTTCGTCAAATAGACTCCGTTTAACCTTCTCAAGGACCGGGCGTAGCCACACTCAGTTCAACTAAAGTGAGAGAGACAGACACCCGCCACACCTTTAAGCAACGAGTGCTCACAGCGGTGAAACCAGTCTCGCGTAAGCGTCTGCGTAATGTCGGTCCGGGCGCTTCATCTCACAATACCGCTGAACCAAAGTATGACATGCTGGTAGGTAGTATGACTTGTATCGCCCACAACTCACTTGTGTTCTACTTGTGCATATGACATCAACGCATAAAACCAGGCTCGGATGCCACTTTGTTGGGGAGCGTAGTAATTTCAAAAATTTTCCTACGATCACGCAAGACCATGGTGATGGCATAGCAACGAGAGGAAGAGTGTCCGTCCACGTACCCTCGTGACCGAAAGCGAGGCGTTATAACAACGCGTTGATGTAGTCGTCGTCTTCACGATCCGACCGATCCAAGCACCGAGCGTCGGCACCTCCGAGTTCTGCACACGTTCAGCTCGATGGCGATCCCGGACTCCGATCCAGCGAGTGTCGGGGATGAGTTCCGTCAACCTGACGGCGTGGTGGCGATGATGATGCTCCACCGGCGCAGGCTTCACCTAAGCTCGCGACGATATGACTTCTCCGCGCAGGCTTCACCTAAGCTCATGACGATATGACCGAGGTGGAATATGGTGGAAGGGGGCACCGCACACGGCTAAGGAAAGATCCGTAGATCAACTTGTGTGTCATGGGGTGCCCTCTGCCCCTGTATATAAAGGAGGGAAGGGGAGGGGCTGGCCGGCCACCTATGGCTGCGCCTGGGAGTCCTACTCCCACCGGGAGTAGGATTCCCCCAATCCTAGTCCAACTAGGGTTTGACCAAGGGGAGAGGGAGAGAGGGGGCGCCACCCCCTTCTCCTAATCCTAATAGGACTAGGGAAGGGGGAAGGCTGCGGCCAGCATATGGCCCCCTTTTCTCTTTCCCCTTAAGGCCCATCAAGGCCCATTGACTCCCCGGGAGGTTCCGGTAACCCCCCGGTACTCCGGTAAAATTCCCAATTTCACCCGGAGTGATTCCGGAATCAAACATAGGCTTCAATATATCAATCTTTATGTCTCGACCATTTGAGACTCCTCGTCATGTCCGTGATCTCATCCGGGACTCGAACAACCTTGGTACATCAATATCATATAAACTCATAATAACCATCATCCGAAGCGTTAAGCGTGCGGACCCTACGGGTTCGAGAACTATGTAGACATGACCGAGACACCTCTCGGTCAATAACCAATAGCGGGACCTGGATGCCCATATTGGTTCCTACATATTCTCGAAGATCTTTATCGGTCGGACCGCATAACAACATCGTTGTTCCTTTGTCATCGGTATGTTACTTGCCGAGATTCGATCGTCGGTATCAATACCTAGTTCAATCTCGTTCTTGGCAAGTCTCTTTTCTCGTTCCGTAATACATCATCTCACAACTAACACATTTAGTTGCAATGCTTGCAAGGCTTATGTGATGTGCATTACCGAGAGGGCCAGAGATACCTCTCCGACAATCGGAGTGACAAATCCTAATCTCGAAATATGCCAACCCAACATGTACCTTCGGAGACACCTGTAATGTACCTTTATAATCACCCGATTCGTTGTGACGTTTGGTAGCACCAAAAGTGTTCCTCGGGCAAGCGGGAGTTGCATAATCTCATAGTCATAGGAACATGTATAAGTCATGAAGAAAAGCACTAGCAACAAACTATACGATCAGGTGCTATGCTAATGGAATGGGTCATGTCAATCAGATCATTCAACCAATGATGTGACCCGTTAATCAAATAACAACTCCTTGTTCATGGTTAGGAAACATAACCATCTTTGATTAACGAGCTAGTCAAGTAGAGGCATACTAGTGACACTCTGTAGGTTTATGTATTCACACATGTATTATGTTTCCGGTTAATACAATTCTAGCATGAATAATAAACATTTATCATGATATAAGGAAATAAATAATAACATTATTATTGCCTCTAGGGCATATTTCCTTCAGCTCTTTTGCCCGGCGTGTCTCTACCGCCTGCGGTGAATCGCCTTCGACTGGAATCGCCTCCAACCGTGCCGCAGCCGCAACAAGGTTATCCATCGGGTTGGAGTAGTGACCCGGAGGTGTCTGCACAGCCTGGGGCGCGCCGGCATGATGGCGAGGCAGATCTATCACACGGGGCTGAATCGGCGCGCCCGTCCCAGGTGCTTCCGGCCGGTTCACCACCGGCGGCGGATTACTGGTCCCTGCCCCTGGGGTATTGAAGAGGTCTCTTCCCTCGAAAACCGAAGGCAAACGGGATATGTACTTTCTTTTCATGACTTCATGTGACGCGCTCTGATCCAGCATGAGCCTATAAGCCTGCGCATCCAAAGCGGCCCGTTCCGCCGCCATCCTCACGTCTGCGGCTGCCAGATCCGCTTTAGCCTTAGTGATTTGTTCCTTCACCTTTGCAATCTCTGCGTTGTGCAGGTCTTGATCCGCCGGATTAGCCTCTGCCATGAGCACAGCCAATGCGTCGAATAGCTCTGATAAAACTTGAGCCGGTGGGCGCACAGGGCCTCCTTCCCCGGCTGCCATCACCGCTGCTGAACCGGCGACCATGGGCGCCGCGGTCGAAGAGTGAAGCGTCGCTTGTGTACCGGCCATGAAGATTCCAACCCGGTTGGGCAGATCAAAGGGGTCCGGAATACTCTCATTGTCGGAACAACCCCGATCCGCCATCTTGCAGGCTGGTACAGAGACTCGGTTTCTCGGTCGACGACTTCGTCATCGAGTAGACAACGGTTTCGCCGCCAGGATGCTGATCCGCCCTCACAGTCTCCTCCGTGGATGACTCCCACGAAAGCACGCTTGACAGCCCGGTTTAGCGGGGCAGGATTCTTCTTCACCCGCTGAGCCGTCTCGGCGAGGTCGGTGCAGATGTCGGCTCGAGCCCTGGCTCACCGATCTTGCCGATGAACACGTGTATGCCACCAAAGGGACCCGGTACCAGTACTCAATCGAGCGGCCTCGGGGCCCGATCTGCATCGTCGATGTAGAGCTTGCCGCGACGACTCTTAGTCATCCGCCCACAGCATAGCCTTCGAGTCCTTTCGAACTTGCCCTCTAAGATCATCAAACCATCGTGCGATAGCCCCACGGTGGGCGCCAACTGTCGTGGAATTGTCACGGCAGATGTCCTCGTGAAAGGACTTAGTCGCGGGGCCATCGTGCGGGTTAACTTAGAGGGTTAAAGCGGACACAAAGACACGAGAGTTATACTAGTTGGCCCCTTCGATGAAGGTAAAAGCCTCGTCTAGTTTGTGATGGGATTGATGTGATTTCAGCGACTAGGGAGCAATAACCGCCTAAGCCTCGAATCGTACGTCCCTAAACCGCCGCGGGTCATCCCCTTATATACGGGTTGATGCCCGGCCGGTCTCTGAGAGTCGAGGCGGCTCATACAAGTGTCCGGCTCGGTCTCTTCTTTCTCTTATCTTACTGACACAAGTTACATGACTAAGGCGGTTTACATTTATGGACCCTAATCCGCCTCTGGGCTCCGGGCCTCATGCTGTCGTGGGCCCTGATTATGGACGAGGGTAAACCGGCCCCTTCAGGGCGGTTTATATTCAGTAGTTATATCCCCAACACCCGGTATGACGCCTTTAAAGGTCGTCTTTGTAGGCTTAATCCCGGAGGGGTCTATGCCCATTTTGCGCACTGTATCCTAATAAAGCAGGTTCAGGCTTCTGCCGCCGTCCATCAGGACTCTTGTGAGGTGAAATCCGTCAATAATTGGGTCAAGAACCAATGCGGCGAACCCGCCGTGATTTAATGCTAGTGGGGTGGTCCCTTCGATCGAAGGTGATCGGGCAGGAAGACCATGGGTTGAACTTTGGGGCGACTGGCTCCATCGCATATACGTCCCTTAGTGCACGCTTCCGCTCCCTTTTGGGTATGTGGGTTGCGTATATCATGTTCACCGTCCGCACTTGTGTGGGAAAACCCTTCTGTCCTCTATTGTTCGGCGGCTGGGGCTCTTCCTCGTCATCGCTATGCAGCCCCTTGTCATTGAGTTCGGCACTTAACTTGCCTGCTTGCTTGAACACCCAACAATCCTTGTTGGTGTGATTGGCTGGTTTTTAGGGGTGCCATGTATCGCTTTATCGAGTATTCGGTCCAAGTTGGACGGGCCCTGGGTATTTCTTTTGAATGGCTTCTTCCGTTGACCGGGTTTAGAGCCTCTGAATCCGCATTGACGGCCGTATCTTCAGTATTATCGCCATTAATGTGGCGCTTGTTCTTGTTGCGACGCGACCTGCCATTGCTGTCCTTGGTATCCGAACTATCAGGATGTTTGGACAAGTTGTTGCTTCGAGCTAGCCAGCTGTCCTCTCCCACACAAAAGCGGGTCATGAGTGTTGTTAATGCGGCCATTGTTCTTGGCTTTTCTTGGCCGAGGTGTCTGGCGAGCCATTCGTCTCGGACGTTGTGTTTGAAGGCTGCTAAGGCTTCGGCGTCCGGACAATCGACTATTTGGTTCTTTTTAGTAAGGAACCTGTTCCAGAATTTCCGGGCTGACTCTCCGGGCTGTTGAGTTATGTGACTTAGATCGTCTGCATCCGGAGGGCGGACATAGGTCCCCTGAAAATTTGCCCGAAACGCATCCTCGAGCTCTTCCCAGCTTCCAATGGTATTTTCGGGGAGGCTTTTAAGCCAATGCCGAGCTGGCCCTTTGAGTTTGAGGGGTAAGTATTTTATGGCGTGGAGATCATCTCCTCTAGCCATGTGTATGTGGAGGATATAATCCTCAATCCAGACTCCAGGGTCTGTTGTTCCGTCGTATGCCTCTATGTTTACGGGTTTGAATCCCGCTGGAAATTCATGATCCAGCACCTCATCGGTGAAACATAGGGGATGTGCGGCGCCCCTGTATTTGGGTGTGCCGTGATGTTTGGATATTTGGCACATTGCATTGCTTTGAAGAGCTTGCTTTCTCGACCCATAGATGGACCTAACTGGGCCATCCTTTTGATGTGAATCTGTCAGGACCCTGATTCCAAGTCACATCGATCTAGCCGGTAACACCTCATATCACTTTGCGGCCTCACGCACGGTATTCCCATGGGTGTTGCCTTACCATGGCCCGGGACCGTTTGCGCCTTTTGGCTCACGTATATGATAGTGTCGCTAGCATCCATATGATAGAGAACCCGGGCCGACATGGCTAGTCGTGAACCCAAAGCGGCACTAACCTATGGGGACATGCATACATGAATCACATCGAGCATGTCGGTCATCAACGTATGAATCCGGGCTGTAGCACTAGGCTAACAGGACTCCGGTGACCCGGTTGTAGCAGGCTAGGCAGGACTCCGGATGTCACCGCGTGACATTTCCCCGAAGGGACAGACATAGGAACGAAGTGAAACACATGCCGTCCAGTCAAGTGTCCAAAGCAGTAGTCTTTGGGCTAGCGGGACTCCGGTGAACCGGGCTGTAGCGGACTACTATCGCTCGGAAGCACTAGACTACATTTCCCCATATGAGAGGCTGCCAAGGATAAACAACTAGATTGTCGGATCCCACACATACCAAGCATTTCAAACATACACACAATATGCTCAATATGTGTAAATACAACATGGCATCACAACATAACTCTCGACTCAAATATTTATTCATTAGGCTCCGAGGAGCGAGATATTAGAAACATGGGTCTCATGACCCAACACTTTCGAAACATACAAGTCAAAGCACAAGCGGAAGCTTAACATGTCCGAGTCTGTACATCTACAAATGAAAAAGGCTGAGAAGCGACTATCTGCCGAGATCTGCCGAGGGCACAAGATCGTAGCTGAGGTAACAAGCTAAGCGTCAAAGTCCAAGCGGAACTACTAGCGAGACTGAAGTCTCTCGCAAAACATAAAATAAGCAAGCGTGAGTACAAATGTACTCAGCAAGACTTACATCGAACTAACTACATATGCATCATTATCAACAAAGGGGTGGTGGAGTTTGACCGCAGCAAGCCAGCTTTGACTCGGTGGCTATCCTAAACTACGACTGCAAGTAACTCTTTTGAGGTGGCGCACACGAGTCCACATATTCACCATATCAATACACCACTATGGACCCGCTCCGTCTCCCTCGAGAACGCCATCCATAGCACTCACGCTTATCTTGCGCATTTTAGAGTATTCACTTTCACTTGTCTATGAACTGATATAGGCAACCCAAGTCCTTTTCATGGACACGGCTATTCGAATAGATCATATTAACCCTGCAGGGGTGTACTTCTTCACACACGCTCTCACCACTTATCACCGTTTACACGACATGTACTCGGCAACCTTCAAGCGGAAGCCCAGCGAGGGTGTCGGCCACGGCCTACCTAAACACTCAAGTCTCTAGTCCAGGTTTATCGCCTATTCGGGTTGCATCCGCAGGGAGCCCGGCCGAGGTTTCCACTAACGGCCCCGAACGATGTGTGCAGGGTTCCCGAGATACCAAACGGGCATTGATTACACGGGCCACGGTGTATCTACCGCATCATAGCCCACCCCTAGGGTCAGCGCTACGCACGGCCTCCAACACATATCCTACAAACACCAGAAACTAGTTGCAACTCCTGGACAGAGGTCAAGGGTGGTTAAGAGGCCGAGAGAGTCAATTAAGGATCCCAATGTGTGGTAGTAACTGTTTCATGGATCACAAACACAGAACTCAGTTCTGAGGGCGGCTGCAATGAGACAACCCACCATGTACTCCTACATGGCCTCTCACCGCTACCTTTACCAAATCGTGTTCACACACTTAGCTCACACACAGAGGACATGTTCACACACCTCCGATTCATCCCCGATGAATCGCACTGACTCAACTCTAAGCGATGGCAGGCATGACAAACAAGCATGAATGAGTAGGCACAACATGGCTCAAGCAACTCCTACTCATGCTAGTGGGTTTCATCTAATTACTGTGGAATGACAGATCATGCAGAGGATAAAGGGGTTCAGCTACCGCAGCAAGTAACAGATGAATCATTGTTGTCCTAATGCAGTAAAAGAGAGCAGGAGCGAGAGAGTGGGATTGTATCGGAATGAACAAGGGGGTTTTGCTTGCCTGGCACTCCTGAAGATATTATAGCTCTTCATTAGTGTCATCGATCTCATCGTCGAAACCACGTCTATCGAGAGGGAACAAGCACCGGCAAACAAGGAAGAAACACAATCAATGCAATGCAGCAATATGATGTATGATCATGACATGGCAATATGCTGTGATTTGGGCTAATGCAACAGCAAGTCATTTTGATTGAAGTGGAATTCAACACTATATCAAATCCCAACTCCAAAACTATTATCAAAGTTGCCCTATTCATGTTTCATCCTAAACAGTGAAGTTAACTTGATCAAACATGCATGAAAATGGTACAGATGGATAGATTGGATTTTTTTGATAATTTTTCATATATAAATTATTTGATTTGGAGTTACGGTTGATTTTCTATGATTTTTAGAAGTTAGCATTATTT
Source organism: Aegilops longissima (assembly GCA_021605205.1). Classification (NCBI taxonomy): domain Eukaryota; kingdom Viridiplantae; phylum Streptophyta; class Magnoliopsida; order Poales; family Poaceae; genus Aegilops; species Aegilops longissima. Next base: position 696,563,277 of record CM038678.1, on the reverse strand, counting down.
TCTGGAATTTCCTGTATTAAAATAAATCCAGAAAAATCTATTACTGCGTCAGCATTAGGTCATGCTGACCTCAGCAGGTCAACATGCGCCACCCAGGTCAAACCTGACCAGTGGGGTCCACTGGTCAGTGACCTAGTGCCGATTTCAGCGGCTGACACATGGGACCAGGTCAACGGCCACGTCAGCAGGGTCAAAGTTGACATGTGGGTCCCACTGGGTTAAGAACTAATCTAAACAAAAAAACTAACTTAATCTAAACAGGCACAGGGCCCACATGGCAGTGGCGCTAGGGGTGTTTAGCAGAGTCATTCGCGCTAGTTAAACCGGGATTAGGCTGGCGGCTAATCGCCGGCGAGGCCAGAGGCGGCGGTGGGGCTCGGGATTGCGCTGCGGGGCACGATTCGAGCTGCGGCTAGGCGCGTCAGAGTGCCCTCGCCGGCGCGCGTCGTTAGGTGGTGCTAGCCGGGCCTGTGGTGGCCGGGAGGCGGCGGCTCTGAGCTTCGGCGTGGCGGCGGAGTTCGGCTAAGCGCGCGCGCAGTGCTGCAGCTCGTGGCGAGTGAGCGGAGGTGCTAGGCAGCACCTAAAGGGCAGCAGGAGCATGTCGGAGCTACTATGCGAGGCAGAGGTGCTCGGGGGCATGGAGCTCGCTGGCCATGGCGGACGGCGGCTTCGGGTGCTCGCGGGGCAGCGGCTACAGGGCGCGAGAGAGAGAGAGAGAGAGAGAGGTGAGGGGAAACGACGGCAAGCTCACAGGGAGGCAGCAGGGTAGCTCGGTGGGCTCGGGGCGACCTCCAAGACGCGAACACGGCGACGGCCAGCAGTAGATCACGGCAATGGCGAGCTCGAAGGCAGCGGTGTGGCGATCCTTGGCTTGCGTGGCTCGGCGAAGAGGAGATGGAGTCGCGCGGACCTTCCGAACACGGGGAGGCGAGGAGGTGGCTGTGGTCGCGGTGGTGGCGGCGGCGACAAGCTCCGCTTCGGTGGGAGAGAGAGGAGCCAGAGGAGGGATGGGGACGAGAGAGTGAGCGAGGGGTTCGAGTGCGTGGCGTCGCGGGAGGCGTCGAGGCGTCGAGGGGGAGCGGCAAGCAGGAGGTGGCGTGCGCTGGCGGCCACGCGCCTCTCGTCCTCCTGGCAAGGAGGAAGACGACAGGGGAGGCGGCCAGTGGGCTGGGCCGCGGAACGCTGGACCACCACGGGGGGAGCTGGGCCGGTTCGTGGCGCCAGGTAAGTTCCTTCCTATTTATTAATTCCTGTTTTCTATTTCTTTTATTTTGTTTTGAATTAGTAAAAATACTAATTCATTTTTAAAACTCCTGAGATAAATTGGGGGCATTATTTGGATTATTCCAAAAGCCCACAATTGAAACCAGAATTTTTGGAGCATTTAAAATATTTATAGAATTCAAAGGCCCCAATTCAAATACAATATGGGTTAATTCAAAAATCCACAAAATGGGCAACAATTATGCTCATCATTTTTGGCAGAGGTTTTCACCTTTATCAAAATCATGAACATTTTCACATGGCATTTTGGGATCATTGAAAATGATTTTATTTGAACCTATTAGAATTCATTTGGTACTAGGGCTTGGATCAAACCCCCATTTCAAGTTTAACTGAAATTTAAATATGATGACATGGATAAAGATGCAACTAATTGCAAACAAAGATCTAGGGCTGTGACAACTCACCCCCACTAAACAAGAATCTCGTCCCGAGATTCAAGACATGAGGTAAGAAGACAGAGGGGCACAAGACCAACACAAACTTCACGATCCAGGTTGCACCTCATAAGGTTGTTGATTTGTTGCATACGTTGATCTTGACATCCTTGCTTTTGAGATCTTCATCCACGCGATGACGACGGAAAGAAAATCTACTAGGAATGATCTTCTCGAAGATTGAGCTATACAATCGCAACTCGCAAAATGAGATGTTGAAACATCTCGAGTTGAGACACAAAACACATCGAGAGGGATGGAAGAACAAACGACGGAGTTTTATTTGGTGGGCAACAATTCCATGCTTAGAAAGATGGTGGGTGGTGGCAAGGTAGCAAGGAAATAATTGCCATGATCCCGTAACGGGGCACCTTGGGAAAAGTGACTGGTGGAATTATTACCTTAAGCAGCAAAAAGAATTACTTTTGATTTAGAAATCATTGAGACTCTTTGTACCTGCCTAAGGCAATCACAATCGATCGTGAAGGAGTTCGAAAGAATGACATACTCGGACTAGAATGGATGATGTGGACTACCTTGTTGAAGACAACGCAATGGATGATTTTTGCTTATCATCGGAAATGAATGGGACCTATGGCAGACTGACACAATGACGGGTGCGAGCTGGGAACAAAGTCCAAATACTGGGAATGACCCAACCATCATATCTGCCTGAGATTCAGATCTGGTTGGTGTCAGGACATTCCAGACTCATCAAGTCTTAGAAAGAGAAATGAAAGTTTGCAACACAAATCGACGAGATGACGTTGCGAGATTCTCGGGAAATGAACTACGATAGCAAGCTCCAAAACATGAGCTGGTTCTGCTACAAACCCATGAACACGCTGTCCAAGACAAGCATGACCACATAGTAGTCTTATAATAAAACATTACCGAGTTCAGGTGGGGAACCATAATCGAGGATATTGAAGTCCTTGCATAAGGCATGCTCTTAAGAAGGAACTTCCTTTCCTTGAACAAATCAATCAGTGGCTTGGTGTGCTAGGGAATACATATGGAATGAAGATGATCAGTCTATCAGACCATAGAATACTTCGCACATGCATGACTGACTTGGGATGATTCTAGAGGAAGCAAAAACAAACCTTTCTCAAATTCATGGCGGCAACTTACACCTAAAGCACATCAATTCGAGGAAGTCACTTCTTCCATCCAAGCATAGGCTTCATGAACGGAACACGAAGGCATTGCTTACAAGTTTCCAACACTAGGTTGATGTTCAACATGATTCATGGGGGAAGACAAAATGCTGCTGATGGGTTCAACAACAACTCATCGGAATTTCCATATCACTGGACTTCCACCATCATGTGAACACGGTGATAGCATTGGTCAGACCAAAGAATATAATGGTGTATGCTCGAGGGATTAACCACGAGTAAGACAACATTACGAACATCGTTGGTTCTGATTTGACTTGACGATGGCCCATACTCAAGTCAAAGTTTTGACAAGGCAATAGATCCAACAACTGATCACAGGGACCAATCGATGAAAATATCATCTTTCTTCAACACACACACACTTAAGGATATCCCTTTGTGATGAACTAAGTCGGACAAGCTTTTATCTTCCAACTCTCCAAGTTATTGTTTAGCTCAACCAACTAGCTCAGGGGTATCCAACACAGATTCTTGGAGAATGGCTGGTTTAGTGGAAAACCAACTTGATCACAAGCTCAACATAACAGTCAGGGGACAACCTGGTAATACTTCCAAGAAGATATTCGGAAATCACGAACCACCGATATGTTACTAAGCTCGAGAACAATCTTGTTTTACAGGGCAAGATGATATGATCAAAACAGTGAGGGATTGACACAATCCTAACTCATTGATCGAAGAGTGCACCAGAAATAAGGACTAGGTAGCACGATCAATCTTAGGATGATGATTTAATAACCGACACGCTAAGATTGAGGATATTGTCCATTAGCTACCAAGCAACGAGTTGCTCGGAGTATTGATTTCACACATCACAATTCACTTGTCGGCATTCCGGTTACAACAACACGAGGACCGAGGAATGAATGATGATGGTGAGAAGTATCACTGCATCAAGAATTCATAAGAGAAGGTGCAATTCTCATGACATTCTTGACATAAAGATGGTAACACTCCAGGTGGAATAGAATCAAAAGCTGGATTGGCATTTTGATTTGGAGAATACAACTACTTTGACCCAATCCTAGATATGGATGAGGCACTGGAGTTTGTTTCTCCTAGTCATTCCAGAATAGAAATGGCTTAACAGACCACAGGGATAATAGGGCATCGATGAACACAAATGCACACATACTCTTGGTTATCAACTGATAGAGGATGGTCGGGATGCAACTAAAGAGAGCAACTCAAAGGAACATATAACTTTTCGAGTTGTGGAGGCATGGATTAGTATATTGAGCAAAGCTCAACATTTCTCCCGGATAACCCATGCAGAGAAGGTAGAACTGGCAGAGTCACAATTATGAATGGAGAACTCCTCAAGAGTACTCTGATTGCGAACTTTAGGCTCAAAGAGGAACTTCTGCCATAACTAGTTCATGGTATGTGGAAGAATGAGATACCACAGACCTCGAGGGCTATCGCAAGGTTACTAATATCCTAAAGGAACTAGCAAATACTAACAACATGAAGTAGGGTGAATCTCGGTTCAAGAACCCAGGGATAGAATGCCTACTAACTAATAACATCACGGGATGCTTTCAAGAATAATGGCCAGAATCATCACACTGGGGATACAAAAGCATTGCTAAATTACTAGGTGACTTCCTAAACACGTAGGGTCATAATAATAGCTCCAACATCTACGCCGAGGCAACAAAGTACCTCAACTTACCGATTAGTGTGCTTATTCTGACCATAAAGGACATTGGGAATGGAAAGAAAGGATTTGCAAATGCATCAGACTATTTAGAGACCTGGGATGACTCGGACAACATAACGGCTGTAAATGCTCAAAATGATTTGAGACATCCTGCAAAAATGGTGGCATAACCACTCAACATCACAATATCGAGGTTCCGAGATCAACAGTTATCATACGGAAATAGTAGGAACTAAACTGAGGCTTAAAACCAACAATCTTAAAGGTCTATGGATTAGTAACACGTCATCCTGATAGATAGATGAGAAGCCTAGTTCTAAAACCCCGTAGAAGAGAAGAGGATGACTCAGATCAGAAGGCCATGAGGTATAAGGAGTAAAAAGAGCCTTACGTTCCCTTCCACAATCAATTCCCTTACATAACTAATGCATTTCTAGACACAACTTTGACCAGTTTGGCTTTGTAATCCTACAGGCAGTCAGGCTTTGATACCAACGCTGTCAGGACCCCGATTCCAAGTCACATCGATCTAGCCGGTAACACCTCATATCACTTTGCGGCCTCACGCACGGTATTCCCACGGGTGTTGCCTTACCATGGCCCGGGACCGTTTGCGCCTTTTGGCTCACGTATATGATAGTGTCGCTAGCATCCATATGATAGAGAACCCGGGCCGACATGGCTAGTCGTGAACCCAAAGCGGCACTAACCTATGGGGACAGGCATACATGAATCACATCGAGCATGTCGGTCATCAACGTATGAATCCGGGCTGTAGCACTGGCTATGAGGACTCGGTGACCCGGGCTATAGCAGGCTAGGCAGGACTCCGGATGTCACCGCGTGACATTTCCCGAAGGAACGAGACATAGGAGCGAAGTGAAACACATGCCGGCCAGATCAAGTGTCCAAAGCAGTAGTCTGCAGGGCTAGCGGGACTCCGGTGAACCGGCTGTAGCGGACTACTATCGCTCGAAAGCACTAGACTACATTTCCCCATATGAGAGGCTGCCAAGGATAAACAACTAGATTGTCGGATCCCACACATACCAAGTATTTCAAACATACACACAATATGCTCAATATGTGTAAATACAACATGGCATCACAACATAACTCTCGACTCAAATATTTATTCATTAGGCTCCGAGGAGCGAGATATTACAAACATGGGTCTCATGACCCAACACTCGAAACATACAAGTCAAAGCACAAGCGGAAGCTTAACATGTCAAGTACAGACATCTACAAATGAAAAAAGGCTGAGAAGCGACTATCTGCCGAGATCTGCCGAGGGCACAAGATCGTAGCTGAGGTAACAAGCTAAGCGTCAAAGTCCAAGCGGAACTACTAAGCGAGACTGAAGTCTCTCTGCAAAACATAAAATAAGCAAGCGTGAGTACACATGTACTCAGCAAGACTTACATCGAACTAACTACATATGCATCATTATCAACAAAGGGGGTGGTGGAGTTTGACTGCAGCAAGCCAGCTTTGACTCGGTGGCTATCCTGAACTACGACTGCAAGTAACTCTTTTGAGGTGGCGCTACGATTCCACATATTCACCATATCAATACACCACTATGGACCCGCTCCGTCTCCCTACGAGAACGCCATCCATAGCACTCACGCTTATCTTGCGCATTTTAGTGTATCCACTTTCACTTGTCTATGAACTGATATAGGCAACCCGAAGTCCTTTTCATGGACACGGCTATTGAATAGATCATATTAACCCTGCAGGGTGTACTTCTTCACACGCTCTCACCACTTATCGCCGTTTACGACATGTACTCGGCAACCTTCAGCGGAAGCCCAGCGAGGGTGTCGGCCACGGCCTACCTAAACACTCAAGTCTCTAGTCCAGGTTTATCGCCTATTCGGGTTGCATCCGCATGAGTCGGCCGAGGTTTCCACTAACGGCCCCGAGCGATGTGTGCGGGTTCCCGAGATACCAAGCGGGCATTCGTACACAGGGCCACGGTGTATCTACCGCATCATAGCCCACCCCTAGGGTCAGCGCTTCGCACGACCTCCAACACATATCCTACAAACACGAAACTAGTTGCAACTCACGGACAGAGGTCAAGGGTGGTTAAGAAGCGAGAGAATCAATTAAGGATCCCAATGTGTGGTAGTAACTGTTTCATGGATCACAAACACGAACTCAGTTCTGAGTGCGGCTGCAATGAGACAACCCACCATGTACTCCTACATGGCCTCTCACCGCTACCTTTACCAAATCGTGTTCACACACTTAGCTCACACAGTGGGACATGTTCACACACCTCCGATTCATCCCGATGAATCGACACGACTCAACTCTAAGCGATAGCAGGCATGACAAAAAAGCATGAATGAGTAGGCACAACATGGCTCAAGCAACTCCTACTCATGCTAGTGGGTTTCATCTAATTACTGTGGAATGACAGGTCATGCAGAGGATAAAGGGGTTCAGCTACCGCAGCAAGTAACAGATGAATTGTTGTTGTTCTAATGCAGTAAAAGAGAGCTGGAGCGAGAGAGTGGTATTGTATCGGAAGGAACAAGGGGGTTTTGCTTGCCTGGCACTCCTGAAGATATTATAGCTCTTCATCAGTGTCATCGATCTCATCGTCGAAACCACGTCTATCGAGAGGGAACAAGCACCGGCAAACAAGGAAGAAACACAATCAATGCAATGCAGCAATATGATGCATGATCATGACATGGCAATATGCTGTGATTTGGGCTAATGCAACAACAAGTCATTTTGATTGAAGTGGAATTCAACACTATATCAAATCCCAACTCCAAAACTATTATCAAAGTTGCCCTATTCATGTTTCATCCTAAACAGTGAAGTTAAGTTGATCAAACATGCATTAAAATGGTACAGATGGATAGATTGGATTTTTTGATAATTTTTCATATATAAATTATTTGATTTGGAGTTACGGTTGATTTTCTATGATTTTTAGAAGTTAGCACTATTTTCTGGAATTTCCTGTATTAAAATAAATCCAGAAAAACCTATTACTGCGTCAGCATTAGGTCATGCTGACCTCAGCAGGTCAACAGCGCCACCCAGGTCAAACCTGACCAGTGGGGTCCAGCGGTCGATGACCTAGTGCCGATTCAGTGGTGACCGTGGGACCGGTCAGCAGCCACGTCGGCCAGGTCAAAGTTGACTTGTGGGTCCCATCGGGTTAAGAACTAATCTAAGCAGAAAAACTAACTTAAGCTAAGCAGCACAGGGCCCACATGGCGGTGGCGCTAGGGGTGTTTAGCGAGTCGTTAGCGCTAGTTAAGCCGGGATTAGGCTGGCGGGTAATCGCCGGGCGAGGCCGAGGCGGCGGGGGGCTCGGGATTGCGCTGAGGCACGATTCGAGCTGCGGCTAAGCGCGTCGAGTCTTGCCTGGCCGGCCTTGTCGTTAGGTGGTGCTAGCCGGCCTGTTGTGGCGGGCGGCAGCTCTGGCTTCGGCTGCGGCGCCGGAGCTCGGCTAAGCGCTTGCGCAGTGCTGCAGCTTCGTGGCGAGTGAACGGAGGTGCTAGGCAGCACCTAAAGGGCAGCATGAGCATGTCGGAGCTACTATGCGAGACAGAAGTGCTCGGGGGCCCGGAGCTCGCCGGCCATGGCGGACGGCGGCTTCGGGTGCTCATGGGCAGCGGCTACTGAGTTCTGCAGAAAGAGAGAGAGAGTGAGGGGAAGCGGCGGCAAGCTCACGGGGAGGCAGCAGGGTAGCTCGGTGGGCTTGAGGGCGACCTCCGGCCGCGAGCAGCGGCGGCGGCGGCCAAGTAGATCTGGCAATGGTGAGCTCGAAGATGACGGTGTGGCGATCCTTGGCTTGTGTGGCTCGGCGAAGAGGAGATGGAGTCGCGCCGGACCTTCTAGACACGGGGAAGGGCGAGGAGGTGGCTGTGGCCGCGGTGGTGGCGGCGGCGGCGAGCTCCGCTTCGGCGGGAGAGAGAGGAGCGAGAGGAGGATGGGGACGAGAGAGTGAGCAGAGTGGGTTCGAGTGCGTGGCGTCGCGGGAGGCGTCGAGGCGTCGAGGGGGAGCGGCAAGCAGGAGGTGGCCGTCTTGGCTGGCGGCCACCACGCCTCTCGTCCTCCCGGCAAGGAGGAAGACAGACAGGAGGCGGCGATGGGCTGGGCAGCGGGCAGCTGACCACCACGGGGAGCTGGGCGGTTCGTGGCGCGGTAAGTTCCTTCCTATTTATTAATTCCTGTTTTCTATTTCTTTTATTTTGTTTTGAATTAGTAAAAATACTAATTCATTTTAAAACTCTGAGATAAATTGGGGCATTATTTGGATTATTCCAAAAGCCCACAATTGAAACCAAATTTTGGAGCATTTAAAATATTTATAGAATTCAAAGGCCCCAATTCAAATACAATATGGGTTAATTCAAAAATCCACAAAATGGCCAACAATTATGCTCATCATTTTTGGCAGAGGTTTTCACCTTTATCAAAATCATGAACATTTTCACATGGCATTTTGGGATCATTGAAAATGATTTTATTTGAACCTATTAGAATTCATTTGGTACTAGGGCTTGGATCAAACCCCCATTTCAAGTTTAACTGAAATTTAAATATGATGACATGGTTGAAGATGCAACTAATTACAAACAAAGATCTAGGGCTCTGACAGAATCCTTATGCGGATCACGTGCCGGCTTGTGTGCGGCGCTATTTGCCGCTCTCTTTTTGCTGTGGGGTCGTCCATCCGACCGGGTGGCCTTCTTATTTTTTGATTGTGGGGGCTCTATGGCCTCTTCATCAAATTCGGGCAGTAGTTTTCTCTTTGGATAGCTCTTTGTTCGGCGACTATCGTCGTATTTGTCTGCGGTGTTGAATACTTTGCTCCATCTGATCCTGAGTGCATCTTCCGCTGTTTTGAGCTTCCGCTTACCTTTTTAGGGCTACTGGCGATGGCGGCGAGCCTTTTCTGGAGGTTATTTTGCTCCAACAATTTGTTTGGCGTGAGATCGTCCGGACTGTTGTCTTCGCCGAGGACGAGTTGTTTATCCAAGTTGTCTTGTTCGGACGATTTCTCGATAGCGTGTTCGTCGTCCACCGGTTCGCCCTGCTCTATGGCTGGGTCTCCGTTGAGGCGGAACTTGGTTTGGCGTTTACGTTGCCGTTTTGACTGCTTTTCGAGGGATTTATCCTTCGTAGCGTCCCGTTGTTCCTCGTCTTCATTTCCTTTAAGTGTATCCACGATGTATACATCATGAGATGAGGTGGTTGTCCAGCATCCTATAGGTGCTAGTTCATTGTTGTATCCTACATCGTCGTCCATACCGTCGATGTCTTCGGTGTCGAAATCGAGCACGTCGTGTAAGCTTTCGACAGTGGCTACGAAGTGGGTGGTGGGTGGGCGTTGAATTTCTTCGTCGTCCGCATCCCAACCTTCCTGTCCGTAGTCCGGGCAGGGCTCTCCGGATAAAGAGAGAGACTTTAGTGAATTCAGGATGTCACCAAAGGGCGAGTCTTTGAAAGATGTCATGGCGATGAACTCCATGACGGCGCCCAATCGGATTCGATTGGCGGTATGCGGAGGGTTGGAGTCCGGAGAGGAGTCCGGCACCACAGGTCGAGGTCTTCGCAAAGGACAGGGATGGAGTTGGCTCAATCACCATAGAGATTGTAGCCCCGGCGATGTCCAACCACTCGTCCTCGATCGGGTAATCCGGCTCCGGATTAAGGGTCGGGCGGATCTTTGTTGGCCTCGAGGCCTTTGTTCGGCTGCAGAGCTAGATCATGCCCATCGAGACAGTGCGGCATGCTTGGCTGCGGCTCAGATCCATCGAAGATCAAGTCTTCGCGGATATCGGCCGTATAGTTCAAACTTCCCAATCTGACCTGATGGCCAGGGAGGTAGCTTTCGATCTGCTCCAGATGGCCAAGCGAATTGGCCTGCACTTCAAAGCCGCCGAATATGAAGATCTGTCCGGGGAGAAAAGTCTCACCCTGGACCGCGTCGTTGTTGATGATCGAAGGAGCCATCGGGCCTATCGGTGACGACAGAGAGGAACTCTCAATGAAAGCACCAATGTCGGTGTCAAAACCGGTGGATCTCGGGTAGGGGGTCCCGAACTGTGCGTCTAGGCGGATGGTAATAGGAGACAAGGGACACGATGTTTTTACCAAGGTTCAGGCCCTCTCGATGGAGGTAATACCCTAATCCTGCTTGATTAATATTGATGATATGGGTAGTTCAAGAGTAGACCTACCACGAGATCAAGGAGGCTAAACCCTAGAAGCTAGCCTATGGTATGATTGTTGTTCGTCCTACGGACTAAAACCCTCCGGTTTATATAGACACCGGATAGGTTAGGGTTACAAAGGGTCGGTTACAATGGTAGGAGATCTACTTATCCGTATCACCAAGCTTGCCTTCCACGCCAAGGAAAGTCCCATCCGGACACGGGACGAAGTCTTCAATCTTGTATCTTCATAGTCTTGGAGTCCGGCCATGATGATAGTTCGGCTATCCGGACACCCCCTAGTCCAGGACTACCTCAATGATCAACACGAGAACTCTATGGGTGTTTGATTCATCACAATGTAACTAGACGATTGACTCTAGTGCAAGTGGGAGACTGTTGGAAATATGCCCTAGAGGCAATAATAAAATGGTTATTATTATATTTCTTTGTTCATGATAATAGTCTATTATTCATGCTATAATTGTGTTATCCGAATTAAGTAATACACGTGTGAATACATAGACCTAGCGTGTCCCTAGTGAGCCTCTAGTTGACTAGCTCGTTGATCAGCAGATAGTCATGGTTTCTGACTATGGACATTGGATGTCATTGATAGCGGGATCACATCATTGGGAGAATGATGTGATGGACAAGACAATCCTAAGCATAGCTCAAAGATCGTGTAGTTAAACAGCTAGAGCTTTTCCAAATGTCAAGTATCATTTCCTTCGACCATGAGATTGTGCAACTCCGGATACCGTAGGAGTGCTTTGGGTGTATAAGCGTCACAATGTAACTGGGTGACTATAAAGGTACACTCTGGGTATCTCCGAAAGTGTCTGTTGGGTTGACACGAATCGAGACTGGATTTGTCACTCCGTATGACGAGAGGTATCTCTAGGCCCACTCGGTAATGCATCATCATAATGATCTCAATGTGATCAAGTGTCCGGTCACGGGATCATGCATTCTGATGCAGTAAAGTGACTTGTCGATAACGAGATTAAGCGAGGTATTGGGATACCGACGATCGAATCTCGGGCAAACAACGTACCGATTGACAAAGGGAATTGTATCTGGGGTTACTTGAATCCTCGACATCGTGGTTCATCCGATGAGATCATCGAGGAGCATGTAGGGAGCCAACATGGGTATCCAGATCCGCTGTTGGTTATTGACCGGAGAGGCGTCTCGGTCATGTCGCATGTCTCCGAACCGTAGAGGTCTGCACACTTAAGGTTCGGTGACGCTAGGGTTGTAGAGATATGTGTATGCAGTAACCAGAAAGTTGTTTGGAGTCCCGGATGAGATCCCGGACGCCATGAGGAGTTCGGAATGGTCCGGAGGTAAAGAATTATATATAGGAAGTCAGGTTTGACCATCGGGAAAGTTTAGGGGTCACGGTATTGTCGGGACCACGGAAGGGTCGAGGTCCATCGGGTGGGGCCACCTATCCGGAGGGCCCCATGGGCTGAAGTGGGAGGAACCAGCCTGGTGGGCTGGTGCGCCCCAGGCCCCCTGCGCCTAGGGTTGGGAAACCCTAGGGGTGGGGCACCTCCACCGGCAGGGGGCCACCCCACTGCCGCCGCCCCTAGGAGATTGCATCTCCTAGGTCCGGCGCCCCCCCTGGGAGGCCTATATAAAGAGGGGGGAGGGAGGGCAGTCGCACCCATGCTCTTGGCGCCTCCCTCTCCCCTTGCTACACCTCTCCCTCTCGTAGAAGCTTGGCGAAGCCCTGCCGAGATCGCTGCTGCATCCACCACCACGCTGTCGTGCTGCTGGATCTTCATCAACCTCTCCTTCCCCCTTGCTGGATCAAGAAGGAGGAGATGTCTTCCTCAACCATACGTGTGTTGAACGCGGAGGTGCTTTCCGTTCAGCACCAGGATCATCGATGATTTGGATCACGATGGGTACGACTCCCTCATCCCCGTTCTCTTGAACGCTTCCGCTCCATCTACAAGGGTATGTAGATGCACTCCTCTCTCTCATTGCTAGATGAACTCATAGATTGATCTTGGTGAAACCGTAGGAATTTTTTTATTTTCTGCTACGTTCCCCAACATCTTCGCATCATCGTTGTTAGAGGAGGACTTCCATCTTTTACGAGAGGCTTCCCGTACTGATATCTGAATTCATCCACCTCCATTATATCAAAATGTGCATCGCCGTCGTGCATGTAATCTGCATGATTGGTACCGGGCAAGATCCACGAATGATTAGCGACGATATCGCTAGACACCTTGAGCGGGGGGCACGATTAAATCGCTTGTTGGCCGAGCTGGGGATTTTTTCCCACTTCTTCGTTCTGCTAACCTTCGATCACTGCAAGTACTTCCCGACCACTCCGCTTCGATATATGAACTTTCAATAATGCGCTCATAGTTGGTTTTCGGCGGAGATGGTGGTGGTTTCTTCAGGGCATCGATAGTGCGCTTTGCTTTCACCGGATCTATCTCTCCTCCGGAGGTCGATGTTTCTTAGCTCTTTGCGTTTCAAAGAAGTCCCTCACTTGGGCTTGACACATCTCCATGTTTTCCTTCTCGGTCATCTCGTATGGTAACTTCTTTAGAGGCTTGAGAGATGGACCGAATCTGTATTGCCTCCCGCCTCTGGCTGTACTGCTAGACGCCGGAGCAGACGGAGCGGCTGCGGCTGTATTCTTTCCTTGCTTATGAGGCGGAGAAGAAGGACTACGATGCGCCGAAGCAGACGGAGCGGCGGCGACTCTCTTCCACCCTTGCTGACGAGGCGAAGGAGGAGGCTGGCTGCTCGGACGCGCCGGCGCAGGCGGAGTTCCCTGATCACTGGCTGGAGGAGGAGGCGGAGGCGTCCAGTTCGGAAGGTTGATGAGCTCCTTTTGCCATAGACATGGAGTCTTCAGAGCACAACTTGGCCGAGTCTCCCCTTCACCGGTAGGGTGGCCAAGCTCGAGCTCCTCAAATCCCTCCGTTATTTCATCCACCATCACAACAACATATCCTTCTGGAATCAGACGGCGGTGAAAAGTTGCGCCAGGTTCAGGAGGTGGAACAGAGCCGACAGCTGCCTTGACTTTGAAGTTCTGCCATTGCGTCATAAGGTGGCAATCTTGAGACTTCATGATAGCATCCATAGGGTAGCTAGCAGGAGCCATGAAGACAGGCTCCTGAAGCAGCTTGGTGGAAGCCATGCTGTTTATCCGCTGAGATGGCGGGGTAACTTCGGGGGTAGCTTTGGCAGGTCGCTTGCTGTGAACTGCTTCTCATTCCTCTAGCGCTTGTACCCTTGCGTGCAGCGCCTGTAGTTGGGTCTACTCCACTTTCCTCTTCCTCTCCCGGCCTTTGTAACCGCCTACATCGGGAAACCCAACCGTCCATGAAATGGAGCCTGGCATGCCTCGTGTCCGTCCAGGGTGCTCAGGATTCCTGAGGGCCTGTGTGAGCTCACCGTTCTCTCTGTCGGGAATGAACGTCCCTTGCTGCGCTACGGCAATATACTCCTGAAGCTTCGTGACGGGTATTCGCAGTTGCTCGTTCATCCAAACGCACTTCCCTGATTTCAGGGTCCAACGATCCCCCAACCCCGAGGAACCAAGTCCTTGAACGGTCTGGCCAGTGCAATGTCTCTTGTTCGACCCCTTTATCAAGCAGGTCATTCTCAGCCTTGTGCCACAACGGCTGGGCTTTGAGGTAGCCACCTGACTCCGTGCGATGGTGAAGCTCCTTCTTTGCAGCATTTTTCTTATTTGTCACTGACATCTTCTTACTCTTCTCCGATGTCTTGTGGGCGACAAATGCGTCCCAATGATCTCTGATCTTCTCAAATCGGCCGGTGAATTCTGGAGTCTTGTCTTTGTCGACAAACGTTGATTTCAGCTCATTCTTCCACCTTCTGAATAGATCTGCCATCTTCTTAAGAGCATGAGCCTTGACCAATGGCTCTATAACTGGCTTCTCCAGATCCTCCTCTGGCGGTAGGGTGAAATTTTCCTTCAGCGCGGTCCAAAGATTAGCTTTCTGCCTATCGTTGACATAAGACACCTTAGGGTCTTTGTTCTTAGGCTTATACCATTGGTGGATGTTGATCGGGATCATGTCCCTAACAAGAACCCCGCACTGAGTAGAAAATGCTTCCTTGGTTCGGATGGGTGCAATCGGTTGGCCATCGCGGGCGATTTCTGTGATCGTGAACCTTTCATCCTGGTGCAACTTTTTCTTTGGGCCTCGTCTCGTTACCGAAGTTTGGCTCGATCCAGAGGGCTAGAAAAGAAGAAAGAAGAGAGTTAATATGTGTACATACCAAAACAATTAATGCATCAATTAGCTATAGTCAGCACAGGCTTAATTAATATATATACCTGGCCGGAATCCTTTCGGTCACCGGAGCCGTCATCACGGTGTCCTTCTTCCACCGGCATTCGGTCACCGGAGCCATCATAATCATGTCCTTCCTCCTCCATTGTTCGATCACCGTAGCCTGCATCACCCTCTCCTTCTAGACCATCGGTGTCGTTGAGATAGTATGAGATAGCACCTCCGGCTATGATTATGTCCCCCAACACCTGTTCTGCTTCCAAGTCTCGGTGCTCCATAGTTTCTGCAAATATTACAACATGTCAATTATTATACAAAACATGACAGATGGATATATTAATGGCAAACATAGACCTAGCTAGCTAATCACAACAAGGAATCATATTAGTGGCCTCGATGCTTCTCTAGGGTTTTGGGTGGCCTCGGTAACGCTTCTAGGGTTCGGGTGGCCTCGACGACAATGCTCTTTTAACTTGGTAAATTTGGGTGGCCTCGGCAGCGCTTCTAGGGTTTGGGCCGTGCCGCCTCTCTCATGATTGTCCGACGTCCGGACCGACAAGGGATTTAAGAAAATGGCGCCATTCTGGATGTGCAGAAAATGGTCCATATTTTCCCGATCTCATCTACCCTTCTATATGTCACGTTGTCTAGTGTCAAAGAATTCAAGAAAACCATGACTTCATCATTAGCCGAAAATGGCAGGCGCATAATGGTACGAAGCTCTTCAAAGTTGTTTTGGAACGGAGTTCCCGATAGAATAATTCGCTTTTTGGTACAAAGTTCACCAAGAGCCTTCCGAATATCGCTATTTGGAAGGCCTTTGCTGAAATTTGTACCAAAAGGCGAGTTATTCTATCAGGAACTCCGTTCCAAAACAACTTTGAAGAGCTTCGTAGCATCATACGCCTGTTACTTCCAGTTAATGACGAAGCCATGGATTTCTTCAATACTTTGAGAGACAACGTGACATATAGAAGAATATATATAGATGAGATCACAAAAAATGGATCAACTTGTGCACATACATAATGGGGGCATTCTTGATAAATCTGGACCCTCGACCCCTGGACAACCCTTGACCCCTCGACGACCCTCGACCCTCGACCGCTCGGTGATCCACGACCCTCTACCCTAGTTCCCGACCCTCGACCCCCTCATGTCACATTTGTCTAGTGTCAAAGGATTCAACAAAAACATGTCTTCATCATTAGGCGAAAGTAACAGGCGCATGATGGTACGAAGCTCTTCAATGTTGTTCTAGAACGGAGTCCCAGATAAGATAATTTTCGCTTTTTGGTACAAAGTTCAGCAAGAGCCTTCCGAATATCGCTATTTGGAAGGCCTTTGCTGAAATTCGTACCAAAAGGCGGATTATCCTATCTGGGACTCCGTTCCGGAACAACTTTGCAGAACTTCGTACCATCATGCCTTAGTTACTTCCGGCAAATGATGAAGCCATGGATTTCTTCAATACTTTGACAGACAACGTGACATATAGAAGACCCCTCAGTGACCCTCGACCCTCTACACTAGTTCACGACCCTCGACCCCTGGACGACCCTCAACCCTCGACCCTCTGCACTAGTTCACGACCCTCGACCGCTCGATGATCCACGACCCTCTACCCTAGTTCCCGACCCTAGACCCCCTCATGTCACATTTTTCTAGTTTCAAAGGATTCAACAAAACCATGTCTTCATCATTAGGGAAAGTAATAGGCGCATGATGGTATGGAGCTCTCCAAAGTTATTTTGGAACGGAGTCCCAGATAGGATAATTTGCATTTTGGTACAAAGTTCAGCAAGAGCCTTCTGAATATCGCTATTTGGAAGGCCTTTGCTGAAATTCGTACCAAAAGGCGGATTACCCTATCCGGACTCCGTTCAGCTCTTTGAGAACTCACCATCATGCCCCGATTACTCCGGCTAATGATGAAGCCATGGATTTCTTCAATAGTTTGACACAAGGCAACCTCTCGACCACTCGGTGTTCCTCGACCCTCGACCCCCGATGACCCTCGACCCTCGAACCCTAGGCGACCCTCCACCCCTCGGTGACCCTCGATCCTCTACCCTAGTTCTCGACCCTCGACCCCTCGGCGATCCTCGACACCGTCGTTCCTGATAAAAATTAAGAAGATGAAGAAGAAGAAAAAGAGGAGAAGAAGAAAAAAAAGGAGAAGAAGAAGGAATAGAGGGGAAGAATAAAAAATCTATTTTTCTTCTTCCCCTCTATTCCTTCTTTTTCTCCTCTTTTTTCTTCTTCTTCTTTCTCTTCTTATTTTTTTCTCCTCTTCTTCTCTTTTTTCTCCCCTTTTTCCTCTCCTTCTTTTTCTTCCTTCTTCATAGATAAAACTTTTCTAAAAATGTAACTTCTGCCGCTCACATCAAGTTATCGAGGAGGGGGTATATCGACCCCCCTCATGTCAAAGTTATCGGGGAGGGGGTATATCGACCCCCCCTCATGTCGAAGTTATCGGGGAGGGGTATATATCAACCCCCCCTCATGTCGAAGTTATCGGGGAGGGGTATATATCGATCCCCCCTCCTGTCGAAGTTATCGTGGAGGGGGTATATCGACCCCCACCCCCCTCATCATGCATATATAGCCACATACATAAAAATCTAATAAAAATTAATCTAACAAAAACATGCTCTATACATACATAAATATATATATATATATACATACATACATTATATACATATGAACAATAATTTAATCTTATAAAAAATAATAAAAAAGAGTCGGGCGTGCGGCGGCTCACAGTGAGGCTCTTGGCGGCAGCGATGGTGATGGCGACAACGACGGGAGGCAGCGGTGGTGGGAGGCACCGGCGCGTGGGGCGGGGCCGAGTAGGGGCTCGAGGCGGCAGGGGCAGGGCAGCCAGCGGCGACGTGCGTGGGGACGAGGGCAGCGCGACAACGGGCGCAGCGACGGCAACGACGAGGAGCGAGGCGGCGGCGCAACGACGGAGGCGGCGGCGTGGTCGAGGGTAGGGGCGGCGACGACGAGGCGCGAGCGACGGCGATGATTGGCGCGGGCGACGGCGACGAGGAGCAGGGCGTCAGGGCAGAGGGTGGCGTCGGCGTCGGGGAGAAACTGCTAAAAATTTCCAAAGTGCTGGCTTATATAGCCAGCCCTTTGGTCCCGGTTCGTAGCACCAACCGGGACCAAAGGCCTCTTTTCAGTAGCCCAAAGGGCAGGAAGCAGAGACCTTTGGTCCCGGTTGGTGGCACCAACCGGGACTAAAGGGATGCTTTGGTCCCGGTTGGTGCTACGGACCGGGACTAATGCACACCTTTCGTCCCGATTGGTGCCACCAACCGGGACCAAAGGTCGTGTGCTGGAACTGGCGCAGTGCGGTGGGATGTTTAGTCCCACCTCGCTAGCCGAGAGGGGCTCAGAGTGGTTTCTAAGCCCTGCCGAGCCGACCACTTCGAGCTCCTCTCTACTGCAGGTTTACGGGCCTAAATCCACTCTCTGTGCCTGTGGGCCTACTTGGCCTACTACGGGCCTGTATCCTGGCCCAACTAGCGGGTTTCTAGTCGTATGCAGGCCGTGGTGGCCCAGTAGGCGGCATTTTTTTCCATTTTTTTGTTTTCTTTATTTAATTTTTTTCTACTTACATCAAAATACTTACTAGTTTTTCAGTTATTCTTTTCGGTTTTAGGTAATAAAAATTATAAACTTTCTGTTAGTGCCATTAATTTTCCAATTTGAATAGTTTAAATTTGAATTCTTTGAAATTTGTGCGAATCACTAGTTTGTGATTAACTTTACTATAAAAATAGATTTTGGAGTGATTATTTTTCCTGCTATTTAATATTACTGTGATTTATCATTATATTCAAAAATAGTTTTGTTTATTTTAGACTCTAACAAAAAAATCTTTATGATAATTCTTTTTGCTATTAAAGTTTCTAACAAAAAAGTTCTTTATGAAAATTCCTTTTGCTTATAATGTTTTGAACAGAAAATACTTTGATAATTTTAGTTGCATAAATTTTATATAATTTTAGTTTCAATAATACTAGAGGTTTATAAAATCTTTTTAGTTGATTCCTTTTGCCATTAGAGTTTCATTAAAGTTCTCTAGTTCATTCCCTTTTTATTAGAGTTTCATTAAAGTTTTCTAGTTCATTCTTATAGTTCATTCCTTTTTATTAGAGTTTCATTAAAGTTTTTGCTATTAGAGTTTCATAAAAGTTTTGCAGATCATTATTTTTAATATTAGCTCATTCTTTGAGCTAAATGACCCTGAAATTGAAAAGCACTTCAGATGAACTCTGAAGAGGTTGAAAATTGGCATGGTATCATAATTTCACCCACATAGCATGTGCTAAAAAGTTGATAGGGTTACGGCAAAAACTGGATGCATTTCGTGTAAAAATGGATAATCTCTCTCGAAGTATCAGGGTTTCGGATGAAAGCTCATCTGTTACAAAGGGATTTCATTTTTTGAAGTTATTTGAACTCTAGACTTTTTGTGTGTTCAAAATGCACCATTCAAAGCCACATCATCAATTTTCAACCCTTTCTGACTTCATTTGTTATTTTTCATGCATTTACTGGCTTTTTTGAGCTAAATGACCCTAAAATTGAAAAGCACTTCAGATGAACTCTAAAGAGGTTGAAAATTGGCATGGTATCATCATTTCACCCACATAGCATGTGCTAAAAAGTTGAGAGGGTTACGGCAAAAACTAGATGCACTTCGTGTACAAAATGGACAATCTCTTTCGAGGTATCAGGGTTTCGGACGAAAGCTCATCTGTTACAAAGGGATTTCATTTTTTTGAACTTATTTGAACTCCAGACTTGTTGTGTGTTCAAAATGCACCATTCAAATCCACATCATCAATTTTCAACCCTTTCTGACTTCATTTGTTATTTTTCATGCATTTACTAATTTTTTTGAGCTATATGATCCTGAAAATGAAAAGCACTACAAATAAACTCTGAAAAGGTTGAAAGTTGGCATGGTATCATCATTTCACCCACATAGCATCTGCTAAAAAGTTGAGAGGGTTACGACAAAAACTGGATGCACTTCGTGTACAAAATGGACAATCTCTTTCAAGTATCAGGGTTTCGGACGAAAGCTCATCTGTTACAAAGGGATTTCATTTTTTGAACTTATTTGAACTCCAGACTTTTTGTGTGTTCAAAACGCACCATACAAAGCCACATCATCAATTTTTAACCCTTTCTGACTTCATTTGTTATTTTTCGTGCATTTACTGAATTTTTTGAGCTATATGACCCTGAAAATGAAAAGCAGTACAAATGAACTCTGAAAAGGTTGAAAGTTGGCATGGTATCATCATTTCACCCACATAGCATGTGTTAAAAAGTTGAGAGGGTTACGACAAAAACTGGATGCACTTCGTGTACAAAGCGGACAATCTCTTTGAAGTATCGGGGTTTCATCACGGAAACTAAATGCATTACATGGATATTCTAGATCAAAGGCATCATCATAATAGTTGTGGAGAGAAAGTCTTCACTTTTTCTTTGCTTGTGTCCTTTGCTTATTGCGCTGTAACCATGGATAATCTTCATCGTTTAACAGGGTGCTTGGGTCAGCCTTGACTTTGAAGGGAGGAATTTCATGGAACTTTTCATAATCTTCGGACAAGTCTGTCTTGCCCTCCACTCCCACGATGTTTGTTTTTCCTGAAAGAACTATGTGGCGCTTTGGCTCATCGTATGATGTGTTCGCTTCCTTATATTTTATTTTTCTTTGTTTGGTAGACATGTCCTTCACATAGAAAAGCTGCGCCACATCATTGCCTAGGACGAATGGTTCGTCTGTGTACCCAAGATTGTTCAGATCCTCTGTTGTCATTCCGTCTTGTGGGTCTACACATGCCCGCCTCTGACAGATTGACCCATTTGCACTTAAACAAAGGGACCTTAAAATCATGTCCGTAGTCAAGTTCCCATATGTCCACTATGTAACCATAATATGTGTCCTTTCCCCTCTTGGTTGCTGCATCAAAGTAGACACCGCTGTTTTGGTTGGTGCTCTTTTGATCTAGGGCGATTGTGTAAAATGTATTCCCATCTATCTCGTATCCTCTATAAGTCAATATAGTCGAAGATGGTCCCCTGGACTACGAGTATAGCTCATCAGAAACAGTGTTGTCACCTCTAAGACATGTTTCCAACCAACTGCTGAAAGTCCTGATGTGTTCACATGTAATCCGATCGTCACCTTTGCTCCGGGTGTTTGGGCCTTGAGACTGTTCTTGTGTTCATCGACATCTGGGGTCCTTGAGGAGTCTGGATTAGGGGTCCTCGGACAACGGACTATATCCTTTGGCGGACTGTTGGACTATGAAGATACGATTGAAGACTTCGTCCGTGTCCGGGTGGGACTCTCCTTTGCGTGGACACTACTAGGAAAAGGGCTATAGATGGAATTGACACTAATGGCGCACCGGACATGTGGTGCGCCATTAGTATCTACTAATGGCGCACCACCTCGATGCGCCATTAGTGTTGAAACTACTAATGGCGCACCCTGCCCGCAGTGCGCCATTAGTACCAATTTTTTTGAACTAGTGCTTGTCCAAACATACTAATGGCGCATCCGCTGGTGGTGCGCCATTACTAGTTGTAACTAGTAATGGCGCACCAGCCATAAGGTCGCCACTAATGTTATTTTTTATTATTGTTTTATTCCTTTTTTTGCAAAAGTACTAATGGCGCACCACCGAAGTGCGCCATTAGTAACCTGGATTACTAATGGCGCATTTGTTGCTGGTGCGCCATTAGTAAGTGAGCAACAACAAGATATTTTGGACAGCCTCTCCTCCCACACTCACTTTCTCCCCACTTCATTCTCTCCACCGCCTCCTCCTTGTCTCGGGTGCCTCCTCTTTTTCACCTCATTTCCACCATAGATTCATTCAAATTAAGTGGTTAAGTTACCTTGTTTTGCTAGGTAAGTAAGGGGAAGCTATATTTATGTTGTTCTCCTACAACAATGTGCACATGCACTTTTTATGGCCTAGCTAGATCTATGTATGTTAGTGGTGTTGCATATGTTTGTGGTGTTGCATATGTGTTTGTGTTTGGAGGTGTACGGTATTTGAAATCGATAGTTGCCAATATTTTGCGGAATGTTGATTCATTTCCGTTTAGTGAGAATTTTGGCATTAAGCATTCTTTTAGTCCTATTTTTAGGGAAAGTCATGCCAATTTTTTCTTGGTTCTAAAATATCGTTTTGCTCTACCCATGACGACCATGGTCCGCACGATGACCGAAGGCATCGTGAATAGGTTTTTGAGGTCCGCGAAGGCGAGATGCTTCAAAAGAGCGAGGCGGAGATAAGATGTCCGTGTCGAAGATGCAAGCTGAATAGCCTTATTGCGGACCCGGATTCGGGCAGGTCGGGACCACCTGCTCTTGAGTGGTTTCATGGATGGCTATCGGTGGCAAGGTGATGAAGATGACTACTGAACTTCGTCCATGGGGGCGGGCAAGAAATGAGGAAGGGCAGCAAGACAACCACCGCAGCTCGGGGCGAGAAGGCGAAGAATCCCGGGAGATGATCACGACGGTGATGCTGTACACATCATCATGTAGAAGATGCAGGACATGATGATGATGCGGCGGAGCGACGACGCTGGACCATCGATGGGCTGGGTGCAGGACCCTCATATTCAAGAGCTGCTTCTCAAGCGGGGCGGATAACGCAAGAGCTGCCGCCCGTGAGAAAGCCAAGATGGATCAACTTGAGTTAGGCAGCGGTTACTCCATTGTATGAAGGATGCAGGCCGAGGATACCGCTTTGAAAGTAGCGCTCATGGCTCACGGAGATGAAGGTAAAACACAAAATGACCGGCGCGTGCCGGCGAGAACATGTCATTCTAGCACTGACGTCTTCCCAAGGGGAACAAGTGCCCGACCAGTTTGGAGGAGGCGAAGAAAATCGTGTGTCCTCTGGATTTACCGCCGTGAAATACCATGTGTGCATGAACAATTGCATCATTTATCGGGACGAGCACACGGAGTCTACCATATGTCGGTGTGCGGTGTCACTCGATACAAGAAGAGGAAAAAGCTCCTCGAAAAGTGGTGTGGTACTTTCCGATCACTCCTCGTCTGCAGCGGTATTTTGCGGATCCTAAGGTAGCAAAGCTCCTGCGTTGGCACGCGGGATAGGGAGGAGAAGAAGCGAGAAGATGGCGCAAATGATCCGGAGATAGATAAAAAGACAAGATGCTGAGTCACCCTAAGGATGCAAGCCGGTGTAGCGTTGAACTTGAATACCGAATTTGGGAGCGATCCAAGGAACATCGTGCTGGTAGCGAGCACCGATGGAGTCAATCCGTTTGGCAGCGGAGAAGCACACATAGCACCTGGCCTGTGTTTGTGTGGATGTACAACCTTCCCCTGGTTGTGCATGAAGAGGAAGTACATTCACATGAGTATGCTAATTGAAGGGCGAAACAACCAGGGACGACATCAATCTGTATCTGGGGCTGCTGAAGAGGAGCTTGACACGCTGTGGAAACGCCAGCCAATCGTGGGGCGCCGCAGAGAAAGAATATTTCCCTATGAGAGCCGCCTTTGCTCACGGCGGTGCCGACTATCTCGATTCTGAGATATCTTGCGGGCAGGTAGTCCACGGATTTTACGGATCGTAAGGTGCATGGATGACACAACGTATCGCCAGCTAGATAGAGATCCGGGTCTTGAAAACCGTGTTCATGGGACATCGAAGGTGGCTTGGCGGCGATGACCCGTGGAGAAGCGCAAGGATCTGTTCGATGGTGAAACCGAACCCAAAACCCGTGTACGAGGAAGCGGTGAGAAATAGACAAGCTGTTGAAAAATTGGAAAGACTGCCTTGCCGGAAAGAAGCAAAAGGCGCGAGCCGGGAAAGAAGCGAAAAGCGCGAGGCAGCTGCTGAAGGTATGGAAAGCGAGGTATGTTTTACGGGACTTGACGTCTTGGAAGATCCACGGTGTGCCTCACAGCCTTGATGTCATGCATATCACGAAGAGCGTGTGCGAGAGTCTGCTTGGTACCCTACTCAACATGCGGAGAGGACCAAAGATGGGCGAAAGCAAGGCAGACTTGAAATCAATGGGCATCAGGCAGGTGCTTCACGCTATATATGATGATGATGATGATGATGATGATGATGATGATGATGATGATGATGATGATGATGATGAGGCGAAGCAGGACACAGAAAGTCGTCGCAAAGGCAAAAAGGCCAAGAAGACCGGAAATGACTACCCTCCGCGTGCTTCACTCTAAGTCAGGAGGAGATCGAGCAGTTTTCACCTGCCTCCTAGGAGTAAAACTTCCTTCCGATTCTGTGGGAAGATAAGCAGATACCTAGACCAGTGAAGCGAAGTTCAGCGGGATGAAGTCTCACGACTGTCACGTGCTGATGAGCCTGAATACTTCCGGTTGCAATCCATTGGGATCATGGGCCAGCGCGTCCGTGAAACGCTATTTGGCCTATGCAACTTCTTGACGTCATCTCTCGGAAGTCGATTGGCGTGAGGCAACTTCGAAGGCTACAAGAAGAGATCGTGGTGATACTATGCGAGCTTGAGATGTACTTCCGCCCGCATTCTTGACGTTATGGTGCATCTGCTGGTCCATATAGTGGAGGATATCATCCAACTCGGGCGGCGTTCACTGCACAGCATGATGCCGTTCGAAAGGATGAATGGTGTCATCAAAGGATCGTTCGCAACATGTCACGTCGAGAGGAAGCATAGCGGGGGCTTTACGACCGAAGTGCATCTCCTACTACACGAATTATCTAGGCATCGAGAACCCCATTGGTCTACCGTCAGCGGGCACCTCGGCGGGCTCGCTGGATGGGGTCACCGTGAGGTCGCCGCGAAATGCATGTCGACTTGAGGTCGACTCGCCGACTTTGAAAGAGCAAACCTAGTCGCGCTACAACACATAGGCGTGGTCGATCCTTGGGTGGTAGAGCACAAAACCTTTATTAAGAAGGCGTACAATGACCGAGGCCAGCGGAGGGCGGACGGAGATATACTCAAAGAGCACAACTCATGTTTCACGCATTGGTTCAAGCGAAGCTTACGTCGTACCCTTTACATGAGGATTCTTCGCGGAAGAACAACTCATATTCGCCTTGTCACAGGCGCCGAGCACAACCTGATGACCTATGAGGCGTCACGATATCATGACTACACATTCTACACGAGGCCAAGGACATGAAGAGCGATGGTTATCGAACTCCGGGTAGCGATGGAATCCTACACGGTAACGACAAGGACAGATACTACGGAAGGATCGAGGAGATCTGGGAGCTGAGCTAAGCTGGAGAGAAGGTCGATGTTCCGTGTCGATGGGCCAAAACGTCATAAAGAAGACCGGTATTGCACCACCATGGTTATACCGAAGCCAAATCAAGACCCATGGTATAAGCGTCACCGCTAAAATGAGCCATGGTGCTGGCTTCCCAAGTGGACCAATGCTTCTTCTTTACCGACCATAAAGCCCAGTCGTGTTGCCGTGAGGAGAGGCAAAGGAAGATCATCGGAATGGATGGAGTAGCCAATGAGCAAGACTTGACAAATCTGGCGACCGAGGATCGAACATGCTAATGGCGCACCACGGTGAGGTCGCCATTAGTATGTGCCCCCGATCCCCTTCCCTCTCCCCTTAGCCCGATCCCCTTCCTCTCCCCTCGCCAGTTCCCTCTCCTCTCGATCCACCGCCCGCCCGCCGCTGCCTGACCCACTTGCTCGCCCTCGCCCTCGCCCTCTCCTCCCTCGCCCTCTCCTCGCCTTCCCTCTCCCTCGCCCTCTCCCTCGCCTAGATCCCCTTCCCTCTCCTCTCCAGCCTTGCTGCCCCCTGCCGCCTCGGCGCTGCCCGCCGCCACAGCGCCGACTCGACACCGCCCGCCCCCCAGCCTTGCCCAGCGCCGCCTCGACCCCTTGGCCGCTGCCCGCCACCTCGGCGCTGCCCGCCGCCTCGGCCGCGACCCGCCGCCCGGATGCCGCCCGTCCACACCACCGTCGCGGAGCACCACCACCACCGGACCTCGTCCCGACATCCTCCCAGCGCCCCTCCCGGCATCCTTATCCTCTCCGACCGCCTCCTCCACCCGGCCCGCTCCTCCAAGGTAGCTACCGCCCGACCCCTATCCCTTCCTCCTCCCATCCCATCTCCATATGAGCATGATAATTTGCATGAACCTTGGATGCCTAAAAATTTCAGATAGTTTTTTAACATGAGCTCTTAATCTGAACCATGGATAATCTGAACCTTGGATAATTTGGATAACCTTGGATGCCTAAAATTTCAGATAATTTGCATGATAATTTGCATGAACCTTGGATGCCTAAAAAATGGCTCCATTGGGTTTGGTGCTTCCCCATGGCCAGGACAAGATAACTTTATCATTGTGCTATGAGATTAAGCAGGGAGAGGATGCTAACGCTCCTTTTGCTTGGCAGTATAAAGTACTAGTAAGTATAGATAAGAGGTTGGTTTTTGAGGAATCAACAAAACTGCAAGTTCTGATGCAATATATAAATACTCCTCCATACTCCCTCGGTAGGAGGTAGAAAAGGTCAGCGAGCAGTCTTCTGTGCTCGACAAGGTGCCTTGAGGAGAGGATCATAACACAAACTGAGAGGTGAGGAAGTTGATCTTGCCCACAATCGCTGTTTGCCGTCCTGGTCGAGGTAGATATGTGAATGATGAGGCCTTGGTGCCCTCTGGCGGTAGCTGGGTGGAAGAAGCTTTAGCGGGTTGCGGCTGGGTAGAAAAGGGTTTAGTGGGTTGCTGCTGGGTAGAAGAAGCTTTGGTGGGCTGCTGCTTGTCTTGGTTCTCATCGAAACAACCCAGCTGCGTGAAATCCTCGATCGACTTGACATGAACCTGCAAAGGAAAGACAATATTAATAAATCACAACTCTACTAGATTGTTAAGTTGGGTGGGATGTAAAGCAAATCTTCTTCTAAGTGCAATATACTTAGTGCTGCTATATGAGTGTATAAATATTTGTTGCTATATAAATGTGAACAAAATTAGTGCTTGTATATGATATTCGCCATGAAGAAAGAATAGATAGTGTGGGTCTGACCTTGTTTAATTTCTGCAATTCTTGTATATGATATTCTTTGGTGTGTATTGCATTCTCATCGTGGTTTTGATCACGCGAACAAGAAGGAAAGGGCGTGAAGTACCTACTACAGCAGAATGTAAGTATTTGCCCACTTTGCGAAAGGAAGCCGGGCTAAAGAGAAGAAGCCACGTGGAAGGTGATTCTTGGTTATGTTTTTTAAAAGCAATCCTTGGTTATGTTAGTGCCACTATATAGTACTTTACTATGAACACCCATCTTGGATGACCAATAGAAATTGCAGCCACATGTGCACCGATCTAATTTGAAACATCAATGAAAATTGAAAAAAAATTACTCTCATAGCACTACTTCTATTTGCATTTCCCAAACATATGGTTCTGTCCATCCTCATTTCCTGTCTTCCTAATAACCATCATTAAGTTATAGGTTTCTTTGTGTGCTGTGCTATTCCACATCGGTAATTGATTTGAAACCGGCAAGCTTTGATAATGTAAGAGTTACTTACTTGCTAATTAGCCAAGCAGGCATGTATTATAACGGTGGAATTTCAGCCATGATACACATAACGGTGAGTAAAGATGATAATATCATTTATGAGTTAGTCAACACAAGACGATGCCACATACTCTAATTACCTAGAACTTGCGGTATAAAAGCAGAACCTTAATCGGCATGATCCTCGACCTGTAATTTCTACTTTTATGCCTCTGTTACTCCAGTCAAAGATGTGAACCAACATCTTTCATTGTTATGCATATCAAACACGAAGGGTTATTTTCACTTAAAGTTTTAGAATGGGTGCATTACAATTCATCGATATCTAATAAGACACTGCAGGCTGATATAATTATGGAGCAGAACCAACCATGATAAATAAAAGGTGATGTTGTCTATGCATTACCAAAAATGTATCTTTGTGAACAAATAAATTGGTACCAACAGCAATGCCATCTTCTTGTAGAATTAGAATACATGGACATGATCAGCTCAGCTCCCTAACGCCATTCATCACATCAATTTCCCCTTATGTAACACCAGTCAAAATTTTATGTTGGTCTACCTAGTAGATGCCCATGGTTTGATTTTATGTTTGTTCCTATCAATACAAATGCTGAGCTATGTTCCATTTTACTGTTCTTTGTGATAGTTTTGCAACTTTACTTCCCATCTTAAGGCAAGCCCCATTTTCTTGTTCTTTGTTAGCGAGCTGCTTGTTTCTAAGAACTTTGATACTATTTGGATCAAAGTTAAATGAGCACATAGATGCCAAAAAAGTTCAGATTGTAAAATGTTCATTTTGCTGCTAGTGCCCATTTTGAGTAATTGCTTAGAGGGATGATCCTGTGAGCTGGTGGAGTGATTTGTTTTCTACATAAAGCTCTTTAGTCGAGGCTGGTTTTTGTGAAATACACATGAAGCTTCACCAGCTCCTGTGGGTGTGGGATCCATGTGACATGTGACATTGCATCCATGTCCACAGGATAATGATTTTGCAGGTACCCGAGAGGCCCTTGAGTTTGCGGAATGTCGATTAACTTCCGTTCCGGCAAATTGGTACTCCATATGTCCTATTTTCAGTAAAGGTCATGCTGAAATTTTCCGTGAATTTTAGCATGACTTTGCTAAAATAGGACATATGAAATACTGTGACTAATGCATGGGCAGGGGTATCTTAGTAGTTAATTAAGTAGGATCAAGTGCCCCGGTGTACTTGTGACTAATGCATGGCTTTTAGGGTGCCTCGGTGTCGATAAAAACCGAAATGATGAAAGGTTAGGCTTTTAGGGTGCCTTGGCGTCGAAAAACCCTCAATGATAAAAGCTTAGATTTTAGGATGCCTCGGTGTCGACAAACCCTAAATGATGAGACCATGATCTTGTTCCTTGACAATAACCAACTTTTGACCAAACTTTGTTTCTATTTAGAGAAAACATGGCCCTAACGATGAGGCCGGGGTTGAGGCGGCAAGGCATTACAGGAGCTGTCCCGGAGATGGAGAACAACCTCACTTGTATGAGGCCGCGCCTTCCCCACGATCCTGAGACCACTGATGGTGCCGCCGAGGATGACCACACTGATGCCACCACCGATGGTGCCGCCGAGATGCCACCATGATGATGGCGGCGCCGCACGGATGGCAGCCAACCGAAGAGGCAGCGGAAGGACGGCGCCCGATCGTGCTCCGCACCCTCAAGGAGGAAGTTCTTGAAGTGGACTCCAGCGGGAATCCAGCGGCGCCGAGCGAATAGTCAAGGGTACTTTCGCTTCAGCTCGGGTGCATTGTCGGGAGCACCGTCTCGATCAACACCGAGAACACGAGGCATCCCGACCGAGGAATTTGCGCAACCTCCTCTTCCACGAAGCTGCCTGAGCGATACAAGTTCCCGCTGAATTTGAAAACACAAGCCTCAAAGGGAATAAAGTGAACAATGCTGCCCTCACGAAGATGAGCAAGGCCCTGTCTACTTGGAAAAGCAATGTGAAGAGAATGATCGAGAAAGATGAGAGTTATCGGAAGATCAAGGAGAAAATCCTTTCATCACGAAGATGACTACAAGCGACTTCAAGATCAATTGCTCGAGCACCGCAAGCTCCCAATCAAGTGAGTGGAAACAAATCACGGGAGCTGAACATAGGGAACACACACTCGGTCCCGGCGGTTCTGAGTGGTGGAGCCTATATGGGACAAGGAGGAGGCGGACCGTGCCAAGCAAGGCCTACCGCCCCTCTTGATAAATCTGGTGACAAGCGGACCAGGAACTTTGTGGGGCCGGTACAAGAAGGACCTGAAAACAAAGGAGCTTACCACGGATCCGAAGACCAGGCAGCTTGAGCTTGTTACGGTAAGGAATACACCCAGCGTAATTAGCTCCATATGGTTGCATTCTAATTAATGAAGCGAATTTCTAAATGGTTCACATTCCTTCATGGTATTTGAAAGCGATGGCGGGGGTCGACTAAAACAACCCTTGGGACACCACTCTAAATAGGGGTTGAATGTAATGAAGAACAAGGATAAGCTCGATGGCCGGCGTCGGCTGGTCGTGTGGCGGCAAAGGCTTGTCGACAAAATGGGGTCATACTATACGCTGGTGTGCGGAAGGAGAAAAAGACCAGCTCGGAAAGCGGTAGCGAGAGGTTCAAGAACTCAAGGCACAGGTGGCGCGGATTCGGAGATTGTCCAAGAGCAAGTGGAACAACGACTCGGGCGGCGATCACCGCCCTTGTGCCTACCTTGATCTCGGGGTTGAGTCGTGGATTGCGGGCGTAGAGGCCGCCCGATTCCTAGCTTCACGGCCAGCATCTCGCATAATGCGATGGCGGGGCCATTGGTGCCTCCGGCGGGCGGCATTAGTGTCTCCGGCGCCGCACGGGAGCTTAATGCACCGGGTGTCGCCGGCCGGCACCTATTCAACAAGCGGCCCCTCCGTCAATCTGCTGCCGCCCGCCGTTGGCGGTGCGTCGACATAGCCGAGCTCGGCGCCATCATCACGGTAACTAATTAAGCCTCTCTCGGCGAGGACTTCATCTCCTTGCCTTTGGTGGGCATCCCCGGCGCCCTACATGTTTTCGCGGCGCCGCCGACGTTCCGTGGACTCTCCTCCGCCGTGAACAACGAGTTGGTCGATGTCGCCAAGGGCAAAATCGTTCAACGGGCAACCTTGTTCCACGGTACCAGATGCCACCCAACTTGTTTGGGTTCAACTGGTTGGTGCTGCCAGGCTGCGACGACTTGTTACCTCGATTCGACCCGTCGGGGCGGCGATGAAGACGTGATGACCCTCGGCGCTTTGCTGTCTGGCCCTGCTTTGGCGAAGAGCGGATTCGTTTGAGGCGGGGACACCACCCCAAAGACAACACCGCCCGATCGTGCGGCGCCAAGTCGACCCATAAGACCGCCGTAACGGTGCGGACATCCCTATGCCACTGGATCCAAACATGCATATGGCACGGGGATCGAGCGACGGCGGCGGCAGCGATGATACATTTAGCAGCGTCGATCGATTACTTTGCCGAGCATGGATGCGATGGCGACTTCATGGGGCCTCCTTCTCAAGAACCAAACCCAACAAAAGGCGTGTGCGATCTAGCTGGTACCGCGGAGAAGCCAAGTTACAGCAGCGCCGTCTGGCGTTCAGCTCTCGGAGACGCCTCCACTGCCGACTTCACGAGCCTCGGATAGGCGAGGTGCGAAATATCAGCCCCAACACACTCAAGAAGGCGGTGCGTGAGCAGAACTCGGTCCCATTACAGGAGAAGAAGAAGGCACGCAAAAGAAAGACTAAGAAGGTGCGAGCCAGCCCGGCACCGAGTGCGATCCGTGCTCGGGGCGGGCCACCTTCACGCAGGATATCTCGAGGAGGTGCATGTGGCGGGTAGGGCGATGCTACCGACAAATATGCTCAATGCTGCAACCGGTGCTATCACGGAGTCTGCATGACAGTGTTCTTTCTTTGGAGAAGCGGCATCTCGGGGAGAAGGATGTGGCATACCGGTTTCGCGGCCAAGGTGCGGAGGGCAAGGGCTTTGTGGATAACTCCATCGGGCGTCGATCGTCCTGCGTTTTGATGACATCCACGCTATGTTGAACCTTCATCCGCTGCACTACACCTTCGTTCGGCTATTTTCGCTGAGTATGGAATGCGGATCATTAGCGACAAGACCCGGACATCGTGATAGTCGACCCCTTCTACATGCGTGCCAAGATCTTGGGCAGCGGGGGGACCGGCAAGTCGCGAGTTCTTACCTCGGCGTCATTACGGCAAACCAAGATAAGGATAACTTCCTCGTGACTTACTTTCCCGAGTAAGTCCTCCCTCAACCGACCCGTAACATATGAATTCTTACATTTCGATCGTTTTCTTTTAACATTCCTGTTTTCTGCGGTGACACACGTTGCGCTCATCCTCCTAAGCCCCAAATATTCCATGGCCACGTATTTCGACCGGACCGTCGATTGAGCGTAGACTACACAAATGTCAAGAAGGTTCTTGATGATGTTCTCCCGGCTCGCCAAATCTGGAAGCACCTTCACCAGGCCTATTCGTAGAAATCGACAAGCACGTGTTCTCCCACAATCTGACGTTACGCTGCGTCAAGCAGCCGCTGGCGATCGAAGGGTGCCTACTCGCCATCCATCACATGCGAGGCGATCGTGCGGGACCATCATCAACTTCGCTACGAGTAAACTCAAAGATTGGGCGCGGCGTGTCGGCAATCTGGGGCGCGGACCTCAGACAAAATTCTTCGCATCCGATCGGAGTTTGCGGAAATCATCCATCAAGATGTCGCCGTACCTCGGGGCAGTTCTACCTCGAAATCAACCGTCCAACGGTGACATCGACACAATGCTACAAATGCAGGCTGACAACAACCGTTATTTCATGACTCCCATGATGAGCGGCGGCTTCATCCACGCTCCGGTCCCTTGAGTCGAGTCAAAAGCGGTGATCTGTGTCTAGTTCTGAAACATCGATTGGCTCATGTTGTAATTAAACTTTAATGAACTTGTAGTATGTCTCTTTGGTTTGAGAGTCGTTCAACTTAGATGTAATCAATGCTATTAATGTCTTGCTTTTCTCTTCGATCGTTCTGTTGCATACTTATATATTGCTTATGTATTGTCGTGAATTGGTACTAACGTTTACGTTTGGCTAGTGCATAGCGATGCCGGCGTATGTCGTGTACAAGGGTAAGGTTCGTGGAGTCTCGATGACTGGGAGGAGTGTCGGAGACAGGTTCACCGATTCAGCGGTAACAGTTACAAAGGTACACCACTAGGGCGAGGCGAATCTAGATACACCGCTATCTAGCGGGAGAGGGAAGGGCGTTGGAGGAACCGGATGAAGGCGAGTTTCATCGTGATGATGCTCATCGTGATGACCGCAGCTCTCTTCTATGTGATGGTAGTTTAGATGATCGATATCGACTTGTAATGTGAAGACAAACTCGCTACTCGCGGTCTCGAGACTTGTAATATAATGTTCTATCTTTGTTCGGTCTTTTCAATTCGGAGACTAATATGATGAATTGTATTCGGAGACTAATATGATGAATTGTATTCGGAGACTAATATGATGAATTGTATTCAAAGACTAATCTTTTATTGTATTTGATGAATCTGTTGTTGATGTGTGCTGTCTATATTTTGTCAAATTATACATTTTGTAACCTGTGCAAAAAACAGAAAATAAAAAAATAAAAAAAACCTAATATTCATACTAATGGCGCATCACATGACAGTGCGCCATTAGTATGACAGTGCATACTAATGGCGCATCACCGGGTAGTGCGCCATTAGTATGCATGATTACTAATAGGCGCATCAGGGTGGTGCGCCATTAGTATCTAAAGGACCTGGGTATACATGGCCTGGGAGGCATACTAATGGCGCACCTGGCCTATACTAATGGCGCACCAGCGGTCGCCATTAATATATCTGAGATACTAATGGCGCACCAGGTGGTGCGCCATTAGTAAAAACTAGCGGTGTTACCCGCGCATTTGCGCGGCTAGACTTGGATTCTATTTATTTATGTTTGAAGTAATTACTTATGTTTTAAAACTTATATAACTTCGTATCAACGACTTCAATATTGCTCACTTTTCTACTCAGAAAATAAGTTTTGATTTATCATTTATTTTGGTTGCTCCTTTCACCGTTTGCCTCTAGTTAGAATTTTTAATGTTCTATCCCATCGATGATTCTACTACTTTTGCTTCGTATGAAGCATGAGTGAATCGGATTGCTCCAATTGGTACATCGCAATTATATATCTTTAAGTACGTGACATGTTGAGCTCTTCGTTCACAACAATATTTATACTTGTTTATAATCGGTAAGGACGAACATGACGGCTTGTTTGTTTTATGTTTTAATTAAATAATAGATAATGATTTGCTCACCTGCTGTGGGTGGAAAAAACCATGATTTTCCTTGTTCATATATTCACTTTGCTAACCTATTTCTTGCTAAAAATGATTACCTTATAGAAACCACTTCTAATATCTCCATAGATTATACTTTTTTATCCGTACATCCCTCCAACCATTTTCTTGGTTCACCAAGCCATATAGAAAAGCAAAGCACATAGACAGTGGTAAAGGTCCCAGCGAGTGATTCCAAATGTTGGTAAGATCATTCACTTTTACTACGGAGGTACTCCCTCCTTCCATCTATATAGGGCCTAATGCGTTATTTAAGACCGTCTTTGACTATTGACAAGATTAATAGTACATGACATGCACAATGTGAAAATTATATCATTGAAAGCTTCTTTCACACACGAATTTAACGGTGTGCTTTGTGTAAGTTGCATGTCATATATTATTGCTCTAGTATTTGGTCAAAGTTAGCCTCGAAAAACGCATTAAGCCCTATATAGATGGAAGGAGGGAGTAAGATTTGCATTTTCTTTTAAAAGCAACACAGGGTCGAACATGACAAATGTTACGATTTTCAGCTTTGAAGGAATCACATAGGGAGTAAATGTACCCATATCTTCTGCTAAGAGTTCTGATAAGATGTTAAGATAAATATAAAAAAGGCTTATTAAGGCCGTTTATGAAATTGACATAAGAATCATGAAGTACTGGTTCCACTTCACAATCTTATTATGTATAGAAATTTATGAAACATCCTAATCATTTGGACTATATAGAAATAAAAATTTGCTCACATGTTGTGGGTGGGAAAACCATGATTTTCCATGTTCACTATACTTCCATATTTGAATTGCACACTCAATATCCTGATACAATAATCACTTTCCATATATGCACTTTGCTATCAAATTTTTAGCTGAACAAACCATTACCTTATGGAAAAAGATATAAAATCAGTCCATATAAATAGCCTCCAGGCAAGCATATCTAACATACAGAAAGTATTTTTCATATGAAATTTTCTGCAGAAAGTAAAGATGTTTTTAATTAATAGCACTTCAAGTTATAATGGGAACTAATAGGATGTTTCATGGTAAGAATACAGAAAATTAATATTAACTCTAACTGACAAAAAAAAATGCATCACTGCATTGAATAGTATTTGTATTAATAAGCTTCCTCCAGCATGAATCATTTTGCCATCTACTGTAGTTGTCTGCTCTTCAAGGAAATCACAAATTCCATGTAGATATATCACTGAAGTAGTAAAGATGGTTATTAGAAACCCATAATTAGTAGCAGCAAAACTTGATGGATCTTACACATGTGTTAGGTACCCTAAAATCTTGCAACAATTGTTTCTAGGCAATTAAAATAATCGCCAATATAGCTAATGCATGGATGGAATAATGGTTAAATTAAATGACTACATGGTTAGGTAATATTCAGAAGTTATAGAAGCACTATACTTTATTAGAAAACTTTTAAATGGCAAAACTGTAATAAGACAATATTAAAGCATCAACATATTTTTTGTAAATATAATTGTTCGAATGGGCTGTAGTCTACAGTCCAATATAGTAGAATTTCGAAATATCATTTATCACAGTGCGTACTTAACAACTTAAGATCAGATCAAAGTCACTAAAGTAATAGGCTGCTCTTTAGTCTCATGATTTGCAGGCTGCACTTTATTTGAACTTCCTATTGTTTTCCATAGATCGTCTTGAATCTCCCATCTCAGTAACAGCTTTACAATACAAAAACCTGTATATGTGTATGGAACAGAAACTCCTTTAATTATGGACTGATACTACAACCACAAAACTCCTCGCGGCTTGGTTTGTCGTGCCTTTCTCTTGAGCTTACCAATAAACAAATATATTTTGTCGATAGCTCAAACACGGCTCTGAACGTGTTGGCATACTACAGAAAATTCAAGGTTACATATATAAAGGACCTATAGAAAACTGGGAAGAAGAAATATAACCTCCAATATTTAACTTTCAAGTGTTCTGATGTAGACTTGGTACTAACTCCAGTAGTAGAACAACAATTTTACTGTCGAGAACAGCCTCTGAAATCAACATGTACATACAAATTAGAATCATCCTCAAGTGTTTTTCATGTTCTCATAACAAAAGAATTAAACCAAGATGAATAATCAACATATTTATAGGTGCAAATAAGGGTACATGTGCTGACTCTATGAAGGCAATGTCATGGAATTGTGGCTCGTGTAGAACACTTGCTATAGTTTCTTTCTTGAAGGAAATATTTAGTATCTTTGACAGTTGATCACTCTGCCTTGCTACATACATGCGCTGATTCCTATGAAGGCAATGTCAAGGAATAGATGCTCCAGGAGAAATTCTCATCCTCCTTGTCCTTGGTAAAGAATAAGGCATAGGGTATGCATGCAAGTAATTACGAATCCAGCCAATAGAACCCTGCATCCCAGCCACAACTCTGATATGGAGGATATGATCATCGATAGAACCCTGCCTGAAATCTGATGTATAGGCAATGATCATTGGATAATCAAAGAAGAGAATCTAATTGGAATAATACCACCGGAATGTGAGGAGCCTGCAGATCTCCTTCAGAGTAAAAACGCTGGTGAGCTGCATCAGGTTTTGGACAGTTGACCACGGCGGCCAATACTCTTGAATCTTGTAGGACATGGATGTCATGTGCCCATGTAGTCTTATCCTCTCAGGTCCTCGTTGAGTTTTTGCAGTCCATGACCTTTTTTGCGCAGATCTATCCTGACTGGAGGCGTGACCTAGTCCTACCATGAAGTAGTCGGCACCTCCGACCTATAGGATTATGCTCTCGATATAGGGAGAGAAAATAGTGAGGCTGCTACCGCTCGTGATGCGAGACCGGCGTATGTGAGAGAAAGATTACGATGCATATTATCTCCCGAGAGTTTTTTTTTTGTTGTCGATTGAATTGGCATATCCCTTGAGTTACTGTCTAAAAAAATCTATATGTTATAGACGGGTTTTTTATGGACTGTTGACGTGGTGGTGGCTTTGATTACGTTTCTGTTTCCTTTTTTATCGCCTTTTGCTTTTCTTTCGTGCCACAAATTGTATCTATGGATGTTTTTTTTTTTTTGAATATTGGCGTGGTTGCATTGATTACGTTTCCCTTTCCTTCTCGATCACTCTTTCCTTTGTTTTTCTATATCGTACCATGAATTGTATCAAGCAGTGAATCCATGAATCTCGAACCTGACCCAAACTATTGATGCTAGCCAACTATGCATCCACGTGACAACACATAAGCGTTCAATATTATTGGTACATACGTGTTAGCGTGTTACGTAAAAACTTTAAATCTCAACCATTCTTATTCTAATCGGACGGTGTAAATAATATTAGTATATGTGGATGAACGTGGTGGCTTATTTGTCTCTTGTCTTAATTATATAATAGATTACTAATGGCGTGCTATTAATGGCGCACCACAGATGCGCCATTAATAGCCATACTAGGTGCGCCAGTAGTAGGGGTTTTTCTAGTAGTGGGAAGGCAAGCTTGGCAGTTCGGATGTGTAGATCTCCTCCCTTGTAACTGACTCTGTGTAACCCTAGCCCCCTCCAGTGTCGATATAAACCAGAGGGTGTAGTCCGTAGGACAACAACAATCATAATCATAGGCAAGCTTCTAGGGTTTAGCCTCTACGATCTCGTGGTAGATTAACTCTTGTAATACTCATATTAGCAAGATCAATCAAGCAGGAAGTAGGGTATTACCTCCATCAAGAGGGCCCAAACCTGGGTAAACGTTGTGTCCCCCGCCTCCTGTTACCATCCGCCTTAGACGCACAGTTCGGGACCCCTACCCGAGATCCGCCGGTTTTGACATCGACATTGGTGCTTTCATTGAGAGTTCCACTGTGCTGTCACCATAAGTCTTGATGGCTCCTTCGATCATCAACAACGATGCAATCCAGGGTGAGGTTTTTCTCCCCGGACAGATCTTCGTATTCGGCGGCTTCGTACTGCGGGCCAACTCGCTTGGCCATTTGGAGCAGATCGAGAGTTACGCCCCTGGCCGTCAAGTCAGGTTTGGAAATTTAAGCTGTATTGCCGGTATCGGCGGAGGTTTGATCTTTGACGGATCCGAGCTTATATCAGGTGCGCTGCACGGTCACGATGAGCATGACCTAACTCTGCCATCGGACGGTGTTCAGGACATCACACCTGTGGCTACTCCGGCCCTAAATCCGAGGCAGTGCGCCGTCCGAGGACGGGTGGATGGACCCCGCCATGGAGGCCGCACACTCGGTGGCAATAGAGCCGAATACTGATTTCACCTCCTATGAGACCCGTGTTGCCGGACACTTGGATTCATCCCCGGCCACGGGCTCCGAACCGCCTGCGTCCGTACCTATCGAATCTGATTGGGCGCCGATCATGGAGTTTTCCTTCGCAGATATCTTTATTTTCTCGCCAGGCGGCGTGCTAAATTCATTAAGGTCTCTCTCCTTGTCAGGAGACCCTTGGCCGAACCATGTCCGACTTGAGTGGGAAGCGGACGACGAAGAAATTCGTTCCCCACCCACCACCCACTTAATAGCCACTGTCGACGACCTAATCGACATGCTTGATTTCGACTCCGAACACATCGACGACATGGACGACGATGCAGGAGAGGAACAGGAACCACCGCCCACAGGGCACTGGACAGCCACCTCATCACACGATGTACCTATGGTGGATACACCCAAAGAGGACAATGACGAGGAACAGAAGGATGCAATGAAGGATAGTTCCCTCGAGAAGCAACCAAAGCGAAGACGTAGACGCCGCTCCAAATCCCGCCTCGGTAAAAACAGCGAAAACAGCGCAGGAAAAAACAATACCCCGGTCGACTCCAAAGGAAACGACGACCACATAGATCCAGCAACAGAGCAGGATGAACCAATGGACGGCGAACATAGTACGGAGCCGCTGTCCGATCACGGCGACGCCAAGGGTAAAGCTAATCAACCTGTCTCCGGAGAAGAGAACAGTCCGGACGACGACGCACACATCATCCCGGAAAGGCACTTGGAGCAAGAGAACCTCCATAGAAGGTTTATTGCCACCGCGAGGAGCCTGAAGAAGCAGAAGCAAAGGCTTAAGGCCGCACAAAACGCACTCAACAGTAGATGGAAAAAGTGCTCGACACTGCAGAAAAGTACGGTGGCAGTCACCACACAAAGAGCTATCCAAAGCACAAGCAGCTGCCCGAATTCGATGACGAGGCTATAGAGCCAATACGGACGAAAAATAAAACGGTCGATCAGCCGGACCGACCACCCCGTGGCCGCGATAGGGAGGCTAACAATGTCGCACATAAGTCAGCTCACGATCTACGTGAAGACTTGCACAAAAAATCTGGTATGACCAGGTCCATCTACGGATCTAGGAAGTGAGCCCCGGCACAGAAGCAAAACCGAACACTACAACCGTCAGAATGCCATGACACATCCAAATACAGGGGTGCCGCGCACCCCCTATGCTTCACTGATAAGGTGTTGGATCACGAATTTCCATAGGGATTCAAACCCGTGAAAATAGAGGCATACGACGGAACGACAGACCCTGGGGTCTGGATCGAGGACTTTATCCTTCATATCCACATGGCTCGCGGAGATAATCTCCATGCCATCAAATACTTACCCCTAAAGTTGAAGGGACCAGCTCGACACTGGCTGAAGAGCCTCCCCAAAAACTCCATTGGGAGTTGGGAAGATCTTGAATATGCTTTTAGGGCTAATTTTCAAGGGACCTATGTCCGACCTCCGGATGCAGACGATTTAAGTCATATAATTCAACAGCCCGGAGAGTCAGCTTGAAAGCTTTGGAACAGATTCCTCACTAAGAAGAATCAAATTGTTGACTGCCCGGACGCTGAAGCCTTAGCGGCTTTGAAACACAGTATCCGGGACGAATGGCTCGCCAGACACCTCGGCCAGGAAAAACCGAGGACAATGGCAGCCCTAACAAGCCTTATGACCCGCTTTTGCGCGGGCGAAGATAGTTGGCTGGCCCGTAGCGGCACCAGCGACCCAGGCAGATCCGAAGTTAGGGATGGCAATGGAAAACCATGATGCAATAAAAGTAAGCGTCAAAACAATGAAGACAGCCCATACAACACGGTGATGGCAGCTGGATTCAGGGGCTCTCGACCGGTCAGCGGAAAAAGCCATTCAAAGGCAGCGAGATGGACCGTCCAGCCTAAACAAGATTCTAGACAGATTATGTCGATTCATGGCACCTCAGACAAACCTGCAAATCACACCAGCGAGAATGCTGGGTCTTCAAGCAAGCCGGCAAGTTAAATGCGAACACAAGGGAGGGAGACACCAGCGAAGGCGAGGATGAGCCTCGCCCGACAAAACAACTGGGGACGAAAAAATTCCCACGAGAGGTCAAAACAGTGAACATGATTCACGTAACAAAGGGGAGGAGCGAATGCACACTCCCAGACGCATGCGCCAAAAAGCCCGTCGTCCCCAAGTTCAGCCCTTGGTCGGTCTGCCCGATCACTTTCGATCGCAGGGATCACCAGACCAGTACCTGGCATGGAGGATCAGCCGCCTTGGTGCTAGACCCAATAATTGATGGATACCATCTCACCCGAGTCCTTATGGACGGCGGCAGTAGTCTTAATCTGATATATCAGGACACAGTCTGCAAAATGGGGATAGACCCGACAAGAATCAACCAAAGCAATACTACCTTTAAAGGAGTAATACCAGCCCGGAGGCCCGCTATGCGGGCTCTCTAGTACTAGAGGTTGTATTCGGCTCTCGACAACTCCGAAGTGAAAAGTTAACCTTCGACATCGCTCCTTTCGAGCGGCTATCAAGCACTACTCGGAAGAACAGCCTTCGCTTCGTTTTAATGTGGTACCTTTTCACGCTTATCTTAAGCTTAAGATGCCCGGTCCACGTGGCACCATCATAGTTAGCGGAAACACAGAGTGTTCCTGAAGTACAGAAGAATGTGTGGCGGGTTTAGCAGCCGAACACTGAACGGCCTCTCCAACCAGAATAAATGATTGGTCGTCAAGACCGCGAACACGGCTAGACGAGTCCGGCGCACCCCTAGCTGTAATAACTCAGATAAACCTGCGATTGGGTTACTGGATATACCCCCATAGGTGGTGCTAGGGGCTTCCCGCATGTAAAAAGAACTATAGTTCGGCTTAAACTTATTTAGGTCGAATTTTAATGGTTCATTAAGAATAACCAATTTTTTCGTATGAAGACTTTCACCTGGGTTTTTCTCTTTTGCGAGATGATCATCGTGCTACACCCTTCGAGGATCGGCTGCTTGAGACATAAGCGCAGACGTGCAGCAGGGCCCTGTTCAAAGGTTTGTTTTTAGATTAAGACCCGGTGTAAACCTTTTTTTACTGTCTCTTGTTATTTCACACCCTCCGGATACTCAACATAACCAAGAGGGATGCTGGCGTTATTGGCATTTCACCATGTCAGACTAATGCACGTACCTGGAAATTCAGGGTTCATCATCAGGGGCGTTACTCAACCCGGTATATGTTATAAAGTCCGAATACCTTAGGGAGTGTCCGGCGTCGTGAGTTTGGCCTTATATGCATTAGCTCCGAATCATGTCTTTGGTCAATAGTTGGGTTTGCCCGGCTCCTGTGTTTTGCTACCTTACGTTCCGCTCTATCTGCTAAGGTGGCACCAGGAGAACTACTGCGATTGTGCCCTGGTTCATCTGGATGAGCACCTCAGTAGAGAAAGCCGAAAACTGACTGTCATGATAAAGCGCGAGACTGGTCAACCACTCGATGACCCAGCAGAATCTTCGTGATTCCTCCGCATTAACGAAGTGCCGTTTCCCGGCCATGTATGTAGGCGCCTCGTATTCGGATGACCGCGAAAGTACCATGGGCTATATAGTAGCCCCACTGTCAAACTCCTATGGCTAAGTGAAAGTGTTAAAGCAATATAGTCCGATTGCCTTGTTCGCCGAGTTATCACCTCCTTAATGGACCAAGACGTTGGATCAAGTGTGAATACACGCTTTTCCGAACACCCCCACATTTTATGCATTGGGGCTGAAGCCGACGACTGCAAACTTTCAGGTTATATATATACATATATACATAAATGGCCGCACAGGAGGCATAATAATACTT
Organism: Aegilops longissima; assembly: GCA_021605205.1. Taxonomy (NCBI): domain Eukaryota; kingdom Viridiplantae; phylum Streptophyta; class Magnoliopsida; order Poales; family Poaceae; genus Aegilops; species Aegilops longissima. The sequence continues at coordinate 696,521,054 of CM038678.1, read as the reverse complement.
TCAGGCACAAGCATAAACACATCCTTCATAATTCAAATAGCATTGTTTTTACAATCGGGATACATGTCACTCGAACATGATACTCTTCGAGCACTGAGCCTCTATTAAACGAGCACCTTCTAGGACTTCTTCAAAATAGTGCTCGGCCGAGACCTGTCCTACGGCCGGACCCTGGGTTGCAATAGCGGTGGCCTTCATATCTGCCCAGTATGTCTTAACACGGGCAAGAGCCATCCATGCACCCTCTATGCACGCCGACCTCTTCACAGCATCGATATGCGGCACATCACCAAGGAATCGTTGCACTAAACTACAATAACTATTCGGCCTTGGTCCTTCCGGCCAAAGATGATCCACCACAGACCTCATGGCAAGCCCGGACAATCTATGGAGTTCAGCCCACTCGGCCATTTGTTCATTTAACAGCAGCGGACGCGTTGGAGCACTGAACTGCGACCAGAACAACTTTTCCACTTCATGATCTTTTTGATCCTTGAGAAACTCAGTCGCATCAATAGCACTTGTTGCCAAGTCCGAATACGCGTCTGCTGCACTCCATAACTGATCCAGAGGGGCATACTTATTGTCGGTGTCAAAACTGGCAGATCTCGGGTAGGGGGTCCCGAACTGTGTCTAAGCCGGATGGTAATAGGAGGCGGGGGACACGATGTTTACCCAGGTTTGGGCCCTCTCGATGGAGGTAATACCCTACTTCCTGCTTGATTGATCTTGATGATATGAGTATTACAAGAGTTGATCTACCACGAGATCGTAGAGGCTAAACTCTAGAAGCTAGCCTATGATTATGATTGTTGTTGTCCTACGGACTAAACCCTCCGGTTTATATAGACACCGGAGGGGGCTAGGGTTACACAGAGTCGGTTACAAGGGACGAGATCAACATATCTGTATTGCCAAGCTTGCCTTCCACGCCAAGGAGAGTCCCATCCGGACACGGGACGAAGTCTTCAATCGTGTATCTTCATAGTCCAACAGTCCGGCCAAAGGATATAGTCCGGCTATCCGAGGACCCCCTAATCCAGGACTCCCTCAGTAGCCCCTGAACCAGGCTTCAATGACGATGAGTCCGGCGCAAATTGTCTTCGACATTGCAAGGCGGGTTCCTCCTCCGAGTACTCCATAGAAGATTTTGAACACAAGAGTAGTGTCCGGCTCTGCAAAACAAATTCCACATACCACCGTTGAGAGAATAATATTTCCACAAATCTAATCCGCTGACACATTTGGCAACATGACATCATACCACCGCCCGGTCATTATTCAGACCGTTTTTCTCAACTAGCTAATGAACACATTGCGAGGCGGTTTTCTTGGCACGTCTTGTCGAAGCAGAGATCGTGTCCCCTTATCACGGGATTGTCATCAATACGGGTGTGGGTAACCCAACCGCACCATCAATTCTGGTAGCTTGGGAATAAGCGAATTTACCAGGCAGGTGGGGAGGCATATAGTTTCTTCCGCCCTTATAAAGGGACAGGGATTCCTCTTTTTACCCATGCCATCTTCCTCCTTGCTCATCCATTCTTGCGCACTCGAGCTCCAGCACCCAAGTTCGCATTTTCTCCTCAAACCACTCCAAGCATGTCCGGAGAGGGAGGCAAGTGGATGGTCTCCTCCGTTACGGAGGAGCACATCACAAAGCTACGGGGAGCAGGATATCTAGCCACGGATATCGCACACCGGCTGCTAGATGCGGGGCAGATCGTCCCTACTCCAGAACCCCATGAGAGGGTGGTTTTCCTTCCCACTTCATCCGCGGACTGGGATTTCCCCTCCACCCGTTTGTCCGCGGGCTCATGTTCTACTACGGGCTGGACTTTCACGATCTGGCCCCCAATTTCATCCTCAACATCTCGGCGTTTATCTTCGTGTGCGAGGCCTTCCTCCGCATCAAGCCCCACTTCGGCCTGTGGCTGAAGACCTTCAACGTTAAACCGAAGGTGGTGGTCGGCCAGCAAGCGGAGTGCGGAGGCTCCATGGTCGGCAAAATGCCTAACGTCACCTGGCTCGAAGGCTCTTATGTGGAGACCATAAAGGGGTGGCAATCGGGGTGGTTCTACATCACCGATCCGCGCGACACCAACTGGGTGGCGGCCCCCAAATTCGACCGGAATCCCCATGCGGCTCACCTCCACGGAAAGAGAAGGGCCTATCACAGGGTTCCTCGGTAGAAACTGACCAGACTCGGACCTGCGTCAAAAACATGATGAGCAAGAAAATCAAGCTCGTCAGCGTGGTCCAAGTCATGCTCTTCCGCGGATCCTCCGTGTCAAAGATGGGCATTCAGTTTGTGGGAGTTCGACACGGCCGAGCACCACCGCGCTGCGAGAGCTCTTCACACGATCGCAAGGACATCTGGAGGTGCTGTTCAAAGCGCCGAGGTGCCTCCTCCCTTACCGAGGACCGCAGACTCGGCGCAGCGTCCTGCCAATCCGGTAAGCCTTTACATCTCACAAGATGTTCTTTTCCCCGATATAACTTCTGTGGCGGATCTAAGCCTCGATGCCATTTAACAGGACTGGGTAGCGACAACGAGCGATCGATTTGTCCGGCTCCCCTGCCCGAAGATCCAGCAGATGCTCTCCTAACGGAGATGCTGGTTCCGGCGCCTTATGAGGTGCCGGAGAAGAAGGTCAAGAATAAGGCCACGGGGACCAGGAAGGGTCTTCGGCGCAAGGTTATATCGGACTCATCGTCCGAAAACACCAAGGCACACTCCTCCCATGAAAACGAGGAGGAGGCAGAGGAAAGTTGTCCGCCCCCCCCCAGCCGGGGGGGGGGGGGACAAGAAAAGGAAGGCTGCCCCATCAGGGGAGGCCGAAGGGTCTAAGAAGGGAAGGAACCTCCTCCCAGACTGCTCCACGACGGCCGCTTTCAGCGACAAGGAGTGGTTGCCCAGAGACAAGCCCCTGTCGAAGTCGTGAGTATCCGGATACCCTAACAATTCTTGGTACGTCTTATTGTACTGTTTCTTATCACGCTGCGCGTGATTATGCAGGCCCTCCCGAGCCCACATCGACGTTTCTTCGTCAGATGATTCTTTGGGCCCGTCAGACCTGAACAACGATTCACTTCCGACCGCCTCCTCCCCTCGCCCTATGGAAAATGTTGAGGTGTTGTCTCGAAGGGCACCGAACCAAGGGAGGTAGTCCCGGAGTCACCTCAAGCGACATTCGGACACTGGGTGCAAGGGAGCAAGACTCCCATGGGCTCTCGATGGCGGGGCAGCAAATTCGGCCCCGACGAATCTTGCCGGAACCTCCAGTGGTTTCGGACTCTGTCAGGCGACCCCTCACTAAGAGGGGCAAGCCGCCTGTGCCGATGGCCTATGTCCATCCATAGTCATCGGACAACTTGCTGGAAGCGCTTGAGGCTTCCATCAGCGAAACACCGCACTATCATGAGTGCGGTGATCGAGAGGAAATTCGATCCGCCAAAAGCAGATTGACGAAGCTGTGCCATCCTCCTAACGGGCTTTGAGGTAAGTGATCAAATTATGAGAAAATGTTACAGCATAGACGGTAGCCCCCGATGCTCTGTTTGGTGTTATGCAAAGAAAGGCGAAGGAGGATCAAATAATAACCACGAGTCTAATCAGAATATGTCTATGTGCATATCACGGGCTTCACGCTGGCATTGCCCTTGCGTCTTGGAGGTCGCTGAACTGAAGCAGGACCTTGAGCGGTCCAAGGAAGATCTCGGCCTTACCAAGAGGCAGCTCGAAGAGAACAAAGGTAAGCGATACCCCGTCTGTATACTAAAAAAAGTTGGTTGTAAAATAATAGGATCATCATGAATTTTTCTAGGCGCCACGACCGAAGTGGCGGCCCTGGAGAAGGCGCTATCCGAGGCCGAAGACAAAGCGGCCAAGGAGCACATCGAGCGAGAGAAACAAGAGGCCCGAGTAGGCAAGGTGCAGCAAGAGCTCCAGGCTCTCGTCAAGAAACACGAGGCATTGGAGCTTGACTCTAAGACACAAGGGTCCGAGCTTGCGAAGGTCCTCGAAAGCGCACAACATGCCAAGGCCGAAGCCCAAAAGGCCCTCCAGGAGATTGAGGCGGTTAAGAAGATAGCGGTGGGTAAGGCATTCATTATGCAAAGCAAGCATGTGAAGGAAACTTTCTTTTTACTTACCCGAGTTCGGAGCTCTCCAGGAGCGTTCGCAGATCTACCCCACAGTGTGTCAGATGCCGCGGAGTTCTACCGGGCCGAGGAGGGGAGCTCGACGGAGAAGTTGTTCTGGTCTCAGTATACCGGGACCGAACACCCAATGCCCTTGAGCGACCAGCTGAAGCAACTGGTCGAGCACCATAAGGCGGCCGAACAGGACTCTAGTGAGGTGAAATCCGTCGATGATTGGGTCAAGAACCAATGCGGCTAATCCGCCGTGACGGATGCTAGTGGGGTGGCCCCTTCGATCAAAGGTGATCGGGCAGGAAGACCTTGGGTTGAACTTCGGGGCGACTGGCTCCATCGCGTATACGTCCCTTAGTGCACGCTTCCGCTCCCTTTTGGGTATGTGGGTTGCGTATATCATGTTCACCGTCCGCACTTGTGTGGGAAAGCCCCTCATCCTCTATTGTTGGTGGCGGGGCTCTTCCTCGTCATCGCTATGCAGCCCCTTGTTGTTGTTTTCGGTAACTTAGCTTGCACCTTGCTTGAACACCCAACAATCCCTGTTGGTGTGGTTGGCTGGTTTTTCGGGGTGCCATGTATCGCACAAGCGATCGAGTATTCGGTCCAAGTTGGACGGTCCTGGTATTTCCTTTGAATGGCTTCTTCCGTGACCAGGTTTAGAGCCTCTGAATCCGGCATTCTTGTCAGTATCTTCAGCATTATCACCGTTAATCGGCGTTTATGCTTGTTGCGTACGCTGCCTGCCATTGCTGTCCTTGGTATCCAAACTACCGGTGTTTGGCCAAGTTGTTGCTTCAAGCTAGCCAGCTGTCCTCTCCCGCATAGCGGGTCATGAGTGTGGTGAGGGCTGCCATGGATTTGGCTTTTCTGTCCTAGGTGCGGGCAAGCCACTCATCGCGGATGTTATGTTTGAAGGCTGCAAGGGCCTCGCATCGGGACATTCAACGATTTGATTTTTCTTGGTTAGGAACCGTGTCCAGAATTGTCTGGCCGATTCTTATGGCTGTTGAATTATGCGGCTGAGGTCATCGGCGTCTGGTGGTCGCACATATGTGACCTGGAAGTTATCAAGGAATGTGGCTTCCAGGTCCTCCCAACAACCGATTGACTCTGCTGGCAAGCTGTTGAGCCAATGCCGAGCTGGTCCTTTAAGCTTGAGTGGGAGGTATTTGATGGCATGTAGATCATCACCGCGGGCCATGTGGATATGGAGGAGGTAGTCCTCGATCCAAACCGCAGGATCTGTTGTGCCATCGTATGATTCGATGTTCTGGGTTTGAAACCCTCGGGATTTGATGATCCATCACTTAAATGCATGAAGCATAGTGGGTGTGTGGCGCCTCAGTGTTGGGCTATATCACGGCGCAGCTCAAATGAGCTCATCTCTCGTGTTCGGCCCAGCCGGAGTTCTTTGTATCGGCGTGGCGGTTATCATCACGTGTGGTAGGCGCCCACCGATCCGTAGATCGATCTAGTTTGCCTTGCCTTGTCCTCCAATATGTCTCGCAGGTCGGCGCGTTTCCCGTGCCTTGGACGAGCGGCACTGCAGTGCGGCTTGAATGGAGGTCTAGAGGCCTCTGCTGCATGACCCGCAGGGGTGGCGATCGGCCGCATCATCTTGTTGGTGATGTAGGTTTGGGTGCTGCTTCCTCTAATTGGGGTAGCAGCCTGCGTTTAGGTATCTCTTGGAGGCGTTCAGTACATACTCTTGGCTGCAAGGACTTCATCCATGTGTCGGTGGCAAGTCTTGGTCAGCTCTAAGCTGCTGCTGCTTTTTCTTGAGGCTGCTTTCCGTGGCCATAAGCCTGCGTTTGAAATGCTCCTGTTCGGTGGAATCCACAGGCACGACAAATTCGTCGTCGTCAAGGCTTGCCTCTTCTTCGGAGGGAGGCACATAATTATCGTCCTCTACCTCCCTCTCTGCCGCTCTATCATGAGGGCTGGCTTCTCCCTCCTCCTGTGCTGAATCCTGCTGGAGGGTTGTCTTGACACTTTATGCAGGGTGTTATTATCTCCCGTGCCGGAATCACCGTTTTTGCTGTGGCGGGATTTAGAGCGGCGCCGCTGACGCCGGCGCTTGGGCTGCTTCTTGGAGGGGTCATCCTCCGTTGTTCCATCGCCATTCCCATCTTTTGGGATGTCCACCATGTATATGTCGTATGACAAGGTGGCCTTCCATTGCCCTATAGGCGCTGGTTCTTGGTCGTCTCCAGCATCGTCGTCCATACCGTCGATGTATTCGGAGTCGAAGTCGAGCATGTCGGTTAAATCATCGACAGTGGTTACAAAGTGGGTGGTGGGTGGGCGTTGAATTTCTTCGTCGTCCGCATCCCAACCTTCACGACCGTAGTCCGGCCAGGCTCTCGATAAAGAGAGAGACTTTAGTGAATTCAGGATGTCGCCAAAGGCGAGTCTGAAAGATGTCATGCGAGTGAACTCCATAATCTGCGCCCAATCGGATTCGATTGGCGGTAGCGCGAGGTTGGAGTCTGAGAGAGTCAGACACCTTGGAGTCACGGTCTTCGCAAGGACAGGGGCGAGTTGGCTCAATCGCCCGTAGAGATCGTAGCCCCAGCGGTGTCCAACCACTCGTCCTCGATCGGTGAGTCGGCTCCGAGCTAAGGGTCGGAGCGGATCTTTGAATCGCGACCTCTAGGACACTATTCGTCGGCAGAGCTAGATCGTGCCCATCGAGACAGTGCGGCACGCTTGGCTGTGGCTCGAATCCGTCGAAGATCAAGTCTCCGCGGACATCGGCTGTATAGTTCAAGCTTCTAAATCTGACCTGATGGCCAGGGGCGTAGCTTTCGATCTGCTCCAGATGGCCTAGCGAATTGGCCCGATGCAAAGCCACGAATCTGAAGATCTGTCCGGGAGAAAAGTCTCACCACAGGAGTCGTCGTTGCTGATGATTGAAGGAGCCATCGGGCCTATAGGTGGCGACACAGAGGAACTCTCAATGAAAGCACCAATGTCGGTGTCAAAACCGGCGGATCTCGGGTAGGGGGTCCCGAACTGTGCGTCTAGGCGGATGGTAACGGGAGACAAGGGACACGATGTTTTTATCCAGGTTCGGGCCCTCTCGATGGAGGTAATACCCTACTCCTGCTTGATTAATATTGATGATATGGGTAGTACAAGAGTAGATCTACCACGAGATCAGAGAGGCTAAACCATAGAAGCTAGCCTATGGTATGATTGTTGTTTGTCCTACGGACTAAAACCCTCCGGTTTATATAGACACCGAATAGGGTTAGGGTTACACAGAGTCGGTTACAATGGTAGGAAATCTACATATCCGTATTGCCAAGCTTGCCTTCCACGCCAAGGAAAGTCCTATCCGGACAAGGGACGAAGTCTTCAATCTTGTATCTTCATAATCCAGGAGTCCGGCCAACGATGATAGTTCGGCTATCTGACACCCCCTAATCCAGGATTCCCTCAAAGGGTCTTATAGTCCGGATGTGGCCTGGCGATCCCCTTCATGACAGCTACTTCGGTTTGGTGAGGCGGCTTGTGAATGCCTGCCCACGTCTTGAAGTCAGAAAGCGGTCCGTCTGCACCGAGGTGTGCGTGGAGCTTTCGGGCGAAGGTGCACTGGGGGAAGATGGATGCTGAGAAGCTGGTGACCAAAGGGCCACCAGAGGGGAATTAGCACCACCAAGACCGAACTATATTATGACAGTGTCCTGAAGGGCGCTCGCCTTGTGGCGGAGGAATGTACTAAGGATGTAATATTCGAGTGAATGTACTCATGTGATCCTGTGATATGAAACGAGTTCATTTGTGCTATACCACGCTTGTTAATTTAAATATTACCTTACATGCGGCCGTTTATAAAATCTAAGAGTTGGCGATCGTGGACTTACGCCCCATGTAACTAGTACTCGGTGTTGGGATAAACTCGAGCACTCTTTATCCCAATTTTGGGTCCTTGAATGAGGTGTTCAAACTGACGAACGAGGCAATCGGACTATAAGGGTTTATTACTCTCACTTAGCCATAGAAGTCTACAATTTTAAATTTTGGCGAAGCCCTAGTATTCGGAAGGCGAATTTGGGGCGCTTATATCGCGCTAAGTCGGGCAAGGCTGACTCCTCGCCAAAGCGGAAAAAGTCTTTAAGGACTTGAGACCTCTCGAACAGCGACCAGCTCTCGCTTTATCATGAAGTCAGTTTTCGGCTTTCTCTACTGAGGTGCTCGTCCGGAAGAACCGAGACACAATTGCAGTAGTTCTCTCAGTGCTACCTTAGCCAATATTGCGGAACGTAAGGTACCAAAACATGAGAGCCGGGCAAACCTAACTATTGACCCAAGACATGATTCAGAGCTGATGCATATAGTACTATAAGTTCGGGGTGCCGCACTGTCGAAAGTGTTCGGACTTCTCACGCTGTATTTATGGGGTATACTGAAGCCCCTGGCGTATTGGTCGTACCAGAATGTACTGGTGTAATTTGTCATAAATAAGCAGACAAGGAAAAAAGAAAGAAAGAAAGTAATGCAATAATAGACTAGTGCTATGCATTGTTATTAAATAATACGTCGAAGCGTACGGATACAAGTAGTGCAATAAGCAAAAAATAGGACTATTTGACATGTCCTATCCAAGGGCAAGCTGGGTATGGGTATTTAAAACAGGTATTTTGATCGTTATCGAGACCACAGGGATTCCTTATGCGTCGAGCTTCTTGCTTCCTTGGTATTTCCTTCCCGTAATGCGTCCAGCAATCAGACTGCCGAAAAGGGGTTCCAGAGAGTAAGGTCCTGAAAGAGAGAAAATGATAAAGGTATGCATCACCCTGGGGCGGTTGAGCCGCATTGTGGGACGTGCCTTGGCCGTGCCCCCATCTATGCCCATGGTATTTTTAGTGCGTAATTATGTACACACGGCACAGATTCCGTCGCTTGACTGGGACTAGGACGGGAGCCGAATTGCTAGGCGAGCTCTGAACGTGCCAGGCTGTAACACCCCGGATGTAACTTTCCATATTGTAACTCCAACTCTTGCCATTTTCGGCATTGTGATAGGATATTCCCTCCGTGGTTGGGTTTTTGTCTTTCGTTTTGCATTTTGTCCATGTCATGCATTTCATATCATGTCATCATGTGCATCTCATTTGCATACGTGTTCGTCTCATGATTCCGAGCATTTTCCCCGTTGTCCGTTTTGCAATCCGACACTCCTATGTCCCCGGCGTCCCCTTTTACATTTTTCCGTGGCGGGTACTAAACTTTCTCGGAATGGACGAGGCTTGCCAAGTGGCCTTGGTACACCACCGTAGACCACCTGTCAAGTTTGGGTCATTTGGAGCTCGTTTGGTACTCCAACGGTTAACCGCACTCTCATAAAGGCCTCTTTTAAGTTGCAGCCCAACACCCCTTCAAAACAGCCCAATAACCCATCTAAGTCACTTCCATGCTCTCCGTCGTCGGATCACGATCGTGTGGTTAAAACTACACTCCATTTGGAGCTTCCTAGCTCCTTCTACCTATAAAACACCCCCCCCGAAATCCGGATCATTTCCACCTAACCCTAGTCCGCTCCTCTCCGCGCCCGGACACGTCCGGACGGGCAGACGCGTCGCCGCGCGCCCAGCCAACCGCGAGAAACCCGCGCAGGCGACCAGCGCCCACATCGCCCGCCCGCTGGCCGCGAGGCCCGTCGCGGGCCCTCCCGCCGCGCCGCCCCCGGGCGCCCGCACGCCCTTGAGCGCCGCCCGCTACCGCGCCCTCCGCCGCCTCGGCCGTCCGCCGCCGCGGGCAGACCTCGCCGCCTCCGCCCGTCGCCGCCTCCGCCCGCCTCGGCCCAGCCTGCGCCCGCCCGCCGCGCCCGCCGGTCGCCGCCCGGATCCGCCGCCCCCGCCCGGCTCCCTCCTCGGCGCCGCTCCGTCGAGCCGCCGCCGGCCCTGCCTCGGAGTCCGTGCCCGGATCTAGATCCAAACGAGAGGGTTGACTTCTTTCTCCCCCGAATTCCTCTGTCATTTTTCTGTCAGTATTTTGTTGCATTTTCATCATGCCATAACTTTGCACCCGTGGCTCCATTTTGGGCGCGTAGTATACCGAAATGTTCATCTCGACGAGTACATCATTTCATCTCATTGCATCATTTTCATTTGAGGTCATCTTGATGCCAGAAATGCTGTTAGAAGAGGGCTATGTGATGTTAGTTTCAGATTCTTATCAGAACATGCATTTTTGTCATTTTTGCCATGATTGATGTGTGCACCCTATGAACTTGAGTCCTACATGTGTTTTGTTATATGCCATGCCATCTTTACATGGGTGTATGCCATGTATTTTTGTGATCTCTGTGGTGACTAGCACAAGCATGCAAACTAGGCTTCATGATGTTGCTGATTTCAGCCCCTGTTTTACTGATATTTTTATGCCATGTTAACTTGATGCTACAGAGAGATACATGCATATTTTGAGATACTTCAGTAAGGATGTTTTGAATATATGATTATTATCTATCCATCCATGCCCTTGTTTGCAATTATGGAGTGCCATAGCTTGAGTCAATCGAGCTCTACTTTTGCTATAAAATGTTTCCTGGCAGATTGTTTACATGTTATTCAATTTTTCCAAGGTTGTTGTAGTTGATCCGTGTATGCTATGATGTTGTTCTTGCCATTTATAGCTTCTATGCCATGTCTTCTTGATGTATGTATGCTTAGTTTATCATGAGATGCTCTGTAGTGAGTGCATCGAGCTCGCGAAGATGCCTACATAATTCTATCAATGTCATACCCTGTTTGCTGAATCTGTTAACGGAACTTGCTATATTGACATGGGTGCTATTACATTTTCTGATCCTTTTTGGCTCATGGTCAGTAAGGGACTTTTGTTCTATGCTTTGAGTTGATTCATTCCATGCCTTGTTTTGCTATTATAAGTTCCTGTAGCATGTTGTTTGCTTGCTCTGAACATTGCTTCACGATCTTTGATTCGCCATGTTCATATTTTCACAAAGTCTGTGAAGCTGATATATTTTGCACTTTTGCGATGCTTGTTTAGACCTGTTATGGTGTGATTTAGCCGTAGCTCAGTGTTCATTTTTTGTCAACCATCTTGAGTAGATCGCTGCCATATGCTTTGTTGGTACGTTTGAGTGCAGTAGCTTAATTTCTTGTTGCTTGCTATGTGGCATCATGCTGTTAATGGCAGATTTGTGCCATTCTTGTTTTGCTTGTTTGTGTTCTTGCTTTGGGTAGAGCCGGGAGACGAGTACGTGAACGAGGGACCTGTTGAGAACGCTTACGAGGATCAAGTTTTCGACAACTCTGAGAACTTTGCAGGCAAGATGACCATACCCTCGAAATCACTTCTATCTTTGCTTGCTAGATGCTCGCTCTTTTGCTATGCCTATGCTACGATGCCTATCACTTGCTTATCATGCCTCCCATATTGCCATGTCAAACCCCTAACCATCCTTTCCTAGCAAACCGTTGATTGGCTATGTTACCGCTTTGCTCAGCCCTCTTATAGCGTTGTTAGTTGCGGTGAAGATGAAGTTTGTTCCTTGTTGGAACATGGAGATGTTGTTCCTTGTTGGAACATGTTTACTTGTTGGGATATCACAATATATCTATTGTTTAATTAATGCATCTATATACTTGGTAAAGGGTGGAAGACTCGGCCTTATGCACGGTGTTTTGTTCCACTCTTGCCACCCTAGTTTCCGTCATACCGGTGTTATGTTCCTTGATTTCGCGTTCCTTACACGGTTGGGTGATTTATGGGACCCACTTGACAGTTCGCTTTGAATAAGACTCCTCGAGCAAGGCCCAACTTTGGTTTTACCATTTGCCACCTAAGCCTTTTTCCCCCGGGTTTTCGCGAGCCTGAGGGTCATCTTTATTTAACCCCCCGGGCCAATGCTCCTCTGAGCGTTGGTCCAAACTAGAGCCACTTGCGGTGCCACCCTGAGGCAACTTGGGGTATCCTCGGTTGCCGTACGTAATGCTCATCCGGTGTGCCCTGAGAACGAGATATGTGCAGCTCCTATCGGGATTTGTCGGCACATTCGGGCGGCTTTGCTGGTCTTGTTTTATTCTTTGTCGAAATGTCTTGTAGTCCGGGATTCGAGATCTGATCGGGTCTTCCGGTAGAAGGAATATCCTTCGTTGACCGTGAGAGCTTATAATGGGCTAAGTTGGGACACCCTGCAGGTATTATCTTTCGAAAGCCGTGCCGCGGTTATGAGGCAGATGGGAATTTGTTAATGTCGGTTGTAGAAAACCCGAAGTTGACCTTGATTAAAATACATCAACCGTGTGTAACCATGATGGTCTCTTCTCGCGAAGGCCGGGAAGTGAACACGGTGTTGGAGTTATGTTTGGCGTAAGTAGTTCAGATCACTTCTTGATCGCTACTAGCTTCACGACCGTGCCTTGCTTCTCTTCTTGCTCTCTTTTGCGAATGTAGCCACCATATATGCTGATCGCTTGCTGCAGCTCCACCTCACAACTCTGTCCTTCCTATAAGCTTAAATAGTCTTGATCTCGGGTGTGAGATTGCTGAGTCCCGTGACTCACAGATTCTACCAAAACAGTTGCAGTGCCGACGATGCGGTCTGCAGTGGCGCAACCGAGCTCAAGTGGGAGTTCGACGAGGAACGTGGTCGTTACTATGTGTCTTTTCCTGATGATCGATAGTGGAGCCAGTTGGGACGATCGAGGATCTGTGTAGCATTTGGGGTAGTCTTCTTTTATTTTGGTTCCGTAGTCGGACCTTGAGTGTAATCTAGATGATGGATGTTTATTTATGTATTGTGTGAAGTGGCATCGTAAGCCAACTATGTATCTCTTTCCTTATGTATTACATGGGTTGTGTGAAGATTACCTCACTTGCGACATTGCTTTCAATGCGGTTATGCCTCTAAGTCGTGCTTCGACACGTGGGAGATATAGCCGCATCGAGGGCGCTATAAGTTGGTAATCGAGCCATCCCGACTTAGGAGCCCCTCGCTTGATTGTTTGCTTTGGCGTTGTTGAGTCTAGAACAAAAATGTTTTGAGTCTTAGGATTATATATATCGGAGTAGGATTCTTTTACTCCCGGTCCCTTAAATCGCTCTGGTGAGGTCTCTGGCGTAGAAGTTTTGACTCTCCTCTCCTCAAATTTCACTAAATTTTTTTAGGATCACGCTGGTATCTTGGAATCATTCCGATGGTTTTATGGCGAGAACATTGTTCTTGGTGCCTCGACATTTAGGGGTTGTGGCGGTGTCCGGGGAGTTGAGCTCGAGGTGTTGTCGTCACAATTTTATCGTTGCAGTTCTGGAATACGAGCTTTGCCGACATCGAAAATCTCTTTTGTACAGTTGTTGGTGAGATAACCCGATAACTTGATCTTGGGCGAGCTCGGGAGTATTGCCATGACTCGTATAACGGATGCTTTTCAAGGTCGAGTACCACGATTTCGAAGGTTTCTTGGTTATGTGTTGACGGATGGATACAATGGATCTAGGTATTGTTAGTTTGGGTGATATATTTTGTGTCCCTGTATCCCCAACACCAGTTGCATAACCAGAAAGTTTCGGGAGTTTATAGGTGGGATTCAAGTAGCTCTTAGCATTTCTTCCCTTGAGATATTTGGTTTGTGATTGGGTAATCCTTACCACTTATTTGTTCGATCGTACCTTGTTATTTTTTCATCAACCCTTAATCAAGTGGCTTCTCACCTTAATGGACGTGTGATGTTAGCTTTTGGAATTCATTCGTTCATCCTTGTTGAATGTTTATTGTGAAGACTATATGTTGCAATTTCTATCCGTTGATTCAACTTGTCTATCTGTCTATCAAAGTGCTAACGGATGTCACCCTCTTCAGGATGGCTCCGCCAAGCGTCTGAATCCGGATCGCAATGATGGGAGTCGATCGAACCCTCCACCTCCACCTCCGCCTCCGGAGGCATGGCAACTATCATGGCAGCCACCAATGCCAATGCTCGATGATTTTGCAACTCTTGCAAGAGCGTACCCAAGGGCAAGGCAACCAAGGAAATCAAGGTCAAGGCAACAACCAGCCGCACTTTGCTACCCTCAATCGGTTCCTCGCTAATCAGCGAAGTCTTTCAGCTTACGTAGCCGAGGCCACAGACGCCGACGATTGGCTTGTGGACATCTGCAAACATTTTGAATGTAGCAATGTCGGACACGAGGACTTTGTCAAGTTTGCTTCGTTTCAACTCAAGGACCAAGCTGCTGAGTGGTATCAACAATACAAAGATTCGGAGGAGGTCGTGTAATTACCTGGGATGAGTTCAGCGAGACTTCAGCTCACCACATTCGAAAAGTGTTGTTGAGAGCAAGCGTGAGGAGTTCCGCAATCTCAAGCAAGGCGGAATGTCGTGTATTAATACAATATCCAGTTCGAAACTTCGCTCGCTTCGCTAAGCAAGGCGTCCACGATGAAAAGAGTATGATCTATCAATTCGAGGTGGTCTCAGAGAAGATCTGCAATTAGCTCTCGTGCTTTTTGAGCCAGAAAAGTATGATGAATTCTACAACATGGCATTGAAGCAAGAAGCTGCCCAGCTCAAATGTGAGGCTTCTAAGAAGAGAATCAGGGATGCAGTTCAGTCTTCTTCTTCCTCTCAAGTGGCAGCTAAGCAGCAGAAGTTCTACCTTCCTCCTCCTCCGTTCCGTCAGCCTTATCAGTAGAAGAACTCAGGTGGTCGTGGATCTTCCCACCCACCCAACCCAGGCTATCAGAACAAGTCAAATTCTCAAGCTCCAAGGTCAAATGCTCCTTATCACCGTCCGCTCTCAGAGGTGACTTGCAACAAATGTCAGCAGAAAGGTCACTATGCGAACAAGTGCTTCAACCAAAGGCGCCTCCCGCCTCCTCCTCCTAGTCCAAAGCATGCCAAGGTGAATATGATGAATGCAGCTCAAGCGGAGGAATCTACTGATGTGATAATGGGTAATCTCTCAGTTAATGATATTCCTGCAAAAGTCTTATTTTATACTAGTGCATCGCTTTCGTTCATTTCGAGACCTTTTGTTGCCAAGCATGAGTTTGTGACGGAAAATATTCCTATTCCGTTGAAGATTGTGTCCCCGGGTAAGAAAATGACTTGTCGAGTTTTGGTTCCGAATGTCGGTATCAAGATGGGCGACTATAGATTTCTGGCTAAACCATTTGTCCTTGGTGACTCGGATATTGATCTTATCCTCGGGATGGGCTGGCTTTCTCAGCACAAAGCTCAGCTTGATTGTGCTGCGTGGAAATTCAATTGACTCACTCTTCTAATGATGTGATCATCTATGCCGCGTGATGAAACCATTGGTTGTTTTCTCTCAATGAGAAGGGCGAGTTGGATGCTATCTCTCGATTCGATCGTTTGTGAGTACCAAGATGTCTTTCGGAAGAGCTTCCAGAATGCCTCCTCACCGCCGGTTGAATTAGTTATCGATCTTGAGCCTGGCACTGAACCCATTTGCAAGCGTCCATACAAGCTTGGACCTAATGAGCTGAAGGAATTGAAGAAGCAGCTCGATGAACAAGAGCGTCTGGGTTTGATCAGACCGAGTTCATCTCCTTGGGGTTGTGGTGTTCTTTTTGTCCAGAAGAAGGATGGCACGGACCGACTTTGCGTCGATTACCGTCCATTGAATAAGAAGACTATCAAGAACAAGTATCCACTTCCCAACATCAATGAGCTTTTCGAGCAACTCAAAGGTGCTAAAGTGTTCTCCAAGCTTGACCTTCAGTATGGGTTATCATCAAATTCGCATTCGTGAACAAGATATTCCCAAGACAGCATTCGAACAAGTTTTGGTTCTTATGAATATCTTGTCATGTCTTTCGGCCTTGTCAATGCTCCTCCAACATTCTCTCGAATGATGAACTTCATCTTCAATCCCTACACCAATGAATTCGTCTTGGTCTATCTTGATGATATTTTGGTCTTCTCCAAGAATAAGAAGGATCATGCCAAACATTTACGATTGGTGCTCGACAAGCTCGAGAGCATCAATTCTATCTGAAGTTTTCCAAATGTGAGTTTTGGCTTGATGAAGTGCTTTATCTTGGTCACATCATCTCCGCCAAGGGCATCGCTGTTAATCCCGAGAAGGTGTCTGCGGCCAGTGACTTGGGAACCTCCTCGTAATGTCAAGCAACTTCGCAGATTTTCTTGGTCTTGCAAGCTATTGCGAATATTCGTTGAGAACTTCTCTAAGATTGCAAAGACTCTTTCCAACCTCCTCCAGAAGCATGTCAAGTATGTCTGGTCTCCCGAGTGTGGCGTTGCTTTCAACACCCTCAAAGAGAAACTCGTCACAGCTCTGTTTTGACTCCTCTGATGAATCCAAGCCATTGAAGTTTTACGTGATGCTTCTCTTCAAGGTCTCGGTGCTGTGTTAATGCAAGAGAAGAGAGTTGTGGCCTATACCTCTCGTCACTGAAGCCCAGCGAAAAGAACTACCCCACTCACGATCTTGAGTTGGCGGCGGTTGTCCATGCATTAATAACATGGAGACATCTCTTGTTGGGAAGGAAAGTGGACATATTCACCGATCACAAGAGTCTCAAGTATATCTTCACTCAACCCAACCTCAACCTCGAGCAAACTCGATGGGTGAAATGATTCAAGAGTAAAACCCAAGTATTGAATATACTCGGGCAAGGCCAATGTGATTGCAGATGCTTTGAGCAGGAAGGCTTCTTGCAGCAGTTTAATCCTCAAGCCCTTCCAACGGATCTCTGTGAAGCTTTCCATAGCTGAATCTTCAAGTTGTTCCTCAAGGCTTTCTTGCCAACCTCATAGTCTCTCCTACTTTGGAAGATCAGATTCGTGAGGCTCAACTCCTGGATACCATGGTGAAAAAGGTGAAGCGTGGTATCGACAAGGGCATTCAAGTACAAGTGCTTCCACATTGATGACAAAGATACTCTTTTCTTGAGGACGGATTGTGGTTCCTAAGGGTGATCTCGTAAAGTCATTATGAGCGAGGCACACAATTCCTTCTATCCATTCATCACGGAAATGAAGATGTACCATGACCTCAAGCAGTCATATTGGTGGACTCAAATGAAGCGAGAATTGCTCAATTCGTGAATGAATGTGATGTCCGCAGAAGGGTGAAAGAGAACACCAACGACCAGCTGGTCTCCTCCAACCTCTTGCTATTCGAATGGAAGTTTGATCATATCGAAATGGACTTCATGACTGGTTTTCCTAAGTCCAAGCGTGGAAATGATGCTATCTTCGTTGTCATTGACAAGCTTACTAAAGTGGCTCATTTTCTTCCTATCAAGGAATCTATCACAACAGCTCAGTTGGCAGAGCTATACACATCCAGGATTGTCTCCTTGCACGGCATTCCACAATTGATATCTTCAGACCGTGGCAGCATCTTCACCTCCAAGTTCTGGGACTCCTTTCAGAAGGCCATGGGCACCAACATTCATTTCAGCACAGCTTTCCATCCTCAAACAAGTGGCCAAGTCGAGCGAGTCAATCAAATCCTTGAAGATATTCTCAGGGCTTGTGTCATTTCCTTCGGTATGAAGTGGGAAGATTGTCTTCCATATGCTGAGTTCTCCTACAACAACAGCTTCCAAGCGAGTTCGGGCAAGGCCCCATTCGAAATCCTCTATGGCAGAAAGTGCCGTACTCCTCTCAATTGGTCCGAGACAGGTGAGCGCCAACTTCTTGGCAGCGACTTGATCACGAAGCGAAGAAATGTGCAAAGTCATTCGTGAGAATCTCAAAGCCGCGCAATCGCGCGGAAGAGATATTATGATGACAAGCACCATGATGTGGCTTTTGAAATCGGAGACCATGTCTACCTCGCGTCTCTCAATGAAAGGCACTCGTCGCCCGGTATCAAAGGAAGCTTGCCCCTAGATCGTGGGTCCTTTCAAGATCATTGGCAAAGAGGCGATCTAAGCCTATCAACGAGCTTCTGTCCAACTTCGCGAGCGTGCGATGTGTTTCACGTGTCGCAGCTTCGCATAAGTGCTTCAAGACTCTGGCGCACCATCAACTTCAAGAAATTGACCTCCAAGAAGATCTCTCTTATCATGAGCACCCGTTGCTATTCTTGAAGAAACCGGCGCAAGACTGCGCAACAAGTCAATCAAATTCCTGAAAGTGAAGTGGTCACACCATTCGACGAGAAGCCACACAGGGCGCGAGGATCACCTCCGTTCGAATATCCGGAGTTCTTTCAGTCCTAGATCTGGGGCGAGATCTTCTTGTAGTGGTGGAGTGTTGTAACACCCGGATGTAACTTTCCATATTTGTAACTCCAACTCTTGCCATTTTCGCATTGTGATATGATATTCCCTCCGTGGTTGGGTTTTTGTCTTTCGTTTTGCATTTTGTCCATGTCATGCATTTCATATCATGTCATCATGTGCATCTCATTTGCATACGTGTTAGTCTCATGATTCGAGCATTTTCCCCGTTGTTCGTTTTGCAATCCGACACTCCTATGTCCCCCGGCGTCCCCTTTTACATTTTTCCGAGAGCAGGTACTAAACTTTCTCGGAATGGACCGAGGTTTGCCAAGTGGCCTTGGTACACCACCGTAGACCACCTGTCAAGTTTGGGTCATTTGGAGCTCGTTTGGTACTCAATGGTTAACCGCACTCTCAAAAGGCCTCTTTTAAGTTGCAGCCCAACACCCTTCAAAACAGCCCAATAACCCATCTAAGTCACTTCCATGCTCTCGTCGTCGGATCACGATCGTGTGGGCGTAAAACTACACTCCATTTGGAGCTTCCTAGCTCCTTCTACCTATAAAACACCCCTCCGTCAAATCCGGATCAATTCCACCCCTAACCCTAGTCCGCTCCTCTCCGCGCCCGTCGGACACGTCCGGGCAGGCGGACGCGCGTCGCCGCCGCGCCCCCGGCCAACCATGAGCCGCCACGTGGCGACCAGCGCCCACCGCCCGCCGACCCGCGGGCCCATGAGAGCCCGTGCGAAGGAGCCTCTCGGCTTCGCGCGCCCGGCCGCCCGCCGCGCCATTGCGAGCCGCCGCCCGCTGCGCGCCCTCCGCCGCCTCGGCCATCCGCCGGCGCCGGGCAGATCTCGCCGCCTCCGGCCCGTCGCCCGCCTCGGCCCAGCGCCCGCCGCCCACGCCGCGCCAGTCGCCGCCCGGATCGGCCGCCCCGCCCGCTCCCTCCTCCGGCGCCGCTCCGGCGAAACGCGCCGGCCCTGCCTCGGAGTCCGCGCCCGGATCTAGATCCAAACAAGAGGGTTGACTTCTTTCTCCCCCGAATTCCTCCGTCATTTTTCTGTCAGTATTTTGTTGCATTTTCATCATGCCATAACTTTGCACACGTGGCTCTGTTTTGGGCGCGTAGCATACCGAAATGTTCGCCTCGACGAGTACATCGTTTCATCTCATTGCATCATTTTCATTTGAGCTCATCTTGATGCCCGAAATGCTGTTAGAATAGGGCTATGTGATGTTAGTTTCAGATTCTTATCAGAACATGCATTTTGTCATTTTGCCATGATTGATGTGTGCATCCTATGAACTTGAGTCCTACATGTGTTTTGTAATATGCCATGCCATCTTTACAGGGGTGTATGCCATGTATTTTTGTGATCTCTGTGGTGACTAGCACAAGCATGCAAACTAGGCTTCATGATGTTGCTGATTTCAGCCCTGTTTTGCTGATATTTTTATGCCATGTTAACTTGATGCTACTGAGAGATCCATGCATATTTTCAGATACTTCAGTAAGGTTGTTTTGAATATATGATTATTATCTATCCATCCATGCCCTTGTTTGCAATTATGGAGTGCCATATCTTGAGTCAATCGAGCTCTACTTTTGCTATAAAATGTTTTCTGGCAGATTGTTTACATGTTATTCAATTTTGCCAAGGTTGTTGTAGTTGATCCGTGTATGCTATGATGTTTTTCTTGCCATGTATAGCTTCTATGCCATGTCTTCTTGATGAATGTATGCTTAGTGTATCATGAGATGCTCTGTAGTGAGTGCATCGAGCTCGCGAAGATGCCTACATAATTCTGTCAATGTCATGCCCTGTTTGCTGAATCTGTTAACGAAACTTGCTATATTGACATGGGTGCTATTACATTTTCTGATCCTTTTTGGCTCATTGTCAGTAAGGGACTTTTGTTCTATGCTTTGAGTAGATTCATGCCATGCCTTGTTTTGCTATTATAAGTTCCTGTAGCATGTTGTTTGCTTGCTCTGAACATTGCTTCCTGATGCTGATTCTGCCATGTTCAGTATTTTCAGTCTGTGAAGCTGATATATTTTGCACTTTTGCGATGCTTGTTTAGACCTGTTATGATGTGATTTAGCCGTAGCTCAGTGTTCATCTTTTGTCAACCATCTTGAGTAGATCACTGCCATATGCTTTGTTGGTACGTTTGGGTGCAGTAACTTAATTTCTTGTTGCTTGCTATGTGGCATCATGCTGTTAATGGCAGATTTGTGCCATTCTTGTTTTGCTTGTCATTTGCAAACCGTGCATCCGATTCGGTGATCTTTATATCGATTTCAACGAAATCATCTCACCTTTCAGAGGCATACTTGGTTTGCCAAGTTGATGCCTGGTTCATCATTTTCCTTCCGAACACGCATCGCATTGCATATCACATCTCGCATATCATGCCATGTATTGCATCATGTTGCTTGTGCATTGCACCGTGATTTATTGTGGTTCCATTGTTTGTGTTCTTGCTTTGGGTAGAGCCGGAGGCGAGTGCGTGAGCGAGGAACCTGTTGAGAACGCTTACGAGGATCAAGCTTTCGACAACTCGAGAACTTTGCAGGCAAGATGACCATACCCTCGAAATCACTTCTATCTTTGCTTGCTAGATGCTCGCTCTTTTGCTATGCCTATGCTACGATGCCTATCACTTGCTTATCATGCCTCCCATATTGCCATGTCAAACCCCTAACCATCCTTTCCTAGCAAACCGTTGATTGGCTATGTTACCGCTTTGCTCAGCCCCTCTTATAGCGTTGTTAGTTGCAGGTGAAGATGAAGTTTGTTCCTTGTTGGAACATGGAGATGTTGTTCCTTGTTGGAACATGTTTACTTGTTGGGGATATCACAATATATCTATTGTTTAATTAATGCATCTATATACTTGGTAAAGGATGGAAGACTCGGCCTTATGCCTGGTGTTTTGTTCCACTCTTGCCACCCTAGTTTCCGTCATACCGGTGTTATGTTCCTTGATTTCGCGTTCCTTACACGGTTGGGTGATTTATGGGACCCCCTTGACAGTTCGCTTTGAATAAGACTCCTCCAGCAAGGCCCAACTTTGGTTTTACCATTTGCCACCTAAGCCTTTTTCCCCCGGGTTTTCGCGAGCCCGAGGGTCATCTTTATTTAACCTCCCGGGCCAATGCTCCTCGGCGTTGGTCCAAACTAAACCACTTGCGGTGCCACCCGAGGCAACTTGGGGTATCCTCGGTTGCGTCGTCGTACTGCTCATCCGGTGTGCCTCGAGAACGAGATATGTGCAGCTCCTATCGGGATTTGTCGGCACATTCGGGTGGCTTTGCTGGTCTTGTTTTATTCTGTCGAAATGTCTTGTAGTCCGGATTCCGAGACTGATCGGGTCTTCGGTAGAAGGAATATCCTTCGTTGACCGTGAGAGCTTATAATGGGCTAAGTTGGGACACCCTGCAGGTATTATCTTTGAAAGCCGTGCCCGCGGTTATGAGGCAGATGGGAATTTGTTAATGTCGGTTGTAGAAAACCGAAGTTGACCTTGATTAAAATACATCAACGCGTGTGTAACGTGATGGTCTCTTCTCGGCGGAGTCCGGAAGTGAACACGATGTTGGAGTTATGTTTGGCGTAAGTAGTTCAGGATCACTTCTTGATCGCTACTAGCTTCACGACCGTGCCTTGCTTCTCTTCTCGCTCTCTTTTGCGAATGTAGCCACCATATATGCTGGTCGCTTGCTGCAGCCCCAACTCACAACTATGTCCTTCCTATAAGCTTAAATAGTCTTGATCTCGCGGGTGTGAGATTGCTGAGTCCCGTGACTCACAGATTCTACCAAAACAGTTGCAGTGCCGACGATGCGGTCAGGTGGCGCAACCGAGCTCAAGTGGGAGTTCGACGAGGAACGTGGTCGTTACTATGTGTCTTTTCCCGATGATCGATAGTGGAGCCAGTTGGGACGATCGGGGATCTGTGTAGCATTTGGGGTAGTCTTCTTTTATTTTGGTTCCGTAGTCGGACCTTGAGTGTAATCTGGATGATGGATGTTTATTTATGTATTGTGTGAAGTGGCGACTGTAAGCCAACTATGTATCTTTTTCCCTTATGTATTACATGGGTTGTGTGAAGATTACCTCACTTGCGACATTGCTTTCAATGCGGTTATGCCTCTAAGTCGTGCTTCGACACGTGGGAGATATAGCCGCATCGAGGGCGTTACACAGGCGATCCTGTTGCAGATTACTCCAGACTCGCTTGAAGGTGTCCGGGGTTTTATCGCTGAATTGGCGATTGCCTTAAAAGGCTGCTTTGTGCTTCTGCTGCTAGGGCCGCAGTGTGTTCCTCCGTGCGGAGCGAGCGTTCTGTGTTTCCATTGACTATTATTACCCCACGAGTTCCTGGCATTTTGAGATTGAGGTATGCACAATGCGGCACCGTGTTGAATCCTCTTGGTTGCTGCATCAAAGTAGACACCGCTGTTTTGGTTGGTGCTCTGTTGATCTAGGGCGATCGTGTAAAATGTATTCCCATCTATCTCGTATCCTCTATAAGTCAATATAGTAGAAGATGGTCCCCTGGACTACGAGTATAGCTCATCAGAAACAGTGTTGTCACCTCTGAGACATTGTTCCAACCAACTGCTGAAAGTCCTGACGTGTTCACATGTAATCCAGTCGTCACACTGCTCCGGGTGTTTGGAGCGCAGACTGTTCTTGTGTTCATCGACATACGGGGTCACTGAGGGAGTCCTGGATTAGGGGGTCCTCGGACAACCGGACTATATCCTTTGGCCGGACTGTTGGACTATGAAGATACAAGATTGAAGACTTCGTCCCGTGTCCGGGTGGGACTCTCCTTTGCGCGGAAGGCAAGCTTGGCAGTTCGGATATGTAGATCTCCTCCCTTGTAACTGACTCTGTGTAACCATAGCCCCCTCCGGTGTCGATATAAACCAGAGGGTGTAGTCCGTAGGACAACAACAATCATAATCATAGGCAAGCTTCTAGGGTTTAGCCTCTACGATATCGTGGTAGATCAACTCTTGTAATACTCATATCATCAAGATCAATCAAGCAGGAAGTAGGGTATTACCTCCATCAAGAGGGCCCAAACCTGGGTAAACATTGTGTCCCCCACCTCCTGTTACCATCCGCCTTAGACGCACAGTTCGGGACCCCCTACCCGAGATCCGCCGGTTTTGACATCGACATTGGTGCTTTCATTGAGAGTTCCACAGTCTTTGTCACCATAAGTCTTGATGGCTCCTTGATCATCAACAACGATGCAATCCAGGGTGAGATTTTCTCCCGACAGATCTTCGTATTGGCGGCCCGTCTTGCGGGCCAACTTCGCAGCCATTTGGAGCAGATCGAGAGTTACGCCCCTGGCTGTCAAGTCAGGTTTGGAAATTTAAGCTGTATTGCCGGTATCGGTGGAGGTTTGATATTTGACGGATCGGAGCTTATATCAGGTGCGCCGCACGGTCACGACGAGCATGACCTAACTCTGCCATCGGACGGTGTTCAGGACATCACACCTGTGGCTACTCCGGCCCTAAATCCGGGGCAGAGTGCGCCGTCCGAGGACGGGTGGATGGACCCCGCCATGGAGGCCGCACACTCGGTGGCAATAGAGCCGAATACTGATTTCACCTCCTATGAGACCCGTGTTGCCGGACACTTGGATTCATCCCCGGCCACGGGCTCCGAACCGCCTACGTCCGTACCTATCGAATCTGATTGGGCGCCGATCATGGAGTTTTCCTTCGCAGATATCTTTCAGCACTCGCCCCTGGGCGACGTGCTAAATTCATTAAGGTCTCTCTCCTTGTCAGGAGACCCTTGGCTGAACCATGTCCAACTTGAGTGGGAAGCGGACGACGAAGAAATTCGTTCCCCACCCACCACCCACTTAATAGCCACTGTCGACGACCTAATCGACATGCTTGATTTCGACTCCGAACACATCGACGACATGGACGACGATGCAGGAGAGGAACAGGAACCACCGCCCACAGGGCACTGGACAGCCACCTCATCACACGATGTATATATGGTGGATACACCCAAAGAGGACAATGACGAGGAACGGAAGGATGCAACGAAGGATAGTTCCCTCGAGAAGCAACCAAAGCGAAGACGTAGACGCCGCTCCAAATCCCGCCTCGGTAAAAACAGCGAAAACAGCGCAGGAAAAAACAATACCTCGGTCGACTCCAAAGGAAACAGCGACCACATAGATCCAACAACGAGCGCAGGATGAACCAATGGACGGCGAACATAATGCGAACGCCGTCCGATCACGGCGACGCCAAGGTAAAGCTAATCAACCTGTCTCGGAGAAGAGAACAGTCCGGACGACGGCGCACATCATCCCGGAAAGGCACTTGGAGCAAGAGAACCTCCATAGAAGGTTTATTGCCACCGCGAGGAGCCTGAAGAAGCAGAAGCAAAGGCTTAAGGCCGCGCAAAATGCACTCAACAGTAGATGGAAAAAGTGCTCGACACTGCAGAAAAGTATGGTGGCAGTCACCACACAAAGAGCTATCCAAAGCACAAGCTGCTGCCCGAATTCGATGACGAGGCTATAGAGCCAATACGGCCGAAAAATAAAACGGTCGATCAGCCGGACCGACCACCCCGTGGCTGCGATAGGGAGGCTAACAATGTCGCACATAAGTCAGCTCACGATCTACGTGAAGACTTGCACAAAAAATCTGGTATGACCAGGTCCATCTGCGGATCTAGGAAGCGAGCCCCGGCACAGAAGCAAAACCGAACACTACAACCGTCAGAATGCCATGACACATCCAAATACAGAGGTGCCGCGCACCCCCTATGCTTCACTGATGAGGTGTTGGATCACGAATTTCCATAGGGATTCAAACCCGTGAAAATAGAGGCATACGACGGAACTACAGACCCTGGGGTCTGGATCGAGGACTTTATCCTTCATATCCACATGGCTCGCGGAGATAATCTCCATGCCATCAAATACTTACCCCTAAAGTTGAAGGGACCAGCTCGACACTGGCTGAAGAGCCTCCCTGAAAACTCCATTGGGAGTTGGGAAGATCTTGAATATGCTTTTAGGGCTAATTTTCAAGGGACCTATGTCCGACCTCCGGATGCAGACGATTTAAGTCATATAATTCAACAGCCCGGAGAGTCAGCTTGAAAGCTTTGGAACAGATTCCTCACTAAGAAGAATCAAATTTTTGACTGCCCGGACGCTGAAGCCTTAGCGGCTTTCAAACACAGTATCCGGGACGAATGGCTCGCCAGACACCTCGGCCAGGAAAAACCGAGGACAATGGCAGCCCTAACAACCCTTATGACCCGCTTTTGCGCGGGCGAAGATAGTTGGCTGGCCCATAGCGGCACCAACGACCCAGGCAGATCCGAAGTTAGGGATGGCAATGGAAAACCACGATGCAATAAAAGTAAGCGTCAAAACAATGAAGACAGCCCATACAACACGGCGGTAAACGCTGGATTCAGGGGCTCTCGACCCGGTCAACTGAAAAAGCCATTCAAAAGCAGCAGAGATGGACCGTCCAGCCTAAACAAGATTCTAGACAGATTATGTCAGATTCATGGCACCTCCGACAAACCTGCAAATCACAACAACAGAGAATGCTGAGTCTTCAAGCAGGCCGGCAAGTTAAATGCCGAACACAAGGGGAGGGAGACACCAAGCGAAGACGTGGATGAGCCTCTTGACAAAAACAGGGGGGACAGAAAAATTCCCACGGAGGTCAAAACAGTGAACATGATTCACGTAACAAAGGGAGGAGCGAATGCACACTCCGAGACACATCTTGTAAAAAGCCGTCGCCCCAAGTTCAGCCCTTGGTCGGTCTGCCCGATCACTTTCGATCACGAGGATCACCATCCGATGACAGCACGGAGGATCAGCCGCCTTGGTGCTAGACCCAATAATTGATGGATACCATCTCACCCGAGTCCTTATGGATGGCGGCGAGAGTCTTAATCTGATATATCGGGACACGATGCAAAATGGGGATAGACCCGACAAGAATCAACCAAAGCAATACTACCTTTAAAGGAGTAATACCAGCCCCAGAGGCCCGCTGTACGGGCTCTCTAGTACTAGAGGTTGTATTCGGCTCTCCCGACAACTCCCGTAGTGAAAAGTTAACCTTCGACATCGCTCCTTTCCGAAGCGGCTATCAAGCACTACTCGGAAGAACAGCCTTCGCTCGTTTTAATGTGGTACCGCACTACGCTTATCTTAAGCTTAAGATGCCCGGTCCACGTGGCACCATCATAGTTAGCGGAAACACAGAGCGTTCCTGAAGTACAGAAGAATGTGTGGCGGCTTTAGCAGCCGAACACTGAACGGCCTCTCCAACCAGAATAAATGATTGGTCGTCAAGACCGCGGACATGGCTAGATTTGAGTCCGCGCACTTAAACTGTAACAACTCGGATAAACCTGCGATTGGGTTACTGGATATACCCCCATAGGTGGTGCTAGGGGCTTCCCGCATGTAAAAAGAACTATAGTTCGGCTTAACCTTATTTAGGTCGAATTTTAATGGTTCATTAAGAATAACCAATTTTTTCGTATGAAGACTTCCACCTGGGTTTTTCTCTTTTGCAGATGATCATCGTGCTACACCCTTCCAGGATACGGCACAACGGAGACATAGGCGCAGACGTGCAGTAGGGCCCCGTTCAAAGGTTTCTTTTTAGATTAAGACCCGGTGTAAACCTTTTTTACTGTCTCTTGTTATTTCACATCCTCCGGATACTCAACACAACCAAGAGGGATGCTGGCGTTATTGGCATTTCACCATGTCAGACTAATGCACGTACCTGGAAATTCAGCGTTCATCATCAAGGGCGTTACTCAACCCGGTATATGTTATAAAGTCCGAATACCTTAGGGAGTGTCCGGCGTCGTGAGTTTGGCCTTATATGCATCAGCTCCGAATCATGTCTTTGGTCAATAGTTGGGTTTGCCCGGCTCCTGTGTTTTGCTACCTTACGTTCCGCTCTATCTGCTAAGGTGGCACCAGGAGAACTACTGCGATTGTGCCCTGGTTCATCTGGATGAGCACCTCAGTAGAGAAAGCCGAAGACTGACTGTCATGATAAAGCGCGAGACTGGTCAACCACTCGATGACCCAGCAGAATCTTCGTGATTCCTCTGCATTAACGAAGGGCTGTTTCCCGGCCATGTATGTACGCGCCTCATATTCGGATGACCGCGAAAGTACCATGGGCTATATAGTAGCCCCACTGTCAAACTCCTATGGCTAAGTGAAAGTGTTAAAGCAATATAGTCTGATTGCCTTGTTCGCGAGTTATCACCTCCTTAATGGACCAAGACGTTGGATCAAGTGTGAATACACGCTTTTCCGAACACCCCCACATTATATGCATTGGGGCTGAAGCCGACGACTGCAAACTTTCAGGTTATATATATACATATATACATAAATGGCCGCACAGGAGGCATAATAATACTTTCAGGCACAAGTATAAACACATCCTTCATAATTCAAATAGCATTGTTTTTACAAACGGGATACATGTCACTCGAACATGATACTCTTCGAGCACTGAGCCTCTATTAAACGAGCACCTTCTAGGACTTCTTCAAAATAGTGCTCGGCCGAGACCTGTCCTACGGCCGGACCCTGGGTTGCAATAGCGGTGGCCTTCATCTCTGCCCAGTATGTCTTAACACGGGCAAGAGCCATCCATGCACCCTCTATGCACGCCGACCTCTTCACAGCATCGATATGCGGCACATCACCAAGGAATCGTTGCACTAAACTACAATAACTATTCGGCCTTGGTCCTTCCGGCCAAAGATGATCCACCACAGACCTCATGGCAAGCCCGGACAATCTATGGAGTTCAGCCCACTCGGCCATTTGTTCATTTAACAGCAGCGGACGCGTTGGAGCACTGAACTGCGACCAGAACAACTTTTCCACTTCATGATCTTTTTGATCCTTGAGAAACTCAGTCGCATCAGCAGCACTTGTTGCCAAGTCCGAATACGCGTCTGCTGCACTCCATAACTGATCCAGAGGGGCATACTTACTGTCGGTGTCAAAACTGGCCGATCTCAGGTAGGGGGTCCCGAACTGTGTCTAAGGCGGATGGTAACAGGAGGCGGGGGACACGATGTTTACCCAGGTTTGGGCCCTCTCTATGGAGGTAATACCCTACTTCCTGCTTGATTGATCTTGATGATATGAGTATTACAAGAGTTGATCTACCACGAGATCGTAGAGGCTAAACCCTAGAAGCTAGCCTATGATTATGATTGTTGTTGTCCTACGGACTAAACGCTCCGGTTTATATAGACACCGGAGGGGGCTAGGGTTACACAGAGTCGGTTACAAGGGACGAGATCAACATATCTGTATTGCCAAGCTTGCCTTCCACGCCAAGGAGAGTCCCATCCGGACACGGGACGAAGTCTTCAATCGTGTATCTTCATAGTCCAACAGTCCGGCCAAAGGATATAGTCCGCTATCCGAGGACCCCTAATCCAGACTCCTCGGTAGCCCCTAACCAGGCTTCAATGACGATGAGTTCGGTAGCAGATTGTCTTCGCATTGCAAGGCGGGTTCCTCCTCAAGTACTCCATAGAAGATTTTGAACACAAGAGTAGTGTCCGCTCGCAAAACAAATTCCACATACCACCGTAGAGAGAATAATATTTCCACAAATCTAATCCGCTGACACATTTGGCAACATGACATCATACCACCGCCCGGTCATTATTCAGACCGTTTTTCTCAACTAGCTAATGCACACATTGCGAGGCGGTTTTCTTGGCACGTCTTGTCGAAGCAGAGATCGTGTCCCCTTATCACGGGATTCTCATCAATACGGGTGTGGGTAACCCAACCGCACCATCAATTACGGCGCTTGGGAAATAAGCGAATTTACCAGGCAGGTGGGGAGGCATATAGTTTCTTCTGCCCTTATAAAGGGACAGGGATTCCTCTTTTTACCCATGCCATCTTCCTCCTTGCTCATTCATTCTTGCGCACTCGAGCTCCAGCACCCAAGTTCGCATTTTCTCCTCAAATCACTCCAAGCATGTCCGGAGAGGGAGGCAAGTGGATGGTCTCCTCCGTTACGGAGGAGCACATCACAAAGCTACGGGGAGCAGGATATCTGGCCACGGATATCGCACACCGGCTGCTAGATGCGGGACAGATTGTCCCTACTCCAGAACCCCATGAGAGGGTGGTTTTCCTTCCCACTTCATCCGCGGACTGGGATTTCCCCTCCACCCGTTTGTCCGCGGGCTCATGTTCTACTACGGGCTGGACTTTCACGATCTGGCCCCCAATTTCATCCTCAACATCTCGGCGTTTATCTTCGTGTGCGAGGCCTTCCTCCGCATCAAGCCCCACTTCGGCCTGTGGCTGAAGACCTTCAACGTTAAACCGAAGGTGGTGGTCGGCCAGCAAGCAGAGTGCGGAGGCTCCATGGTCGGCAAAATGCCTAACGTCACCTGGCTCGAAGGCTCCTATGTGGAGACCATAAAGGGGTGGCAATCGGGGTGGTTCTACATCACCGATCCGCGTGACACCAACTGGGTGGCGGCCCCCAAATTTCGACCCGGAATCCCCATGCGGCTCACCTCCTGGAAAGAGAAGGGCCTATCCTGGGGTTCCTCGGTAGAGCTGACCGCACTCCAGACCTGCGTCAAAAACATGATGAGCAAGAAAATCAAGCTCGTCAACGTGGTCCAAGTCATGCTCTTCCGCCGGATCCTCCCGTGTCAAAGATGGGCATTCGGTTTGTGGGAGTTCGACCCGGCCGAGCACCAGACACTGCGAGAGCTCTTCAACACGACGCGCAAGGACATATGGAGGGTGCTGTTCAAGGGCGCCGAGGTGCCTCCTCCCCTTACCGAGGACCGCAGACTCAGCGCAAAGCGTCCTGCCAATCCGATAAGCCTTTTACATCTCATAAGATGTTCTTTTCCCCAGTATAACTGCGCGCGGGATCTAAGCCTCGATGCCATTTAACAGGACTGGGTAGCGACAACGGAGCAGATCGATTTGTCCGGCTCCCCTGCCCGAAGATCCAGCAGATGCTCTCCTAACGGAGATGCTGGTTCCGGCGCCTTATGAGGTGCCGGAGAAGAAGGTCAAGAATAAGGCCACGGGGACCAGGAAGGGTCTTCGGCGCAAGGTTATATCAGACTCATCGTCCGAAAACAACGAGGCACACTCCTCCCACGAAAACGAGGAGGAGGCAGAGGAAAGTTGTCCCCCCCAGCCGGGAGGGGGGGACAAGAAAAGGAAGGCTGCCCCATCAGGGGAGGCCGAAGGGTCTAAGAAGGGAAGGAACCTCCTCCCAGACTGCTCCACGACGGCCGCTTTCAGCGACAAGGAGTGGTTGCCCAGGGACAAGCCCCTGTCGAAGTCGTGAGTATCCGGATACCATAACAATTCTTGGTACGTCTTATTGTACTGTTTCTTATCACGCTGCGCGTGATTATGCAGGCCCTCCCGAGCCCACATCGACGTTTCTTCGTCAGATGATTCTTCGGGCCCGTCAGACCTGAACAGCGATTCACTTCCGACCGCCTCCTCCCCTCGCCCTATGGAAAATGTTGAGGTGTTGTCTCGAAGGGCACCGAACCAAGGGGAGGTAGTCCTGGAGTCACCTCAAGGCGACATTCCGGACACTGGGTGCAAGGGGAGCAAGACTCCCATGGGCTCTGATTACGGGGGCAGCAAATTCGGCCCCCGGCCGAATACTGCGCCGGAACCTCCAGTGGTTCCGGACTCTGTCAGGCGACCCCTCACTAAGAGGGGCAAGCCGCCTGTGCCGATGGCCTATGTCCATCCATAGTCATCGGACAACTTGCTGGAAGCGCTTCGAGGCGCTTCCATCAACGAAGAGCACCGCACTATCATGATTGCGGTGATCGAGAGGGTTCGATCCGCCAAAAGCAGATTGACCGAAGCCTGTGCCAGCCTCCTAACAGGCTTTGAGGTAAGTGATCAAATTATGAGAAAATGTTACAGCATAGACAGTAGCCCCTGATGCTCTGTTTGGTGTTCGCAAAGAAAGGCCGAACGGAGGATCAAATAATAACCACAGGAGTCTAATCAAAATATGTCTATGTGCATATGCAGGCTTCACTGCTGGCCGCTGCCGCACGTACTGCGGAGGTCGCTGAACTGAAGCAGGACCTTGAGCGGTCCAAGGAAGATCTCGGCCTTACCAAGAGGCAGCTCGAAGAGAACAAAGGTAAGCGATACCCCGTCTGTATATTAAAAAAAGTTGGTTGTAAAATAATAGGATCATCATGAATTTTTCTAGGCGCCACGACCAAAGTGGTGGCCCTGCAGAAGGCGCTATCCGAGGCCGAAGACAAAGCGGCCTAGGAGCACATCGAGCAAGAGAAACAAGAGGCCCGAGTAGGAAAGGTGCAGCAAGAGCTCCAGGCTCTCGTCAAGAAACACGAGGCCTTGGAGCTTGACTCTAAGACGCAAGGGTCCGAGCTTGCGAAGGTCCTCGAAAGCGCACAACATGCCTAGGCCGAAGCCCAAAAGGCCCTCCAGGAGATTGAGGCGGTTAAGAAGATAGCGGTGGGTAAGGCATTCATTATGCAAAGCAAGCATGTGAAGGAAACTTTATTTTTACTTACCCGAGTTTGGAGCTCTCCAGGAGCGTTCGCATAACCTACCCCGCAGTGTGTCAGATGCCGCGGAGTTCTACCGGGCCGAGGAGGGGAGCTCGACGGAGAAGTTGTTCTGGTCTCAGTATACCGGGACCGAACACCCAATGCCCTTGAGCGACCAGCTGAAGCAACTGGTCGAGCACCATAAGGCGGCCGAACATGACTCTAGTGAGGTGAAATCCGTCGATGATTGGGTCAAGAACCAATGCGGCTAATCCACCGTGACGGATGCTAGTGGGGTGGTCCCTTCGATCAAAGGTGATCGGGCAGGAAGACCTTGGGTTGAACTTCGGGGCGACTGGCTCCATCGCGTATACGTCCCTTAGTGCACGCTTCCGCTCCCTTTTGGGTATGTGGGTTGCGTATATCAAGTTCACCGTCCGCACTTGTGTGGGAAAGCCCCTCTATCCTCTATTGTTCGGCGGCCGGGGCTCTTCCTCGTCATCGCTATGCAGCCCCTTGTCATTGTTTTCGGCGCTTAGCTTGCCTGCTTGCTTGAACACCCAACAATCCCTGTTGGTGTGGTTGGCTGGTTTTTCGGGGGTGCCATGTATCTGGCACAAGCGATCGAGTATTCGGTCCAAGTTGGACGGTCCCTGGGTATTTCTTTTGAATGGCTTCTTCCGCTGACCGGGTTTAGAGCCTCTGAATTCGCATTTATGTCGATCTTCAGCATTATCACCGCACGCGCGTTTATGCTTGTTGCGACGCGACCTGCCATTGCTGTCCTTGGTATCCAAACTACCAGGGTGTTTGGCCAAGTTGTTGCTTCAAGCTAGCCAGCTGTCCTCTCCCGCGCAAAAGCGGGTCATGAGTGTGGTGAGGGCTGCCATGGATTTCGGCTTTTCCTGTCCTAGGTGCTGGGCAAGCCACTCATCGTGGATGTTATGTTTGAAGGCTGCAAGGGCCTCTGCATCAGGACATTCAACGATTTGATTTTTCTTGGTTAGGAACAGTGTCCAGAATTGTCTGGCAGATTCTTCTGGCTGCTGAATTATGCGGCTGAGGTCATCGGCGTCTGGTGGTCGCATATATGTGCCCTGGAAGTTATCAAGGAATGTGGCTTCCAGGTCCTCCCAACAACCGATTGACTCTGCTGGCAAGCTGTTGAGCCAATGCCGAGCTGGTCCTTTAAGCTTGAGTGGGAGGTATTTGATGGCATGTAGATCATCACCGCGGGCCATGTGGATATGGAGGAGGTAGTCCTCGATCCAAACCGCAGGATCTGTTGTGCCATCGTATGATTCGATGTTTACGGGTTTGAAACCCTCGGGGATTTGATGATCCATCACTTCGTCTGTGAAGCATAGTGGGTGTGTGGCGCCTCTGTATTGGGCTATATCACGACGCAGCTCAAATGAGCTTTGTCTACTGTGTTCGGCCCGGCCGGAGTTGCTGTATCCGGCGTGACGGTTATCATCACGTGTCGTGGGGCGCCCACGCGATCCGTATATCGATCTAGTTTGCCTTGCCTTGTCCTCCAATATGTCTCGCAGGTCTGGCGCGTTTCCCCGTGCCTTGGACGAGCGGCGCCGGGGTGCGGCTTGAATGGAGGGTCTAGAGGCCTCTCTGCCGCGGCCACGGGGTGGCCGGTCGGCCGCATCATCTTGCCGGTGATGTAGGTTTGGGTGTTGCTTCCTCTAATTGGGGTAGCAGCCTGCGTTTTGGGTATCTCTTGGAGGGGCGTTCGAGTTCATACTCTTCGGCTGCAAGGACTTCAGCCCATGTGTCAGCTGGCAAGTCTTGGTCAGCTCTAAGCTGCTGCTGCTTTTTCTTGAGGCTGCTTGCCGTGGCCATAAGCCTGCATTTGAAACGCTCCTGTTGGGCGGGATCCACAGGCACGACAAATTCGTCGTCGTCGAGGCTTGCCTCATCTTCTGAGGGAGGCACATAATTATCGTCCTCCACCTCCCTCTCTGCCGCTCTATCATGAGGGCTGGCTTCTCCCTCCTCCTGTGCTGAATCCTGCTGGAGGGGGTTGTCTTCGGCACTTTGTGGGGTGTTATTATCTCCCGTGCCGGAATCACCGTTTTTGCTGTGGCGGGATTTAGAGCGGCGCCACTGACGCCGGCGCTTGGGCTGCTTCTTGGAGGGGTCATCCTATGTTGTTCCATCGCCATTCCCATCTTTTGGGATGTCCACCATGTATATGTCGTATGACAAGGTGGCCTTCCAGTGCCCTGTAGGCGCTGGTTCTTGGTCGTCTCCAGCATCGTCGTCCATACCGTCGATGTCTTCGGAGTCGAAGTCGAGCATGTCGGTTAAATCATCGACAGTGGTTACAAAGTGGGTGGTGGGTGGGCGTTGAATTTCTTCGTCGTCCGCATCCCAACCTTCCTGACCGTAGTCCGGCCAGGGCTCTCCTGATAAAGAGAGAGACTTTAGTGAATTCAGGATGTCACCAAAGGGCGAGTGCTGAAAGATGTCCGCGTAGTGAACTCCATAACGGCCCAATCGGATTCGATTGGTAGAGGCGCGAGGGGTTGAGAGTCCGGAGAGAGTCCGACACCTTGGAGTCACGGTCTTCGCAAAGGATAGGGATGGAGTTCGCTCAATCGCCGTGAGATCGTAGCCCCGGGCGGTGTCCAACCACTCGTCCTCGATCGGTAGTCGGCTCCGAGCTAAGGGTCGGGCGGATCTTTGGTGCGCCTCTAGGACACTATTCGGCGGCAGAGCTAGATCGTGCCCATCGAGAGTCAAGGCGCACGCTTGGCGTGGCTCGAATCCGTCGAAGATCAAGTCTCCGCGACATCGGCTGTATAGTTCAAGCTTCTAAATCTGACCTGATGGCGGGCGTAGCTTTCGATCTGCTCCAGATGGCCTAGCGAATTGGCCCGATGCAAAGCCACGAATCGAAGATCTGTCCGGGAGAAAAGTCTCACCACAGGTGCGTCGTTCTTGATGATTGAAGGAGCCATCGGGCCTATAGGTGACGACACGAGGAACTCTCAATGAAAGCACCAATGTCGGTGTCAAAACCGGCGGATCTCGGTAGGGGTCCCGAACTGTGCGTCTAGGCGGATGGTAACAGGAGACAAGGGACACGATGTTTTTATCCAGGTTCGGGCCCTCTCGATGGAGGTAATACCCTACTCCTGCTTGATTAATATTGATGATATGGGTAGTACAAGAGTAGATCTACCACGAGATCAGAGAGGCTAAACCATAGAAGCTAGCCTATGGTATGATTGTTGTTTGTCCTACGGACTAAAACCCTCCGGTTTATATAGACACCGAATAGGGTTAGGGTTACACAGAGTCGGTTACAATGGTAGGAAATCTACATATCCGTATTGCCAAGCTTGCCTTCCACGCCAAGGAAAGTCCTATCCGGACAAGGGACGAAGTCTTCAATCTTGTATCTTCATAATCCAGGAGTCCGGCCAACGATGATAGTTCGGCTATCCGGACACCCCCTAATCCAGGATTCCCTCAAAGGGTCTTATAGTCCGGATGTGGCCTGGCGATCCCCTTCATGACAGCTACTTCGGTTTGGTGAGGCGGCTTGTGAATGCCTGCCCACGTCTTGAAATCAGAAAGCGGTCCGTCTGCACCGAGGGTGCGCGCAGGGCTTTTGCCCGGGCGAAGGTGCACTGGGGGAAGATGGATGCTGAGAAGCTGGTGACCGAAGGGCCACCAGAGGGGAATTAGCACCGCAAGCCCGAACTATATTATGACAGTGTCCTGAAGGGTGCTCGCCTTGTGGCGGAGGAATGTAATAAGGATGTAATATTCGAGTGAATGTACTCATGTGATCCTGTGATATGAAACGAGTTCATTTGTGCTATACCACGCTTGTTAATTTAAATATTACCTTCTGTGCGGCCGTTTATAAAATCTAAGAGTTGGCCAGTCGTCGACTTCTGCCCCCATGTAACTAGTACTCAGGTGTTCGGGATAAACCTGAGCACTCTTTATCCCAATTTTGGGTCCTTCGAAGGAGGTGTTCAGCACAACGAACCAGGAAATCGGACTATAATGCTTATTACCATTACTTAGCCATAGAAGTCTACAATTTTAAATTTTGGCGAAGCCCCTAGTATTCGGAAGGCCGAATTTGGGGCGCTATATACGCCTAAGTCGGGCAAGGCCGACTCCTCGCCCGAAGCGGAAAAAGTCTTTAAGGACTTGAGACCTCTCGAACAGCGACCAGCTCTCGCCTTATCATGAAGTCAGTTTTCGGCTTTTTCTACTGAGGTGCTCGTCCGGAAGAACCGAGACACAATTGCAGTAGTTCTCTCAGTGCTACCTTAGCCGATATTGCGGAACGTAAGGTACCAAAACATGAGAGCCGGGCAAACCTAACTATTGACCCAAGACATGATTCAGAGCTGATGCATATAGTACTATAAGTTCGGGGTGCCGCACTGTCGAAAGTGTTCGGACTTCTCACGCTGTATTTATGGGGTATACTGAAGCCCCTGGCGTATTGGTCGTACCAGAATGTACTGGTGCAATTTGTCATAAATAAGCAGACAAGGAAAAAAGAAAGAAAGAAAGTAATGCAATAATAGACTAGCGCTATGCATTGTTATTAAATAATACGTCGAAGCGTTCGGATACAAGTAGTGCAATAAGCAAAAAATAGGACTATTTGACATGTCCTATCCAAGGGCAAGCTGGGTATGGGTATTTAAAACAGGTATTTTGATCGTTATCAGAGACCACCTGGGGATTCCCTTGTACGTCAGAGCTTCTTGCTTCCTTGGTATTTCCTTCCCGTAATCCGGCCCAAAGAATCAGACTTGCCGAAAGGGGTTCCAGAGAGTAAGGTCCTGAAAGAGAGAAAATGATAAAGGTATGCATCACCCTGGGGCGGTTGAGCCGCATTGTGGGACGTGCCTTGGCTGTGCCCCCGCCTATGCCCATTGTATTTTTAGTGCGTAATTATGTACACGCGGCACAGATTCCGTCGCTTGACTGGGACTAGGACGGGGGCCGAATTGCTAGGCGAGCTCTGAACGTGCCAGGCTGTAACACCCCGGATGTAACTTTCCATATTTGTAACTCCAACTCTTGCCATTTTCGGCATTGTGATATGATATTCCCTCCGTGGTTGGGTTTTTGTCTTTTGTTTTGCATTTTGTCCATGTCATGCATTTCATATCATGTCATCATGTGCATCTCATTTGCATACGTGTTCGTCTCATGATTCCGAGCATTTTCCCCGTTGTCCGTTTTGCAATCTGACACTCCTATGTCCCCCGGCGTCCCCTTTTACATTTTTCCGTGAGCGGGTACTAAACTTTCTCGGAATGGACCGAGGTTTGCCAAGTGGCCTTGGTACACCACCGGTAGACCACCTGTCAAGTTTCGGGTCATTTGGAGCTCGTTTGGTACTCCAACGGTTAACCGCACTCTCGCAAAGGCCTCTTTTAAGTTGCAGCCCAACACCCCTTCAAAACAGCCCAATAACCCATCTAAGTCACTTCCATGCTCTCCGTCGTCGGATCACGATCGTGAGGGCGAAAACTACACTCCATTTGGAGCTTCCTAGCTCCTTCTACCTATAAAAACACCCCCTCCCCCGAAATCCCGGATCAATTCCACCCCTAACCCTAGTCCCGCTCCTCTCCGTGCCGCCGGACACGTCCGGACGGAGCCGGACGCGTCCGCCGCCGCGCCCCCGCCAACCAGCGAGCCGCCACGTGGCGACCAGCGCCCACATCGCCGCCGACCCCACGGGCCCGCGAGGCCCGTGCGGGCTCCCTCCGGCCGCGCGCCACAGCGCCCCCCGCTGGCCGCCGCCGCTTGCCGCACCCTCCGCCGCCTTGGCGTCCGCCCCGCGCCGGGCAGACCTCGCCGCCTCCGCCCGTCGCCGCCTCGCCCGTCGCCGCCTCCGCCACCTCCGCCCAAGGCGCGCCCGCCCGCCCACAAGCCGCCGCCGCCCGGATCCGCCGCCCCGCCTGGCTCCTCCTCCGCGCGCTGCTCGGCGAGCCGCCGCCGGCCCTGCCTCGGAGTCCACGCCCGGATCTAGATCCAAACGAGAGGGTCGACTTCTTTCTCCCCCGAATTCCTCTGTCATTTTTCTGTCAGTATTTTGTTGCATTTTCATCATGCCATAACTTTACACCCGTGGCTCCGTTTTGGGCGTGTAGCATACCGAAATGTTCGCCTCGACGAGTACATCATTTCATCTCACTGCATCATTTTCATTTGAGCTCATCTGGATGCCCGAAATGCTGTTAGAAGAGGGCTATGTGATGTTAGTTTCAGATTCTTATCAGAACATGCATTTTTGTCATTTTTGCCATGATTGATGTGTGCACCCTATGAACTTGAATCCTACATGTGTTTTGTAATATGCCATGCCATATTTACAGGGGTGTATGCCATGTATTTTTGTGATCTCTGTGGTGACTAGCACAAGCATGCAAACTAGGCTTCATGATGTTGCTGATTTCAGCCCCTGTTTTGCTGATATTTTTATGCCATGTTAACTTGATGCTACAGAGAGATACATGCATATTTTGAGATACTTCATTAAGGATGTTTTGAATATATGATTATTATCTATCCATCCATGCCCTTTTTTGCAATTATGGAGTGCCATATCTTGAGTCAATCGAGCTCTACTTTTGCTATAAAATGTTTTCTGGCAGATTGTTTACATGTTATTCAATTTTGCCAAGGTTGTTGTAGTTGATCCGTGTATGCTATGATGTTGTTCTTGCCATGTATAGCTTCTATGCCATGTCTTCTTGATGTATGTATGCTTAGTTTATCATGAGATCCTCTGTAGTGAGTGCATCGAGCTCGCGAAGATGCCTACATAATTCTGTCAATGTCATGCCCTGTTTGCTGAATCTGTTAACGGAAATTGCTATATTGACATGGGTGCTATTACATTTTCTGATCCTTTTTGGCTCATGGTCAGTAAGGGACTTTTGTTCTATGCTTTGAGTTGATTCATTCCATGCCTTGTTTTGTTATTATAAGTTCCTGTAGCATGTTGTTTGCTTGCTCTGAACATTGCTTCCTGATGCTGATTCTGCCATGTTCAGTATTTTCACAAAGTCTGTGAAGCTGATATATTTTGCACTTTTGCGATGCTTGTTTAGACCTGTTATGGTGTGATTTAGCCGTAGCTCAGTGTTCATCTTTTGTCAAGCATCTTGAGTAGATCACTGCCATATGCTTTGTTGGTACGTTTGGGTGCAGTAGCTTAATTTCTTGTTGCTTGCTATGTGGCATCATGCTGTTAATGGCAGATTTGTGCCATTCTTGTTTTGCTTGTTTGTGTTCTTGCTTTGGGTAGAGCCGGGAGACGAGTACGTGAACGAGGGACCTGTTGAGAACGCTTACGAGGATCAAGCTTTCGACAACTCTGAGAACTTTGCAGGCAAGATGACCATACCCTCGAAATCACTTCTATCTTTGCTTGCTAGATGCTCGCTCTTTTGCTATGCCTATGCTATGATGCCTATCACTTGCTTATCATGCCTCCCATATTGACATGTCAAACCCCTAACCATCCTTTCCTAGCAAACCGTTGATTGGCTATGTTACCGCTTTGCTCAGCCCCTCTTATAGCGTTGTTAGTTGCAGGTGAAGATGAAGTTTGTTCCTTGTTGGAACATGGAGATGTTGTTCCTTGTTGGAACATGTTTACTTGTTGGGGATATCACAATATATCTATTGTTTAATTAATGCATCTATATACTTGGTAAAGGGTGGAAGACTCGGCCTTATGCCTTGTGTTTTGTTCCACTCTTGCCACCCTAGTTTCCGTCATACCGGTGTTATGTTCTTTGATTTCGCGTTCCTTACACGATTGGGTGATTTATGGGACCCCCTTGACAGTTCGCTTTGAATAAGACTCCTCCAGCAAGGCCCAACTTTGGTTTTACCATTTGCCACCTAAGCCTTTTTCCCCCGGGTTTTCGCGAGCCTGAGGGTCATCTTTATTTAGCCCCCCGGGCCAATGCTCCTCTGAGCGTTGGTCCAAACTAGAGCCACTTGCGGTGCCACCCTGAGGCAACTTGGGGTATCCTCGGTTGCCGTACGTACTGCTCATCCGGTGTGCCCTGAGAACGAGATATGTGCAGCTCCTATCGGGATTTGTCGGCACATTCGGGCGGCTTTGCTGGTCTTGTTTTATTGCTGTCGAAATGTCTTGTAGTCCGGGATTCCGAGACTGATCGGGTCTTCCCGTAGAAGGAATATCCTTCGTTGATCGTGAGAGCTTATAATGGGCTAAGTTGGGACACCCTGCAGGTATTATCTTTCAAAGCCGTGCCCACGGTTATGAGGCAGATGGGAATTTGTTAATGTCGGTTGTAGAAAACCGAAGTTGACCTTGATTAAAATACATCAACAAGCGTGTAACCGTGATGGTCTCTTCTCGGCGGAGTCCGGGAAGTGAACACGATGTTGGAGTTATGTTTGACGTAAGTAGTTCAGATCACTTCTTGATCGCTACTAGCTTCACGACCGTGCCTTGCTTCTCTTCTTGCTCTCTTTTGCGAATGTAGCCACCATATATGCTAGTCGCTGCTGCAGCTCCACCTCACAACTCTGTCCTTCCTATAAGCTTAAATAGTCTTGATCTCGCGGGTGTGAGATTGCTGAGTCCCGTGACTCACAGATTCTACCAAAACAGTTGCAGTGCCGACGATGCGGTCAGGTGACGCA
Source organism: Aegilops longissima (assembly GCA_021605205.1). Taxonomy (NCBI): domain Eukaryota; kingdom Viridiplantae; phylum Streptophyta; class Magnoliopsida; order Poales; family Poaceae; genus Aegilops; species Aegilops longissima. Next base: position 696,480,375 of record CM038678.1, on the reverse strand, counting down.
ACCGAGCTCAAGTGGGAGTTCGACGAGGAACGTGGTCGTTACTATGTGTCTTTTCCTGATGATCGAGAGTGGAGCCAGTTGGGACGATCGGGGATCTGTAGCATTTGGGGTAGTCTTCTTTTATTTTGGTTCCGTAGTCGGACCTTGAGTGTAATCTGGATGATGGATGTTTATTTATGTATTGTGTGAAGTGGCGATCGTAAGCCAACTATGTATCTCTTTCCTTATGTATTACATGGGTTGTGTGAAGATTACCTCACTTGCAACATTGCTTTCAATGCGGTTATGCCTCTAAGTCGTGCTTCACACGTGGGAGATATAGCCGCATCGAGGGCATTACAAGTTGGTAATCGAGCCATCCCGACTTAGGAGCCCCTCGCTTGATTGTTTGTCATGCGTTGTTGAGTCTAGAACAAAAATGTTTTGAGTCTTAGGATTATATATATCGGAGAGTAGGATTCTTTTTACTCCCCAGTCCCTTCGTCGCTCTGTGAGGTCTCCTGACGTAGAAGTTTTGACTCTCCTCTCCTCAAATTTCACTAAAAATTTTTTTAGGATCACGCGGGTATCTTGGAATCATTCCGATGGTTTTGTGACGAGAACATTGTTCTTGGTGCCTCCTGACATTTAGGGGTTGTGGCAGTGTCCCGGGGAGTTGAGCTCCGAGGTGTTGTCGTCACAATTTTATCGTTGCAGTTCTGGAATACGAGCTTTGCCGACATCGAAAATCTCTTTTGTACAGTTGTTGGTGAGATAACCCGATAACCCAAAGATCTTGGGCGAGCTCGAGTATTGCCATGACTCGTATAACGGATGCTTTTCAAGGTCGAGGTACACGATTTCGAAGGTTTCTTGGTTATGTGTTGACGGATGGATACAATGGATCTAGGTATTGTTAGTTTGGGTGATATATTTTGTGTCCCTGTATCCCCAACACCAGATTGCATAACCAGAAAGTTTCGGGAGTTTATAGGTGGGATTCAAGTAGCTCTTAGCATTTCTTCCCAGATATTTGGTTTGTGATTGGGTAATCCTTACCACTTATTTGTTCCAAATGTACCTTGTTATTTTTTTCATCAACCCTTAATCAAGTGGCTTCTCACCTTAATGGACGTGTGATGTTAGCTTTTGGAATTCATTCGTTCATCCTTGTTGAATGTTTATTGTGAAGACTATATGTTGCAATTTCTATCCGTTGATTCAACTTGTCTATCTGTCTATCAAAGTGCTAACGGATGTCACCCTCTTCAGATGGCTCCGCCAACGTCGAATCCGGATCGCAATGATGGGAGTCGATCGAACCTCCACCTCCACCTCCGCCTCCGGAGGCATGGCAAGCTATCATGGCAGCCACCAATGCCAATGCTCAGATGATTTTGCAACTCTTGCAAGAGCGTACCCAAGGGCAAGGCAACCAAGGAAATCAAGGTCAAGGCAACAACCAGCCGCACTTTGCTACCCTCAATCAGTTCCTCGCTAATCAGCCGAAGTCTTTCAGCTTCTGTGTCGAGGCCACAGACGCCGACGATTGGCTTGTGGACATCTGCAAACATTTTGAATGTAGCAATGTCAGACCTGAGGACTTTGTCAAGTTTGCTTCGTTTCAACTCAAGGACCAAGCTGCCGAGTGGTATCAACAATACAAAGATTCCAGAGGAGGTCGTAATTACTCAGGATGAGTTCCGCCGAGACTTCAGAGCTCACCACATTCAAAAGTGTTGTTGAGAGCAAGCGTGAGGAGTTCCGCAATCTCAAGCAAGGCGGAATGTCGTGTATCAATACAATATCCAGTTCGAGAACTCGCCGCTTCGCTAAGCAAGACGTCCACGATGAAAAGAGTATGATCTATCAATTCAGAGGTGGTCTCGAGAAGATCTGCAATTAGCTCTTGTGCTTTTGAGCGAGAAAAGTATGATGAATTCTACAACATGGCATCAAGCAAGAAGCTGCCCAGCTCAAATGTGAGGCTTCTAAGAAGAGAATCAGGATGCAGTTCAGTCTTCTTCTTCCTCTCAAGTGGCAGCTAAGCAGCGAAGTTCTACCTTCCTCCTCCTCCGTTCCGTCGGCCTTATCAGCAGAAGAACTCAGGTGGTCGTGGATCTTCCCACCCACCCAACCCAAAGCTATCGTAACAAGTCAAATTCTCAAGCTCCAAGGTCAAATGCTCCTTATCACCGTCCGCTCTCGAGGTGACTTGCAACAAATGTCAGCAGAAAGGTCACTATGCGAACAAGTGCTTCAACCAAAGGCGCCTCCCGCCTCCTCCTTCTAGTCCAAAGCATGCCAAGGTGAATATGATGAATGCAGCTCAAGCGGAGGAATCTACTGACGTGATAATGGGTAATCTCGCAGTTAATGATATTCCTGCAAAAGTCTTATTTTATACTAGTGCATCGCTTTCGTTCATTTCGAGACCTTTTGTTGCCAAGCATGAGTTTGTGACGGAAAATATTCCTATTCCGTTGAAGATTGTGTCCCCGGGTAAGAAAATGACTTGTCGAGTTTTGGTTCCGAATGTCGGTATCAAGATGGGCGACTATAGATTTCTGGCTAAACCATTTGTCCTTGGTGACTCGGATATTGATCTTATCCTCGGGATGGACTGGCTTTCTCAGCACAAAGCTCAGCTTGATTGTGCTGCCAGGGAAATTCAATTGACTCACTCTTCTAATGATGTGATCATCTATGCCGCTCGTGATGAAACCATTCGGTTGTTTTCTCTCAATGAGAAGGGCGAGTTGGATGCTATCTCTCGATTCGATCGTTTGTGAGTACCAAGATGTCTTTCGGAAGAGCTTCCAGAATGCCTCCTCACGGCCGCTTGAATTAGTTATCGATCTTGAGCCCGCATCGAACCCATTTGCAAGCGTCCATACAAGCTTGGACCTAATGAGCTGAAGGAATTGAAGAAGCAACTCGATGAACAAGAGCGTCTGGTTTGATCGGACCGAGTTCATCTCCTTGGGGTTGTGGTGTTCTTTTGTCCGAAGAAGGATGGCACGGACCGACTTTGCGTCGATTACCGTCCATTGAATAAGAAGACTATCAAGAACAAGTATCCACTTCCCAACATCAATGAGCTTTTCGAGCAACTCAAAGGTGCTAAAGTGTTCTCAAAGCTTGACCTTCGTATGGGTTATCATCAAATTCAGCATTCGTGAACAAGATATTCCCAAGACAGCATTCGAACAAGTTTTGGTTCTTATGAATATATTTTCATGTCTTTCGCCTTGTCAATGCTCCTCCAACATTCTCTCGAATGATGAACTTCATCTTCAACCCCTACACCAATGAATTCGTCTTGGTCTATCTTGATGATATTTTGGTCTTCTCCAAGAATAAGAAGGATCATGCCAAACATTTGCGATTGGTGCTCGACAAGCTCGAGAGCATCAATTCTATCTGAAGTTTTCCAAATGTGAATTTTGGCTTGATGAAGTGCTTTATCTTGGTCACATCATCTCCGCCAAGGGCATCGCTGTTAATCCCGAGAAGGTGTCTGCTGTTGTGAATTGGGAACCTCCTCGTAATGTCAAGCAGCTTCATAGATTTTCTTGGTCTTGCAAGCTATTGCGAAGATTCGTTGAGAACTTCTCTAAGATTGCAAAGCCTCTTTCCAACCTCCTCCGAAGCATGTCAAGTATGTCCGGTCTCACGAGTGTGACGTTGCTTTCAACACCCTCAAAGAGAAAATCGTCACAGCTCTGCTTTGACTCCTCTGATGAATCCAAGCCATTCAAGTTTTACGTGATGCTTCTCTTCAAGGTCTCGGTGCTGTGTTAATGCAAGAGAAGAGTTGTGGCCTATACCTCTCGTCACCTGAAGCCCAACGAAAAGAACTACCCCACTCACGATCTTGAGTTGGCGGCATTGTCCATGCATTAATAACATGGAGACATCTCTTGTTGGGAAGGAAAGTGGACATATTCACCGATCACAAGAGTCTCAAGTATATCTTCACTCAACCCAACCTCAACCTCGTGCAAACTCGATGGGTCGAAATGATTCAAGAGTACAACCCAAGTATTGAATATACTCCGGCAAGGCCAATGTGATTGCAGATGCTTTGAGCAGGAAGGCTTATTGCAACAGTTTAATCCTCAAGCCCTTCCAACGGATCTCTGTGAAGCTTTCCATAAGCTGAATCTTCAAGTTGTTCCTCAAGGCTTTCTTGCCAACCTCATAGTCTCTCCTACTTTGGAAGATCAGATTCGTGAGGCTCAACTCCTGGATACCATGGTGAAAAAGGTGAAACGTGGTATCGACAAGGGCATTTCAAGTACAAGTGCTTCCACATTGATGACAAAGATACTCTTTTCTTGAGGACCGGATTGTGGTTCCTAAGGGTGATCTACGTAAAGTCATTATGAGCGAGGCACACAATTCCCTTCTATCCATTCATCCCGGAAGTACGAAGATGTACCATGACCTCAAGCAGTCATATTGGTGGACTCGAATGAAGCGAAATTGCTCAATTCGTGAATGAATGTGATGTCTGCAGAAGGGTGAAAGCAGAACACCAACGACCAGCTGGTCTCCTCCAACCTCTTGCTATTCCAGAATGGAAGTTTGATCATATCGAAATGGACTTCGTGACTGGTTTTCCTAAGTCCAAGTGTGGAAATGATGCTATCTTCGTTGTCATTGACAAGCTTACTAAAGTGGCTCATTTTCTTCCTATCAAAGAATCTATCACAGCAGCTCGGTTGGCGAGCTATACACATCCAGATTGTCTCCTTGCACGGCATTCCACAATTGATCTCTTGAGACCGTGGCAGCATCTTCACCTCCAAGTTTTGGGATCCTTTCGAAGGCCATGGGCACCAACATTCGCTTTAGCACAGCTTTCCATCCTCAAACAAGTGGCCAAGTCGAGCGAGTCAATCAAATCCTTGAAGATATGCTCGGGGCTTGTGTCATTTCCTTCGTATGAAGTGGGAAGATTGTCTTCCATATGCCGAGTTCTCCTACAACAACAGCTTCCAAGCGAGTTCGGCAAGGCCCCATTCGAAATCCTCTATGGCGAAAGTGCCGTACTCCTCTCAATTGGTCCGAGACAGGTGAACGCCAACTTCTTGGCAACGACTTGATCACGAAGCGAAGAAATGTGCAAAGTCATTCGTGAGAATCTCAAAGCCGCGCAATCGCGCGGAAGAGCTATTATGATGACAAGCACCGTGATGTGGCTTTTGAAATCGGAGACCATGTCTACCTTCGCGTCTCTCAATGAAAGGCACTCGCCGCCCGGTATCAAAGGAAGCTTGCCCCTAGATCGTGGGTCCTTTCAAGATCATTGGCAAAAGAGGCGATCTCTCCTATCAACTTGAGCTTCCGTCCAACTTCGCGAACGTGCACGATGTGTTTCACGTGTCACACCTTCGCAAGTGCTTCAAGACTCCTGAGCGCACCATCAACTTCGAAGATATTGACCTCCAAGAAGATCTCTCTTATCATGAGCACCCCGTTGCTATTCTTGAAGAAACCGAGCGCAAGACTCGCAACAAGTCAATCAAATTCCCGAAAGTGAAGTGGTCACACCATTCCGACCGAGAAGCCACCTGGGAGCGCGAGGATCACCTCCGTTCCGTATATCCGGAGTTCTTTCAGTCCTAGATCTCGGGATGAGATCCTCTTGTAGTGGTGGAGTGTTGTAACACCCCGGATGTAACTTTCCATATTTGTAACTCCAACTCTTGCCATTTTAGGCATTGTGATATGATATTCCCTCCGTGGTTGGGTTTTTGTCTTTCGTTTTGCATTTTGTCCATGTCATGCATTTCATATCATGTCATCATGTGCATCTCATTTGCATACGTGTTCGTCTCATGATTCCGAGCATTTTCCCCGTTGTCCGTTTTGCAATCCGACACTCCTATGTCCCCCGGCGTCCCCTTTTACATTTTTCCGTGAGCGGGTACTAAACTTTCTCGGAATGGACCGAGGTTTGTCAAGTGGCCTTGGTACACCACCGGTAGACCACCTGTCAAGTTTCGGGTCATTTGGAGCTCGTTTGGTACTCCAATGGTTAACCGCACTCTCGCAAAGGCCTCTTTTAAGTTGCAGCCCAACACCCCTTCAAAACAGCCCAATAACCCATCTAAGTCACTTCCATGCTCTCCGTCGTCGGATCACGATCGTGTGGGCGAAAACTACACTCCATTTGGAGCTTCCTAGCTCCTTCTACCTATAAAACACCCCTCAAATCCGGATCAATTCCACCCTAACCCTAGTCCCGCTCCTCTCCGCGCCCGGGGACACGTCCGACGGAGCCGGACGCGTCCGCCGCGCGCCCGCCAACCACGAGCCGCCACGTGGCGACCAGCGCCCACATCGCCGCCGACCCGCTGGCCCATGAGGCCCGTCTGCAGGGCCCTCCCCAAGGCCGCCCGGCCCGCCCACCGCCAGCATGCCGCCCGCCCTTCTGCCACGCCCTCCGCCGCCTCGGCCGTCCGCCGCCCGCCAGTCCAGATCTCGCCGCCTCGCCCGTCGCCGCCTCCGCTGCCTCGGCCCCGCGCCCGCGCCGTCGCCTACCCGGATCCGCCGCCCCGCCCGCTCCTCCTCCGCGCCCGCTCCGCGCGCCGCCGCCGGCCCTGCCTCGGAGTCCGCGCCCGGATCTAGATCCAAACGAGAGGGTTGACTTCTTTCTCCCCCGAATTCCTGTCATTTTTCTGTCAGTATTTTGTTGCATTTTCATCATGCCATAACTTTGCACCCGTGGCTCCGTTTTGGGCGTGTAGCATACCGAAATGTTCGCCTCGACGAGTACATCGTTTCGTCTCATTGCATCATTTTCATTTGAGCTCATCTTGATGCCCTAAATGCTGTTAGAATAGGGCTATGTGATGTTAGTTTCAGATTCTTATCAGAACATGCATTTTTGTCATTTTTGCCATGATTGATGTGTGCACCCTATGAACTTGAGTCCTACATGTGTTTTGTAATATGCCATGCCATCTTTACAGGGGTGTATGCCATGTATTTTTGTGATCTCTGTGGTGAATAGCACAAGGATGCAAACTAGGCTTCATGATGTTGCTGATTTCAACCCCTGTTTTGCTGATATTTTTATGCCATGTTAACTTGATGCTACAGAGAGATACATGCATATTTTGAGATACTTCAGTAAGGATGTTTTTAATATATGATTATTATCTATCCATCCATGCCCTTGTTTGCAATTATGGAGTGCCATAGCGTGAGTCAATCGAGCTATCCTTTTGCTATAAAATGTTTTCTGGCAGATTGTTTACATGTTATTCAATTTTGCCAAGGTTGTTGTAGTTGATCCGTGTATGCTATGATGTTGTTCTTGCCATGTATAGCTTCTATGCCATGTCTTCTTGATGTATGTATGCTTAGTTTATCATGAGATGCTCTGTAGTGAGTGCATCGAGCTCGAGAAGATGCCTACATAATTCTGTCAATGTCATGCCCTGTTTGCTGAATCTGTTAACGAAACTTGCTATATTGACATGGGTGCTATTACATTTTCTGATCCTTTTTGGCTCATGGTCAGTAAGGGACTTTTGTTCTATGCTTTGAGTAGATTCATACCATGCCTTTTTTTGCTATTATAAGTTCCTGTAGCATGTTGTTTTCTTGCTCTGAACATTGCTTCCTGATGCTGATTCTGCCATGTTCAGTATTTTCACAAAGTCTGGAAAGCTGATATATTTTGCACTTTTGCGATGCTTGTTTAGACCTGTTATGGTGTGATTTAGCCGTAGTTCAGTGTTCATCTTTTGTCAAGCATCTTGAGTAGATCACTGCCATATGCTTTGTTGGTACGTTTGGGTGTAGTAGCTTAATTTCTTGTTGCTTGCTATGTGGCATCATGCTGTTAATGGCAGATTTGTGCCATTCTTGTTTTGCTTGTCATTTGCAAACCGTGCATCCGATTCCGGTGATCTTTATATCGATTTCAACCGAAATCATCTCACCTTTCCAGCGGCATACTTGGTTTGCCAAGTTGATGCCTGGTTCATCATTTTCCTTCCGGAGCACGCATACACATTGCATATCACATCTCGCATATCATGCCATGTATTGCATCATGTTGCTTGTGCATTGCACCGTGATTTATTGTGGTTCCATTGTTTGTGTTCTTGCTTTGGGTAGAGCCGGGAGACGAGTACGTGAACGAGGAACCTGTTGAGAACGCTTACGAGGATCAAGCTTTCGACAACTCTGAGAACTTTGCAGGCAAGATGACCATACCCTCGAAATCACTTCTATCTTTGCTTGCTAGATGCTCGCTCTTTTGCTATGCCTATGCTCGATGCCTATCACTTGCTTATCATGCCTCCCATATTGCCATGTCAAACCCCTAACCATCCTTTCCTAGCAAACCGTTGATTGGCTATGTTACCGCTTTGCTCAGCCCTCTTATAGCGTTGTTAGTTGCGGTGAAGATGAAGTTTGTTCCTTGTTGGAACATGGAGATGTTGTTCCTTGTTGGAACATGTTTACTTGTTGGGATATCACAATATATCTATTGTGTAATTAATGCATCTATATACTTGGTAAAGGGTGGAAGACTCGGCCTTATGCAGGTGTTTTGTTCCACTCTTGCCACCCTAGTTTCCGTCATACCGGTGTTATGTTCCTTGATTTCGCTCCTTACGGTTGGGTGATTTATGGGACCCCCTTGACAGTTCGCTTTGAATAAGACTCCTCCAGCAAGGCCCAACTTTGGTTTTACCATTTGCCACCTAAGCCTTTTTCCCCCGGGTTTTCGCGAGCCTGAGGGTCATCTTTATTTAACCTCCCGGGCCAATGCTCCTCTGAGCGTTGGTCCAAACTAGAGCCACTTGCGGTGCCGCCCTGAGGCAACTTGGGGTATCCTCGGTTGCCGTACGTACTGCTCATCCGGTGTGCCCTGAGAACGAGATATGTGCAGCTCCTATCGGGATTTGTCGGCACATTCGGGTGGCTTTGCTGGTCTTGTTTTATTGCTATCGAAATGTCTTGTAGTCCGGTATTCCGAGACTGATCGGGTCTTCCCGGTAGAAGGAATATCCTTCGTTGACCGTGAGAGCTTATAATGGGCTAAGTTGGGACACCCTGCAGGTATTATCTTTCAAAGCCGTGCCCGCGTTATGAGGCAGATGGGAATTTGTTAATGTCCGTTGTAGAAAACCCGGTTGACCTTGATTAAAATACATCAACCGCATGTGTAACTGTGATGGTCTCTTCTCGGGAGTCCGGAAGTGAACACGGTGTTGGAGTTATGTTTGACGTAAGTAGTTCAGGATCACTTCTTGATCGCTACTAGCTTCACGACCGTGCCTTGCTTCTCTTCTCGCTCTCTTTTGCGAATGTAGCCACCATATATGCTAGTCGCTGTGCAGCTCCACCTCACAACTCTGTCCTTCCTATAAGCTTAAATAGTCTTGATCTCGCGGTGTGAGATTGCTGAGTCCCGTGACTCACAGATTCTACCAAAACAGTTGCAGGTGCCGACGATGCGGTCAGGTGACGCAACCGAGCTCAAGTGGGAGTTCGACGAGGAACGTGGTCGTTACTATGTGTCTTTTCCTGATGATCAGTAGTGGAGCCCAGTTGGGACGATCGGGGATCTGTGTAGCATTTGGGGTAGTCTTCTTTTATTTTGGTTCCGTAGTCGGACCTTGAGTGTAATCTGGATGATGGATGTTTATTTATGTATTGTGTGAAGTGGCGACTATAAGCCAACTATGTATCTCTTTCCCTTATGTATTACATGGGTTGTGTGAAGATTACCTCACTTGCGACATTGCTTTCAATGCGGTTATGCCTCTCAGTCGTGCTTCGACACGTGGGAGATATAGCACATCGAGGGCGTTACACAGGCGATCCTGTTGCAGATTACTCCAGACTCGCTTGAAGGTGTCCGGGGTTTTATCGCTGAATTGGCGATTGCCTTAAAAGGCTGCTTTGTGCTTCTGCTGCTAGGGCCGCAGTGTGCTCCTCCGTGCGGAGCGAGCGTTCTGTGTTTCCATTGACTGTTATTACCCCACGAGTTCCTGGCATTTTGAGCTAGAGGTATGCACAATGCGGTACCGTGTTGAATCTGGCAAATGCGGTTCGCCCGAGCAGTGCGTGATAGCCACTGCTGAACGGGACGATACCGAAGATTAACTCCTCGCTTCGGAAGTTGTCCGGAGATCCGAAGACCACTTCCAGTGTGATTGAGCCCGTGCAATGGGCCTCTACACCTGGGATGACACCTTTAAAGGTGGTTTTAGTGGGTTTGATCCTCGAGGGGTCTATACCCATTTTGCGCACTGTATCCTGATAGAGCAGGTTGAGGCTGCTACCGCCATCCATAAGGACTCGAGTGAGGTGAAATCCGTCGATGATGGGGTCAAGGACCAGCGGCAGAACCGCCATGACGGATACTAGTGGGGTGGTCCCTACGATCGAATGTGATTGGACAAGAGGACCATGGGTTGAACTTCGGGGCGACTGGCTCCATCGCAGAGACGTCCCTTAGTGCATGCTTCCGTTCCCTCTTGGGAATGTCGGTTGCATATATCATGTTCACCGTTTTCACTTGTGGAGGGAACCTCTTCTGTCCTCCTGTGTTCAGCGGCCGAGACTCCTCCTCGTCGTTGCTATGCAGCCCCTTGTCCTTGTTTTCGGCATTCAACTTGCCGGCCTGCTTGAACACCCAGCATTCTCTGTTGGTGTGATTGGCTGGCCTATCGGGGGTGCCGTGAATTTGACACGAGCGATCGAGTATGCGGTCCAAACTAGACGGGCCCGGGTTACTTCTTTTGAACGACTTTTCCCGCTGACCGGATTTAGAGCCGTTGAATCCGGCATTGACTGCCGTGTCTTCGGCGTTGTCGCCGTTGCTGCGGCGCTTGTGTCTTTTATGACATGGTCTGCCGTTAGTATCTTTGGTATCTGAAGTGCCAGGATTTCTTGATGTGTTGTTGCTGCGAGCCAGCCAGCTATCCTCGCCCGCGCAAAAGCGGGTCACGAGTGTCGTGAGGGCTGCCATGGACTTCGGCTTCTCCTGGCCGAGGTGCCGGGCGAGCCACTCGTCACGGATGTTATGCTTAAATGCCACTAAGGCCTCTGCATCCGGACAGTCGACAATTTGGTTTTTCTTGGTTAGGAACCTGGTCCAAAATTTAATGGCCGATTCCCATGGCTGCTGAATTATATGGCTCAAGTCATCAGCATCCGGTGGTCGCACATAAGTGCCCTGGAAGTTGTCAAGGAATGCATCTTCCAAATCCTCCCAACTGCCAATGGAGTCTGCTGGCAAGCTATTCAGCCAATGCCGAGCTGGTCCTTTGAGTTTTAGTGGGAGGTACTTGATGGCATGTAGATCATCACCACGAGCCATGTGGATGTGGAGGAGGAAATCCTCGATCCATACCACGGGGTCTGTTGTACCATCATATGATTCAATATTTATAGGTTTAAAACCCTCTGGGAATTCATGATCCATTACTTCATCAGTGAAGCATAGGGGGTGTGCGACGCCTCTGTGCCGGGCTATGTCACGACGCAGTTCATACGAGTCTTGTCTGCTGTATTCGGCTCGGCCGGATTTGCTTTTAGTATATCCGGTGTGATGGTCATCGTCCCGCGTTAGGGCGCGCCCCCGTGATCCGTAGATCGATCTCGCATGTCCTGCTTTGTTTTCCAATATGTCTCGCAGGTCCCGCGTGTTGCCCCAGGCCTTAGTATTTTTGTTTGAATGGCGGCGGGGTGCGGGCTGGACTTCGGGCTGGTATGCCCCTCTATCTCGGCCATGATGTGGCCGATCAGCCGCATCATACGCTGGTGATGTAGGTTTCAATGCTTCCTCCTCGAGTTGGGGTAGCAACTTGCGCTTTGAGTAACTCTTGGTTGGGCGCTCGAGTTCGTATGCCTCGGCCGCCAGGACTTCAGTCCATCTATCCGCTAGCAGATCTTGATCAGCTCGAAGTTGTTGTTGCTTTTTCTTTAGGCTGTTTGTTGTGGCTATAAGCCGGCGCTTGAAGCGCTCCTCCTCGACAGGATCCTCAGGCATGATAAATTCTTCGTCGTTGAGGCTCACTTCGTCTTCGGAGAGAGGCATGTACATGTCATCCTCTGATTCTCTGTCTGTTGCCTGTTCTGGAGGGCTAGCTTGTTCATCCTCCCACTCGAGATCTGGCTGGAGGGGATTGTCGTCGTCTTCGGCACTATCCAGAATGTTATTGTCTCTTGGGTCGGTATCGCTGCTATGGCGGGACTTAGAGCGGCGCCACTGACGTCGGTGCTTGGATTGCTGCTTGGAGGGTTTATCCTCCGTTGTCTTATCGCCATCGACTTCTTTGGGGGTGTCCACCACGTATATATCATATGATGAGGTGGCAGTCCAGCGCCCTGTGGGCGGTGGTCCTGTTCGTTTCCTACATCGTTGTCCGTACCGTCGATGTCTTCGGAGCCGAAATCAAGCATGTTTGTTAAATCATCGACAGTGGCTACTAAGTGGGTGGTGGGTGGGGAGCGAATTTCTTCGTCGTCCGCATCCCATTCTAGCCGGACATAGTTCAGCCCAGGTTCTCCCGACGAGGAGAGGGACCTTAATGAATTTAGCACATCGCCCAAAGGCGAGTGCTGAAAGATATCCGCGGAGGTGAACTCCGTGATCGGTGCCCAATCAGATTCGATAGGCATGGACGCAGGCGGGTCGGGGCCTGTGGCCGGGGATGAAGCCGGGGATCCGGCAACACAGGTCACATAGGAGGTGAAGTCAGTATTCGGCTCTATCGCCACTGCGTGTGCAGCCTCCGAGGCCGGGTCCATCCACCCGTCCTCGGACGCCGCAATCGACTCCGGCTCTAGGGCCGTAGTAGGCATAGGTGTGATCTCCCGAACACCGTACGGCGGCAGAGCTAAGTCATGCTCGTCGTGATTGTGCGGCGCACCTGACATGTGCTCGAATCCGCCGAAGATCAAGTCTCCGCGGATATCGGCAGTATAGTTCAAGTTTCCAAACCTGACCTGATGGCCAGGGGCGTAGCTCTCGATCTACTATAGATCGCCAAGTTTAATTGCCCGCATGATCTTGCGGCCCGAACACGAAGATCTGCCCGGGGAGGAAAACCTCACCCTAGATCGCATCGTTGCCGATGATCGAAGGGGCCATCAAACCTTGTGGTGACGGCACAGTGGAACTCTCAATGAAAGCACCAATGTCGGTGTCAAAACTGGCGGATCTCGGGTAGGGGGTCCCGAACTGTGCGTCTAAGGCGGATGGTAATAGGAGGCAGGGGCCACGATGTTTACCCAGGTTTGGGCCCTCTCGATGGAGGTAATATCCTACTTCCTGCTTGATTGATCTTGATGATATGAGTATTACAAGAGTTGATCTACCACGAGATCGTTGATGCTAAACCCTAGAAGCTAGCCTATGGTATCATTGTTGTTGTCCTACGGACTAAACCCTCCGGTTTATATAGACACCGGAGGGGGCTAGTGTTACACAGAGTCGGTTACAAGGGAGGAGATCTACATATCCATATTGCCAAGCTTGCCTTCCATGCCAAGGAGAGTCCCATCCGGACACGGGACGAAGTCTTCAATCTTGTATCTTCATAGTCCAATAGTCCGGCTATCCGAGGTCCCCCTAATCCAGGACTCCCTCACTTATGATCTCCAGACTTCGACCGCAACAAAAAGGGCTTCCCAGCCATGATATCTCCGGCTTGATGACGCTCCTCCTTCGCCGCTCTGATTTTAGAGCGGGCTTCCTTGGCTGCTACCATGGCTTTCTCCAGGTCCGCCATTTTCGCCTGGCTTTCCTTTTCAAGAAGCTCATACCGGTCGACGGCATCCTTCAGCTCCACAGCCATCTTGGCTATTTTATCTTTGTTCTGGCGATGAGCAGCTTGTTTGGATTTTAACTCTTCGTCTCCCTTTAGGGCGGCTGCATCATTTCTCCTGGCTTGCTCCTTGGCGTGGGCAAGTTCCGCCCGAAGTGTCTCCACGGCGGCAGCTCCATCTGCAATAAATAACATATTATTACTAGCATCATGCTCCTCTTAATATTTGTTGGCCACCCGGAAATACATACCCTATGCCTCGTCAAGCCGCTTGTTCACAAGCGCGATGTCGGCATCTGCCGCGTCAAGCTGCCGCCTTAGTTCGGCAAACTCAGTCCGGCCAGCCTCCGGACCCTCAATCGCCTGCACACGTAAGCAGCGCGATCACTACCTGGGACTATGATCCTCTGTTTGCCGCCTTTGGATGGCAACCAGAGTCTCAGGGGCTACTATCTGTACAGAGCACACTTAGCATGTGCGGTACCATCAAAAATATATATGTTACTTTGCGTACCTCAAAGCCTCTTAGTAGGCTCATAAAATCTTCATGCAATCCACTTTTGGCAAATCAAATTCTTTCAACCACCATACCCATTAAAGTACGATGCGCCTCTGAGATAGCCGCTTGCTCCAGAAGACCCATCAGCACGTACGGTTGTGCACCGGACAGTCCCAGACTCTTTTTGTTGCTCTCCTTAGGAGCCGAATACTCCGGACTTCGGGTGGCCGAAGGGTTACCTTCTGGCCTTGGCGGATCAGGAGAAAGCCTCTGTGACGACACCTCAGGGTCGTCCGCCCCTTGAGGCGGGGAGGCAAGGGGAGGCATGTCGCTCTCCATCATCTCCGGAAGAAGATCCCCCGAAGACGAACTCTGTTGAGAAGGGCTACGATCCGAAGAAAAATCCATACATCTCTTCGAGCGTCACGCCGAAGAATTGCTGAATAGTTCGCGGTCCTTCCAGGTTGTACTCCCACATACACAGAGGTCGACGTTTGCAAGGCAGGACTCGACGAACTAGCATAACTTGCATTACCTTGACAAGGTTGATATCTCTGTGGAGGAGATCTCGGATGCGACACTGTAATGTCGGCACATCATTTACTGGCCCCCAGTCCGGCCCCTTGTTGACCCACGACGCCAGTTGTGGCGGGGGACCCAAGCGGAAGGCAGGGGCGGCTACCCACTTGGTACCTCGGGGAGTTGTGATGTAAAACTACTCCCGTTGCCATAAGCTGGACACCTCCGGGAAGGAACCCTTTGGCCATGGAGCATCGGCGCCTTTGCTTATTATGGCACCTCCGCATTCTGCGTGTCGCCCGTTGATCATGTTCGGCTTCACATTGAAGGTCTTGAGCCATAAGCCGAAGTGGGGGTGATGAAGAGGAAGGCCTCACACACGACGATGAAGAACGAGATGTGAAGGATGGAATCCGGATCTAGATCATGGAAATCGAGCCCATAATAGAACATAAGCCCTCTAACAAAGGGATCAAGACTAAAGCGTAGCCCTCGGAGGAAGTGGGAAACAAATACGACGCTCTCGCTAGGTTCGGGAGTGGGCATGACCTGTCCTTGAGCAGGCAGCCTGTGCGAGATTTCGGCAGTCAGATACCTGGCTTCTCTTAGCTTCTTGATGTCCTCCTCTGTGACAGAGGAGGCCATCCACCGACCTTGAAGGTTGGATCCGGACATAATTAGAGGTCCAAAGCACTTAGCCCAAGCCTTGGGTGTTGGAATTCGAGGTGGGGGAAGGGAAGGATCGAGCGCGAGAAGAAAAGGACAGGCCTTGGCCCCTTTATAAAGAGGGTGAATATCAAGCGTCCTCCGTGTGGCCGTTTGGAACTTGCCTGAAATCGAGGAGTCATGCCAATAGGCACGGTCGGGTTACCCATACCCGTATTGATGAAAATCCCGTGATAAGGGGACACGATCTCTGCTTCGACAAGACGTGCCAAGAAAACTGCCTCGCATTATGTGCAGTAGTTGGTTGAGAAAAACGGTTCGTATAATGACCAGGCCATGGTGTGATGTCACGTTATGAAAAGTTGTCAGCAAATTAGATTTGTGGAAATATTGTACTCTCTACGGTGGTATGTGGAATTTGTTTTGCAGAGCCGGACACTATCCTTGTGTTCAAAACTTTCTATGGAGTATTCGGAGGAAGAACCCGCCTTGCAATGCCGAAGACAATCTGCGCGCCGGACTCATCGTCATTGAAGCCTGGTTCAGGGGCTACTGAGGGAGTCCTGGATTAGGAGGTCCTCGGAAATCCGGACTATATCCTTTGGTCGGACAGTTGGACTATGAAGATACAAGATTGAAGACTTCGTCCCGTGTCCGGGTGGGACTCTCCTTTGCGTGGAAGCCAAGCTTGGCAGTTCGGATATGTTGATGTCCTCCCTTGTAACCGACTCTGTGTAACCCTAGCCCCCTCCGGTGTCTATATAAACCGGAGGGTTTAGTCCGTAGGACAATAACAATCATAATCATAGGCTAGCTTCTAGGGTTTAGCCTCTACGATCTCGTGGTAGATCAACTCTTGTAATACTCATATCATCAAGATCAATCGAGCAGGAAGTAGGGTATTACCTCCATCAAGAGGGCCCGAACCTGGTTTAACATTGTATCCCCCGCCTCCTGTTACCATCCGCCTTAGACGCACAGTTCGGGACCCCCTACCCGAGATCCGCCGGTTTTGACACCGACACTCACCAAGGTAGAGTTTGTAGAACTGTGTAGTGTGCTTGAGACCAAGAGTGCCCGTCCCTGCATATTATTGAGTCCCCTCCTAGCGTGCCTTTTCCACTCAGTCTACCCTCATACCGTGATTTAGGGAGACCAATCTTCTTAAGGCCAGGAATGAAGTCAACACAAAACACAATGACGTCCTCTGTTTGATGGCCCATGGAGATGTTTCCTTCTGGCCTAGCGCGGTAATGGACATATTTCATTAGGACTCCCATGAAACTCTCAAAGGGGAACATATTGTGTAGAAATACGGGGCCCAGAACGACAATCTTGTCGACTAGATGAACTAGGACGTGCGTCATGATATTGAAGAAGGATGGTGGGAACACTAGCTCGAAACTGAAAAGACATTGCGCCACATCACTCCTTAGCCTTGGTATGATTTCTGGATCGATGACGTTCTGAGAAATTGCATTGAGGAATGCACATAGCTTCACAATGGTTAATCGATCGTTTTCCGGTAGAACCCCCTCAATGCAACTGGAAGTAGTTGCGTCATAATCATGTGGCAGTCATGAGACTTTAGGTTCTGGAAATCTTTCTCTGGCATATCTATTACTCCCTTTATATTCGATGAGAAGCCAGACGGGACCTTCATACTGAGCAGCCATTCAAAGAAGATTTCCTTCTCTTCTTTGGTAAGAGCATAGCTGGCAGGACCTTCATACTGCTTTGGAGGCATGCCGTCTTTTTCGTGCAAACATTGCAGGTCGTCCCGTGCCTTCGGTGTATCTTTTGTCTTCCCATACACGGCCAAGAAGCCTAGGAGGTTCACACAAAGGTTATTCGTCACGTGCATCACGTCGATTGAAGAGCAGACCTCTAGGTCTTTCCAGTTGGGTAGGCCCCAAAATATAGATTTCTTCTTCCACATGGGTGCGCGTCCCTCAGCGTCATTCGGAATAGATAGTCCGCTGGGACCCTTTCCAAATATTACGTGTAAATCGTTGACCATAGCAAGTACGTGATCACTGGTACGCATGGCGGGCTTCTTCTGGTGATCTGCCTCTCCTTTGAAATGCTTGCCTTTCTTTCGACATTGATGGTTGGTTGGAAGAAATCGACGTGGCCCAGGTACACATTCTTCCTACATTTGTCCAGGTATATACTTTCGGTGTCAGCAAAACAGTGTGTGCATGCGTGATATCCCTTGTTTGTCTATCCTGAAAGGTTCCCGAGAGCGGGCCAATCGTTGATAGTTACAAATAGCAACACATGCAGGTTAAATTCCTCCTGTTTGTGCTCATTCCACACACGTACACTGTTTCCATTCCACAGCTGTGAAAGTTCTTCAACTAATGGCCTTAGGTACACATCAATGTCGTTGCCGGGTTGCTTAGGGCCTTGGATGAGAACTGTCATCACAATGAACTTCCGCTTCATGCACATCCAAGGAGGAAGGTTATACATACATAGAGTCACGCCAGGTGCTGTGATTGTTGCTTTGCTCCCCGAAAGGATTAATGTCATCCGTGCTTAAACCAAACCATATGTTCCTTGGGTCACCTTCAAACTCAGCCCGGTACTTTCTCTCGATTTTTCTCCACTGCGACCCGTCAGCGGGTGCTCTCAACTTCCCGTCTTTCTTACGGTCCTCTTTGTCCCATCGCATCAACTTGGCATGCTCTTCATTTCTGAACAGGCGTTTCAGCCGTGGTATTATAGGAGCATACCACATCACCTTGGCAGGAACCCTCTTCCTGGGGGGCTCGCCGTCAACATCACCAGGGTCATCTTGTCTGATCTTATACCGCAATGCACCGCATAGAGGACATGCGTTCAAATCCTTGTATGCACCGCGATAGAGGATGCATTCTGTCGGTGTACTAGAGTAGGGGTACCCTAGTATCCCGAACTTGTGCCGGGCGATTGCAGCCCCGGCAAGGCTTGCGGGTGACCGCAAGGTCCTCCGCGGTTCCTTTGGAGCCATTCAAGAACAAAGTATTCAAGCCAAGGAGACAAGGCCCCGGCAAGAGGAGCTTGCCAGGAAGGCCAACCAAGGCATTTCAAGGAACTTACCGCGACGCGCCACGCGTCCTGGCGAGGCCCGGTGAGCGACAAGCTTCCGGACGTGACAAGACTATGACCGTGGCAAGGCGCTTGCCGCGGCAAGCGACCCCTCTATACCCACGCTCTGGCACATCCACCAACGGTGCGCGGTAGCAAGCGGCGCTGACAAGATTTCCATCGTGGCAAGCAGTGGCGTCCCTGACGGTCCCTTTTTGCACTGTTTGGGCTACGTAGACGGGCATTTAATGCCTTTGTCCCCTGCCATCAGGGTTAGGTATGGTACACTGTACAAGTAGTTGTACCAACCACATTCCTTTTCCATTTTTACCCTTGTCTACGTTGCCACCTGTCGGAGACCCCTTGAGCATATAAAAGGAGGCCCATGCGCAACGTAGAAGGGGTTCGGTTCGAAGGCAGAAAACACTCACGCTAGGTCTCGTTAGCAGCTGGTGTATACTGTAGCACTCAGCGCTCCCAAGCAAGAACTCAATACACCCAGACATGCAGTAGTAGGAGTGTTATCTCTCCGGAGAGCTCCGAAGCTGGGTAAACTGCTCGTGTGCTTCGCCTCGATCTGCTCTTCGTGCGATCTCCGCCCCCCGCCGAACGGAAGGGATCGATCGCCGGTCCCATAGGTGTTCGTGGATCAGCTTCCCGACATCTTTGGCGCGCCCGGTAGGGGCCTCGAGTTGTGTGAACCTGATCCGGCATTCACACGAGCTAGATCTTCATCTTCTTCATCGACATGCCACGAAGAAGAAGGCTTGGCGGCACTGATCCGTCCACGTCGATCCCACCACCACGGAGCAAGCGAGTGGTGGGGTGACGCCGGAAGAAGCGAGGCGTCGACGAGGGAGCCGCGGTGCTGCCAAGTCAAGGACAAGGCTGCGCGAGACCTCGGCGTCCGTACATGCACCGCGCCATCCCAGAGGCGCGGGACCGACAGCGTCATGGTACTCGCAGTACCATCGTTCGTTGGGCCAAGATCGAGCTGGTGGATCTCGGGATGCTCAAGACCAGCATGCACGCCAACAGGCTGGCACGGCGAGGCACGATGCGCTGGGCGGGATCTGCTCCTTCTAACATAGTTAGAAGTCGAGCATATCCGCTCCTCGCGCCGTTCGCCATCCGCCCACCACTCCAGCGAAGCCTTGGCGAGCTCAAGCGCTCTGGATTACCCTCCAGCGGCGGACAAGATTGATGAATGGAGGCCACCATTCAGAGTCTCGTCGGCTTTGCCAGCGGCGACACTCATGGCAGCGAGTGCATCGCTGCCGTGGCAGGACTGCGAGCACGAGCGATGGCGGCGAAACGGTGGGGTGCAACCACCGTGCACTCTCCGCCCGAAGGCCAAGATCGCCAACTTCGCGGATCCACCTCGGCAGCGACTCCACCGCATCGCCGGATCCACGAGCTCGTCGCGATCAGCGCCAAGTTCTTCACGAACAACAGCAAGAAGGCGCTCGAACTGATCGCGCCGGCGCGAGAAGCGGCGTCAATCAGACCAGCGGCTGGGCCCTCTGTCGACATGCATGCACCGGGGAACCAGGCGACTTGCCGTGCGTGGTAGGTTGCCCTGCGTTCACTCATGAGTTGCGGCAGGTCGATGGCCCAACACGAACTTTCAAGCGAGCGTGCGAGAGAAGTATGGCGGCAAGTCGCACCCGTGGAGTTCCTCAAGATCTACACCATTGCGGTGCGAGCTGCGGGGGGGGCGACAAGATCTGGCCAACTACTTCCCACCGGTACTCAAGCCCAATGTCGAGATCTGGCTCATGCACTTGCGGACAACTCCATATCCTCTGGACAGATCTATGCCATCGGTTTGTCGGTGCCTTTACAGTGCCACAAGCCTCATGGCCAAGAGGCGACCTTCATCTGCTTTCGCCGAAGGAAGGAGAGCCCTAGCAAGTACATTCAGAGATTCAGCCGTGTACAGCACAACATCCCAGATGTCCACCCTGCCGCGGTAATCAGCGCGTTTCATCAGAACATGCACAACCGCAGGATGCGGGAGGAGATGGCGATGTGCAAGATCAGAGACGTCGATGAGCTGTATGCCACGGCCGACAAGTGTGCGTCTTTGAGGAAGGAGAAACTCCCGGAGAGAATCTGAAGCAAGAGGATCTGATAGTGAGGAGGCTGCCCCGGCAAAGAAAAACCGGCGGCGGAACAACAGGAAGAAGAAATGCAAAGATGTACTAGTCGTTGAGCAGTCCGGCAACGGAGGTGGCGCCAAGAAAGCCAAAGCTGGTAGCTCCGGCAAGGAGATTGTCGTAGGGACCAACTACCAGGCTGTGGCGGTCGCCGACAAGCAGGGCCGGACCAACAAGCGATCTTGCAAGATCCACCGCACCAAGGGCCATGACCTCCAGAGCTGCAAGAAGGTCGAGCAGCAGTCGAGCAGCTTGTCGAGCAGCGAAGGCTGAATCTGAGCAGCGACAAGGAGAAAGCCCGGGAAGGTGCAGGAGGAGCCGGCAAGAAACGCCTCGGCCGAGGAGGACGCCGCGGCAAGGCCAAGCAGCGGCAAGGAGACAGACCTCCCCGCGGCCGCGACAAGGATGAAGATGACGACGATGATGAAGATATGTATGATGATGAGACCGATGAGCAGGAGTTCCAGAAAGCCACAGAGGTCTTGTGCGTTGACGGCGGTGCTTCTCTGCATACTTCACACCGCCAGCTCAAGCAGTGGATGCGGGAAGTCAATGCGGCAGAACCATCGTTCGAGTCACGCAAGCCTCTGAAATGGTCCAGCACGCCTATCATCTTTGATATTGAGGACCACCCTGATAGCATAACTGCGGTCGGGTGCTTGCCGATGTTGGTTTCACCAACTATCCGCAACCTCAAGGTCACTAAGATGCTAGTTGACGGCGGAGCCGGCTTGAACCTGATCTCCTCCGCGGTACTCCAGAAACTCCAGATCCCTTATGGCGAGCTCGAAGAGACCGGCACATTCCGAGGAATCAATCCGGGAAGGAGCAAGCGAAGGAAAGATCACGTTGCGGTGACATTTGGCAGCGAGTTGAACTTCAGGGCGAGAGGGTCACTTTTGACGTTGCTGACTTTCCATTGCCTTACAATGGGATACTTGGCCGTCCAGCACTCGCCAAATTCATGGCAGCCTCTCACTATGCATATAACATGCTGAAGATGCCAGGCCCGATAAGTGTCATCTCTGTCCCTGGCGACAAGAAAGATGCTCTTATCTGCGCCGACAAGATCTACCGGGAAGCAGCAGCCGCAACAGACCGCAAGTCACTTGCCGTTGAAGCTCCCGGGGCGAAGAAGAAGATCAAGTCCGGCAAGAGTTCTGATGCCCACTCCGGCAAGCGCACCTCTTCGGAGTGCTGCGCTACCGTCGAGGACGCACCATCGAGCTCCACCGGCAAGTGTAAGAAGACAATGGCAGCTCCCCCAGAGACCAAGAAGGTGTTCGCCAGGAGGATGGCACTGGTGGTACCTTCACCATCGGTGCCACTCTCGACCCTAAATAGGAAGCGGCTTCGTTGCTTTCCTGCGGTAACGTCGGCGTATTTGCATGGCAACCGTCTGACATCCCCGATGTTCCCAGGAAAGTAATTGAGCACCATCTTGCCGTCTGTCCTCATGCGCGGCCCGTCAAGCAGAAAGTCAGGAAGCAGGCAGTGGAGCGCCAAGAGTTCATTGCAGAAGAAATCAAGAAATTGGAAGCAGCAGGCCTTGTCAGAGGAGTGCTCCATCCTACGTGGTTGGCCAACCCTGTGGTCGTGCGCAAGGCAAACGGGAAATGGATACTTTGTATCGACTTTACCGATGTCAATAAAGCTTGTCCCAAAGACCCATTTCCCTTGCCGCGCATCGACCAGATTGTTGACTCCACGGCCGGATGTGACTTGCTATCATTTCTTGATGCATACTCAGGATACCATCAGATCTTCATGGCAGAACAGGATGAGGAGAAGACCGCATTCATCACCCCATGTGGCACCTACTGTTTCGTACGGATGCCTTTCGGTTTAACGAATGCTGGTCCAACATTTGCAAGGGTAGTCCATGGCGCTTTTGAGCCGCAAATACACGAAATGTAAAGCCTACATGGATGACATAGTGGTCAAGCGCAAGGACAAGGCGACTCGATTCAAGATTTAGATTAAACCTTTGCAAATCTGCGCAAGATCAACCTCAAGCTCAACCCGAAAGTGTGTGTTTGGAGTCCCTTCCGCAAGCTTCTCGGGTTCTTAAATCTCTCAGCGGGGAATTGATGCTAATCTCGACAAGATCAAGGCCATTGAGCAGATTGAAGCCCCAAAGTGCGTCAAGGATGTCACGAAGACTTGCGGATGCGTGGCTGCTCTCGGCAGGTTTATCTCTAGAGTCGCTAAGCGCCATGCCATTTTCAAAATATTGAAAAAGGCAGGTCAATGAAATGGACTCGGGGCGGAGGCTGCGCTGCAGGACTTAAAGAGATACCTGTCCTCCACTCCAACACTTGTCGCACCTAAGCCACAAGAGAAGTTGATGCTATATATAGCGGCAACCAATCAAGTGGTTAGTGCTGCGTTAGTAGCGGAGAGGGAGGCGGATGATGAGCCGGCAACCATGGCAGATGCATCCAGCGACAAGCAGGGGACTTCGCCGGCAAGCTATGGTCCCGACAAAGATGGATCTGCGCCGGAGCGTGAGAAGATGCAGAAAAGAATGGTGCAGCGCCCAGTTTACTTTGTCAGTTCCCTTCTGCAGGGGGCTAGGTCAAGGTACTCTGGTGTGTAGAAATTGCTTTTCGGCCTTCTCATGGCCTCGAGAAAGCTACGCCATTACTTTCAAGCACATGAGATCACAGTCGTCACTCGTTTTCCCTTGAAGAGGATACTACAAAATCCAGAAGCAACAGGCAGGATTGTCGAGTGGGCGCTGGAACTGTCAAGCTTTGGCCTCAAGTTTGAGAGCACTTCAACTATCCAAAGCAGAGCATTGGCGGAGTTCATAGTAGAATGGACGCCAACACAAGATGAAGAAATTCCAGAAACGAGCATCCCTGTCAAGGAAGCAAGCAAAGAGTGGCTGGTTTACTTTGATGGTGCCTTCTCGCTGCAAAGGCGCCCGGTCTTGGGCATGCTACTTGTTGCACCCACCGGAGAGCACCTCAAGTCGTAGTCCATATGCACTTTCCCAAGGAGCAAGCAACAAACAATCTTGCAGAGTATGAAGGTTTGCTTGCGGTCTCGAGATCGCAGCGGACCTTGGGATCAAGAAGCTCATTATCGGGGTGACTCACAGCTTGTCGTCCGCCAAGTGAACAAAATTATCAGAGTCTGTTGATGGAAGCTTACGTTGATGAAATGAGAAAGCTAGAAGAGCACTTTGACGGCCTACAGATGGAACATATTCCAAGAGCTCAGAACGACATTGCCGATGGCCTATCGAAGTGCGCCGCACTTAAGTTACCTGTGGAACCAGGGATCTTTGTGCTCAAACTGATTCAACCGTCTGTAACGCCATCAACTGAACAGAGCAAGAAGAGGAAGTTGATTTCTGGTGACTACTTTCCGGCAGAGCTCCCTGAAGCCGCCGCCAAGAAGGTCCTCAAGATCGACACCAAAGGTGCTGAGGAGCAGTCTGCTCCGGCAAGCCCTAGGGTTTATTCCGTTGAAGCAGACGCTCCCGACAAGTTTTGCTCCGGCAAGCTTCCCGGGGAACGTCAAGCTCCGGCTGAGCCGCAGGTTCTCGCCGTAGAAGCGGATGTTCCCGCAGTAGCAGATGTGCCTTTAGTCCATGTTGTCGAGCCGCAAGCTCCAGCATGGGCACAACAGATTGTCCGTTTCCTTCAGACAGGAGAACTTCCCGAAGAGTAAGAAGAAGCGGAAAGAGTAGCCCGGCAGTCAAGTATGTACAAGTTTGTCGACAGCACACTGTACAGAAGAAGACTCAACGGCGTGAAATTGAAGTGTATTCACCGGGAAGACGGACAAAAGCTGTTGGCGAGAGATACATGGAGGCATATGTGGTCACCACATTGGCGCAAAAGCACTTGGTCGGCAAAGCGTTCGGCAAGGTTTCTTTTGGCCGACAGCCCTCCGGATGCAACTGCACAAGTAACCAAGTGTGAAGCGTGCAGTTCCATTCCAAGCAGATACACCAGCCAGCTCAAGCTCTCCAGGCGATCCCTTTATCCTGGCCATTTTGGTGCAGGGGCTTGACATCCTCAGCCCCTTTCCCGAAGCTGTCGGGGCTTTGAGTACTTATGCGTTGCGATCGACAAGTTCACAAAGTGGCGGAAGTGAGGAAGGTGATAGCACGATCGGCGATCAAGTTCTTGGTCGGTTGTTTGCCGTTTGGGATCCCTAACAGGATCATCACCGACAACGACACGCAATTCACGAGCCGCACCTTCATGCGATGACGTCCAAGATCTTGGCGCCAAGGTCTGCTTTATACATTGCTCATCCGAGAAGTAACGGTCAAACGGAGAGGGCAAATGCTGAAGTGTTGTGGGCTCAAGACCAGGACTTTCGACAGGCTGCACAAGTGCGGAAGGAACTAGATTGAGGAGCTGCCGGTGGTTCTTTGGTCGATCAGGACGATGCCAAATCGAGCCACTGGCCAGACACCTTTCGCTCTAGTCTATGGAGCAGAGGCAGTTCTCCCCACGGAACTCGTATACGGGTCACCTCGAGTGCTCGCTTATGATGAGCTTGAGCAAGAGCAGTTGCGACAAGATGACGCGCTGCTCCTTGAGGGGAACCGTCTTCAGGCCGCTGTACGAGCTGCTCGATACCAGCAAGCTTTGCGCCGCTACCATATCCGCAAAGTTAGTGCCAGAAGTCTCGAGTAAGGCGACCTTGTTCTTCGGCACGTTCAGTCCGCCAAGAATTCCAACAAGTTGACGCCGAAGTGGGAAGGCCCTTATCGGGTGAAACGAGTCACTAGGCCTGGCGCTGTCCGCCTTGAGACCGAAGATGGCATTCGGTGAGCAACTCACGGAACATTGAGCATCTTCGTAAGTTTTACTCGTAGAGGCGCGGTTGCGGAACCTGTTCGGCAACCACCTTTAATACAAGTCTTGCCGATGTTGCATGTAATCCTTTGTACAAAGCGGCGCAGACCCGTGCATAAGTAAAGCTCATGTGCTCCGCACATCTTGTCAATTTCATGCTTTCTACTCTATTTTTTGCATGCATTATCTGACACTTTGTGCAGCGCCTACCCCCGGTAAGCAATAACAAGCCATAAGGCTCCATATCTTTATTTTCTCTTCTTTCTCTTTCTCAAAGAAAGGAAGGTTCCCTCGCCCACAAGTTTGCTGGGGGGAAAGGAGAAGATAATGGTGTGGACCAAGCGTCGCTCGAGGAAATTTCGCCTTACCGGGAAGCAAACGACAGAAAAGCTAAGTTGCTAAAGTTTGAGCAATCAGTTTCAAAATTTTTAAGTTATCTTCCTCGAACGACCGTACTTTGTATGGAAAACCTGTGCGCAGAGGAACCAACTCATAGCTAGTTGCGCCCTTACTTTGTTTCGAGTCCGCTCAACAACTTAAGTGAGCTGCAACTAGTTGCGACAAGGTTTCTTGTCGGTAGCGGCACCGCCAGCAGGCTGCTGACGTCCCGCACTCAGCGCTCGCGGCTAAGGTGCCTGCGCCGACAAGTTCCCTAAAAGCGTAGGGCAAAAACATACAAAGGAAGGAATCAAGTAAAGGAAATAACATAGCAATCACTACCCGAAATAGAGTTATATTACAAGATAGCTTGTCGCAGCTCTAACAGATGGTTCTCATAACATGACCAGCAGCGGCAAGAAAAAGAGAAAACGAGCGGCCTAATCTACGCGATCGCCCTCAACCCTCTTGATCCCGCTCACCCTGTCCACAATGGGTGCGACAAGGGTCTTGAGCGCTTCCACATCAACTTCCGGCGGCAAGATCTTGAGGACGTTGGCGAGGTTGAGGCCTGGGTTGCGGAAGGCCACCTTCATCAGCACCTTTTGAAGAGCTCCCGCGCAGATCTGGTGCGACTCGTCGGCCAACTGCTTTGGGATCTCTTCCCGGAGTCGCTGGAGGGCCGTCGCCACGCCTTTGAAGAACAAGCTGAGTTTGGCGCTGGGTTGGAGGTGCTCATCGGAGGAATACCCGAGACCCTCCATCCCCAGCTGCGCCAGCTCCCTGCCGATGGCTACGGCAACATCCACGAGACCCTCAGTCCAGTGCTCCACGTTCTCCCTAAAGGCGTTCTGGGCGGCGGCAGCACTCGCCAGCAGCGCCTCGTCGGCCTTGATCTTCTCCTTCAAGGCCACCTCCTGCTCCCTCGCGCCGTCCAGCGTCTGAGTCAAGGTGGTCAACTTCAACTCAAGATCTGGATTGGAGTCCTTGGCGGCGCTAAGCTCCTTGCTCCTCTCGGCGAGACGACCCTGCAGCTCGCCAAGAGTGTAGGCGTCCTTCTCGCGCTCACGCTTGAGTGCAGCAAGCTCCTCGCCGCTCACCTTGAGATTGGCCTCCAGCTGCGTCACCTTCGTCTCCAACTCCTTCTTGGCGGCCTCGGCAGCTGCGGCAACATCCTTTGCTTCCTTGATAGCCCGCCAAATGTTTGCTCATGCGTAAGATCCTCCTCGTGGCTGTCAAGATTAACCTTCATTGTTGCTCTTGACTTCAGCCTTCTCGAGGAGGAAGGCTTTACGCTCCTCGGCGATTTGCTCCGCTCCTTTGCGGGGACGGAGAGCTTCTGGTTGAGCCGGGCTCCTCCAGCGCTTCTTGATGTGTGCTCCGCCTTCGCGACAAAGCGCCTCTCGAGATACCACCTTGGCCTGTTAGGCGCGGTAGAGCGACAACAGCTTCGCAGCAGCTGCTCCTCCTCGGGCTACGCCTTTGCTGCTGTCCGGCGCGATCGACCAGCGTCGGCTCAGCGGAGCGACAGCTCTTCATCAAAGGTCTCTCCTTGATCGGCGTCACGGGCTCGGCGCCCGGGGAGCTTGATGAAAGCGCCATCGCCGGCCTTCAAATAGGCGCGGGCTGGGGCTCTTGAACTGGCGCTGCAGCGATGTGGAGGGATCGGCGGTCGGCGTGGCGCTGGCGCTCCTGCGGCCTCGGGGCCGTCGGTCGATCGCGGACCCTCGCCAGCTTCTCGCGGCGGCAGCTTTGGCGGCCTCTCCGCGGCGGGATCATCAGCGCGGCTTCTTCTTCAGCGACGTCGTCGGTATTGCCGCGCGCGTTCTCCTCGCCGGCAACCTCGGTGTCCATCGGCTCCGTGGCGGATGGATCGGCGACCGGAAAAGAAGGAAAAGTCAAGCAAATATCAAAAGAAAATCAGAAGAAGAACACAAGGGAAGTTTTCAGCGAGAGGATTACTGTGCTAGGATCTGCGATCGTGGTCTCAGCCATCGGTCATTTGGAGCTATCCCTTGCGGAAGAACTGTTCCTTGCGGAGATGTTTCCCTTGCGGAGAACGGCTCCTTGCGGAGAGTCCTCCTTGGCGGTGTAGTCGAAGCAGATGGCATTTGGGGAGCGACTTCGGGCACTCCTGGTGAGGCTGCTCTGCTCCTACACAAACCAACAGTCGAGATATCAGCAAAGAAAGAGCACCCATACCGCCTAACAGCGGAAGTAAACCATACACTTCTGCTGGGGGCTGCTGTTGGGGCTGCTTTGAGGAAGGGTTGCGGGTCCGGCAAGGTGGTCTCGGACCGCCTCCTGTTGTCGCGGTGGGTTCATCCTCGATGACAATCACGGGACCTTAGGCTTTCTTCGGCGCTCTGGGCCAGCGTCACGAAAGAATGGGTTGAAGTGAAGCAAATCAGATACAAGACAAAGCAACAAAATTGAAGAACTACAAGTACAGCGAAGAATCTTACTCTTCTTCTTCCTCGTCGGAGCTGGCGGAGAGGTCAAGTCCAGCCCACCTTGGTGCGACAGGCGGAGGTAGGTTCCCTTGGCGCTTGGCGGGAAGCGATAGCCGTGGTCCGGGAAGGCCCGCTCCGGTTGCCGCAGCAGCATGAGGTGCTCCAGCAGCAGCGGTGCTTGCTGCCATGATGGGCCTTGGCCTTGTGCTGACTTGTTGGCCCGTCTGCCGCCCGCTACTTCCCGGCCTTGCGAGCGCCTTCTTGGTGGAGCTGGGGGCTCCGCTGCGGCGAGCTGGCTGAAGGTGGAGGAGAGGAGGAGCCGATCTTCAGCGAGTCGCCCAGCGCCCTCGGCGAGCTCGCTCGACTCAACCGGGCTCGACAAGCTCTTCCTCGCCCGGCAAGCTCCTCTCCTCGACAAGGCTTTCCGCCTCTGCTGCCTCTGCCTCCTCCATAGTGAATCCGAACTTCGCCCGGCAGCATCTGCCGCCGCCTCTTCCAGCTGGTGGCGTCGCTGCATCTCATCATCGGTGGTGTCATGGGTGAGGCTCCTCTGTTCATCGGGCGGACCGGCACTTCTACCAGGCCGTCAAAGAACTCCCGCATGGCGTCATCTGCGGCTCTTGCCAAGTTGGGACAATTCCATGCGAGTCGCTGGCGTATCATCATTACTGCGGATGCGGTCGGCGAAGAGTTGTTGCACAGTGAGCGACACCCTCGGCAGCTGAACATTTCGGGATGATCGGGATCGTGCTTGAACAGCTCGGGAGCATCGCGTCCAATTCCGAGACAGTGAAGTTGAAGTTGAGGCCGGGCGCAGCCTCATGATATCCGCCGCGTGCGGAACTCCCGGCGGGTCTCCTCCTCTCTGCAGGGGTGATCGGCGGCGAAGGAAATCGCGCCAGCGGCACCTCTGATGAGTCTGGCAAGCTGGCGCAGGATCCGCGTGGGAAATCTTCAGCCTAGCATCTTAGGGCCACGCTGCTCCAATCGTTGCCGCGCACTACTAGGGTTTGGTGCTGGGCGGTAAACGGCTGCGGGTTCTCCTCGACAATCCAGCACCAATCTGCTCTCCATTCGTCCCACTTGCTGCGGAGCTCTCCCTCCAGATAAGCTTCCTTCTTGCCGGTCCTTGAGATCCAAGCGATTCCACCGGAAAGAGGCTCCCCTCTCTCAACTCGGGGCATAAAGAAGTGGCGGAAAAGGGCTACGTTTGGATAGACTCCGACAAAGTTTTCGCAGAGATGTGCGAAAACTACCATGGTCAGAACGGCATTGGGGGTGAAGTCGAGGAGGCGGAACCCGTAGGTGTTCATGATATCAGAGAAGAATTCAGAGAAAGGCGGGCAGAGCCCGCAATAGAAGAACAGCGCGAAGAAATGGTACCCATTCGGAGCCAGTTCCGAAGCGGCAGCTGGGAGTACCTTCGTGCGCGGATGCGCTCGCGTCTCCGTCGACGGAAGAGGTAGTAGTACTCCCTCGGATCCTTGTGCGCGAGCTGGGGGGTGAGGTTGCCCGCTCCTTTCGCAGCTCCGCGAGCCGCTGCGCCTCGGCCGACTTCACGACTTTCCCTTGTCGACTTTCAGACCATGGCGAAGGTGGTGGGGAGATCGGCGGCGATCGGTGATCTTTGGTGGCGATGGGGCGGGCCTATCTCTTCAGCCTTGGGAAGAGGGGGCGGTGGAGGTTTTCAGACTAAGAAAGCAACGGAGATAGGCGAACTGCCCTGTTTCCCCTGCTTATAAAGAGGGAGGGTAGGCGTTCCGTCTTTCCTAATAAAGAAACCACCCACGATCTCTCCCACGGCGCGCATTCCAGCGTGCCGTTCGTGGAGGTGTGGTGGGTCGGGCGAGATCTGGCGTAACCCAGGCCGCGTGTGCCCGTGCCTGTTTTGGGCCTGGCCCAACAGCGCTTCGGCACCGTGTGTGGCCCAGGCCGGGGCTCTGTCGGTGTACTAGAGTAGGGTACCCTAGTATCCCGAACTTGTGCAGGCAGTTACAGCACCAGCGGCAAGGCTTGCGGGTGACCGCCAAGGTCCTCCGTGGTTCCTTTGAGCCATTCAAGAACAAAGTATTCAAACCAAGGAGACAAGGCCCGGCAAGAGGAGCTTGCCGGGAAGAATAACAAGGCATTTCAAGGAACTTACATGCGGCGCGCCACGTGTCAGCGAGGCCGGTGGCGACAAGCTTCCGGACGCGACAAGACTATGACGCGGCAAAGGCGCTTGCAGCGACAAGCGACCCCTCTGTACTGCAGCTCGGCACATCCACCAGCGTGTGCATACAGGACCTTTCGGTAGCGTGTGGCAAGAGGCTGTCTTGACCAGCGGTCTTGTGATATGCAAGCGGCGCTGACAAGATTACCATCGTGGCAGCGGTGGCGTCCTGACGGTCCCTTTTTGCCTTGTGTTTGGGCGGCGTGAGCGGGCATTTAATGCCTTTGTCCCCTGCCATCGGGGTTAGGTATGGTACCTTGTACAAGTAGTTGTACCAACCACATTCCTTTTCCATTTTACCCTTGTCTCGTTGCCACCTGTCGGAACCCTTGAGCATATAAAAGGAGGCCCATGCATAGCGTAGAAGGGGTTGATTGAAGGCGAAAACACTCATGCTAGGTCTCGTTAGCGGTGGTGTATCTTGTAGCACTCAGCGCTCCCAAGCAAGAACTCAATACACTCGGACATGCAGCGGTAGGAGTGTTATCTCTCGGAGAGCTCGAAGCTGGGTAAACTGCTCGTGTTAGCCGCCTCGATCTGCTCTTCGTGCGATCTCCGCCCCCGCTTGAACCGAAAGGGCTCGATGCGCGGTCCCATAGGTGTTCGTGGATCAGCTTCCCCGACACATTCATTAGGGCATGCATGTATCTTCTTCACCTCCAATCCTAGAGAGCATACGAGCTTCTTTGCTGCGTACGTACTGTCGGGCAATTCGTTATCCTTTGGAAGCTTCTTCATCAATATTTTCAGTAGCTTCTCAAATCCTTTGTCAGGCCCAACATTCTCTGCCTTCCACTGCAGCAATTCCAGTACGGTACCGAGCTTTGTGTTGCCATCTTCGCAATTGGGGTACAACCCTTTTTTGTGATGCTCTAACATGCGATCGAACTTTAGCTCCTCCTTATCACTTCCGCACTGTCTCCTTGCATCAACAATGACCCGGCGGAGATCATCATCGGGCACAACATTGTCTGATTCCTCTTGATCTTCAGCAGCTTCCCCCATTGCAGCATCAACGTATTCCGGGGGCACATAGTTGTCATCGTCCTCTTCTTCTTCATTGTCTTCCATCATAAGCCCTATTTCTCCGTGCTTGGTCCAAACATTATAGTGTGCCATGAAACCCTTATAAAGCAGGTGGGTGTGAAGGATTTTCCTGTCAGAGTAAGACTTCGTATTCCCACATATAGGGCATGGCAACACATAAAACCATTCTGCTTGTTTGCCTCAGCCACTTCGAGAAAATTATGCACGACCTTAACGTACTCGGAGGTGTGTCTGTCACCGTACATCCATTGCCGGTTCATCTGCGTGCATTATATATAATTAAGTGTGTCAAAACCATTACAGAACATCATGAATAGATAAGTGATCAAATTAATAGAAGTTCATCATCACATTAAAACCAAAGTACATACATAGTTCTCATTGAACAACATATAGCTCTCCAGAGCATCTAACTAAACCAAACATTGAAACTATGTAAAACATTTCAATGCAACAACAAATGCGATCATAATCGCAACCAACACTACTGCAGGATGCTGCTAGCGCGACACTACTGTCGGTGTCAAAACCGGCGGATCTCGGGTAGGGGGTCCCGAACTGTGCGTCTAAGGAGGATGGTAACACGAGGCGGGGGACACAATGTTTACCCAGGTTCGGGCCCTCTTGATGGAGGTAATACCCCACTTCCTTCTTGATTGATCTTGAAGATATGATAATTACAAGAGTTGATCTACCACGAGATCATAGAGGCTAAACCCTAGAAGCTAGCCTACGATTATGATTGTTGTTGTCCTATGGACTAAACCCTCCGGTTTGTATAGACACGGAGGGCTAGGAATTACAGAGTCGGTTACAAGGAGGAGATCTACATATCCGAACTGCCAAGCTTGCCTTCCACGCAAAGGAGAGTCCCACCGGACATGGGACGAAGTCTTCAATCTTGTATATTCATAGTCCAACAGTCCGGCCAAAGGATATAGTCCGGCTGTCCGAGGACCCCCTAATCCAGGACTCCCTCAACTACGACCAGAGACCCTTCGAGAAACTGTGTGGGATGCAATAATCGCAAACGGTGTTGTATGAAAACCGTCAGAAATGTAGAAAACGTTTGCGATGACCGATGCATCAAACACGGTTCAGGTTTTATTTGTGTGTGCGATGAAGGGCATACGGTTCAGTTCAATGAACTATTTGCGATGAGGAGGAACAAAAGAAACGGGCAGCCAGATGAAGGCGTGTGCGATACACAGCATACGGTTCACTCGGATGAACTGTTTGTGATTAGGCAACACAAAAGAAACGGTCAGCCCGATCAAAGGTGTGTGCGATATACGGCATGCGGTTCACTCGGATGAACTGTTTGCGTTGAGACATGAGAACAAAAACGGTTAAAATGAACAAGATGTGTGTGATACGAGGCAAACAGGTGTGTAATCGGAGACGTGTGCGAAGACCGATAACAACACAGACGATTACTGCTAACAAGCCGTGTGTGTTGTGAGCAAACAATTGCTGGTATACAATTGTGAGTGATTGATGAAAACAGCACCGACGGGTTCCATTGTTTAGTCCGTGTGCGATGTGATTTTCTTTGTCCGCACAACATCTACGCTCTGTCTACAACATCAACATATACTTAAAAAGACAGCATTGCATAACCAAATTAAGCATACAATTACACAAGAGACTACACACATAACATTTCCACACACCAAAGAAAGCAATTACATGCATACTAAAGTAGGGGAAACGAGGATCCAATCATCTACTTAGTGTTGCGACGACGCTTGCCATTGCTCTGCTTCCGGCTGGAACCCTGGCCGTTTTAGGGAAGGAGGGACTTCCTCATGTCAACGATCCGCCTGTACATGTCGTATCTCGTGTACGCCTCCTTGGCCGCGTACACGACGTGAGCTTTGTCGAGTTTCTCCATCTAGGCCGAGTGCCATGCACACTTGTCCTTGTTGCATGAATCCTTCATGTCTCTGTAGTAGGGGTCGATGATGGCCTCGGCGAGGTGAAGCAGTGAGTCCTTCTCATGCTCCTTGCTACCCCAGATCTTGTATTGGCCTTGGATGTAGACAAGATTCTGGCAGGCGATGCACGAATTCTCGAGAGCCTTTACATCGTTGGTGATGTCCACCATAGCGAACATGTAGTGGGGGTTGTTGACAAACCTAGCGAAACGCTCACAGGACCTTGTGGCCAGCAGTAGTGGTGAGCGAGGGCGTGGTGGCGCCACGCACATCTGGCGGCAGCGACCTTGGGGCGAGACCCGGCCGCAGCGGGTGTACTCGGTCGAACCCGACCACCTTGTAGTTCTCCTCGGCAAGCAACAGCTCCATGATGTGGATGGAGTGCTCCGCCCAGACCGGGTCATTGGTGTACACCATCGAGAGGTCCATGAACCTTCTATGGGTGTCCACCACGGCACACATGGTGAACTGCTGCTCGTCGTCGGCAGCCGCTCGAAGCGCCATTGGAGCCGCGTAGGATACCCTCTAAGAATTTCTTGTGGTGGGTGTGCTTCTTGCAATGGTGGGGCGCGATCGAAAGGTTGAAGAGACACAAGGGTAGGTTAAATGGTCGCTGTAATAAATGGGGGCCGACCGGCCAGTAATCGTCACGCCTTGTCATGGCATTCATAGCGGAGGATTCCAAAATCCAGTGCATGCTTGACAACACCGCACCCCAGGTGTGGGCTCGAAGAGCCTATTCCCGCGCTACCGTGTTGTTTACCGCGCAAGCTTCCCGCCCAGCTAGTTTGGCCACGCGTCGGCTAGAAGAGGGACAAATCATGGGCGTTTACTGGCAAAAAGCTTTGTAAAAACAAAGTGTGTGGAATGACTTCGGTCATAAGTTTACCCTTGGGTGACGAGGTCAAAGTTACACAAAAGGGTGATGATGGACACTCGAGTGCGATAATTAATTCTGCGCTCTACAGTGCACACGGTGGAAGAAACCAACTGTGTGCAATATTGTCGAAGATCGCAGTCGAGTTAGCTACACAGATCGTGTGCTGTGAGATCGACAAGGTAAAATGATTCGAGAATGGTTAATAAAATCTAGGACCATTGCATATTAAGGTCAAAATAGTGCTAGAAATATACGAGTCTCATATGATGCCATTTCAACGTTTGTACTACAAAATCTCGAAATGTTACAAGGTTCAAATTCCAGAGTTATATGGCTCAAATTCGGAGATTACAAGGTTCAAACTGATATTAGAAATGAGATTCAGCTCATCAGCTGCAAACGCTCATGCTGATGCGCTGAACATGGATATCAGAGAGGTTCAAACTAATATCACCGCTTCTAAGTCTGGCTTCAAAACCTCACAATTTTTGCAAAGGGGTCAGCCACTGAGAAGTCATGTATGGGGTTGACCCGATGACTTCCGATTACTCTGTCATCTGAAGTTCCAGAATGAAATTCAGCATTTTTGGTGGCCACTCCATTCTGCTGCAGGCGCCGGTGCTGATCAACAGACCATTCATTTTTGTGAAATAAATGTAGGGCAAACCTCATTTCCTTCAACACCCTTGCTTTGAGAACAAAGAACCTGGCGAATATAATCTCTGGTTAGGTCCCTCGGTAGGAGTTCAAAGTAATTTCTGAGAGATGCAGATCTAGGCATTCAACGTGATTGTTATATTGTATCACATTATCCACCACTGGGCCTAATCTTATCTGCAAAAGAAGAAAACATGTTAGTGCCTACATGCAGTTTTGAACATTACTACATGCCTACATATTTGGTTTGCATGATTTGTAAAATGCACTAACATGCCATCTTCGATCTGACATGATTAACATGGGCATTTGATTACATTCTAGAAAAATGTAGCCTTCTTCACAAGAGATTGGAGTGGATGAAAAGTTCCCTAAGAAAACTAGTATAGATGAATCCAAAGGAGAAATGCTTATTGAATGCAACCATATGGATCAAGCAACCAATATGGGGGGGTGGCATGTATGTACTAAAATCCTCCAAAAGAACCTTTAGAAATCATAGTACATTGTCATTGTAAACTTGGAAAAAGGTGTCACAAATTGAACTCCCTTATAGTTAACATTTAACAGGAAAGGAACATCACCTCGATATATAGCTTCTCCGGGCATGGAAAGCATCTCGAAGCCGACAACTTGCTCGAGTCGGGCCCGATAGATTCTAGTGCCAAGACCTTCACTTGTCGCGATTTGAGGTCAAGCTTGTCGGAATCATTTTCTGAATGACAGACGAACAAATATCTTCAAAATTAGAAATAATGTTAATTTGTAGAAGGAGAGGTAGAAGGTGGCTGTTGTACCTGAACGGGTGTGGCTCCAATAACAAGTTTGGAGTATTTGTCAGACGAGTAGCCCACCACTGTCAATTTCGGCACAGAAATGACATTGATTTTTGTTGGACCTTCTTGATCAACAAGTAATCTCTCAAGTGCAGGTGTGTCCTGGATGACCATACCGTGGTCCACCTTTTGTGATGTCTTCCTGCCGTAGTAGAAACACACATAAATAGTCCAGAGAGTCATGGAGGTGATGTGGAAGGTACTCAACCCATTGATCACCTGAAGACGAAGGTACTCGAGTGCAGTACAGCCACGGAGCAGGCGCTCCATGTCACCCTTTGAGAGGCAGACGGCGATGAGCATGAGGTGCTTCAGTCGTGGTAGAATAAGAGCGGGCGCGTCGTTAAGGGGCGGGAAATTTCAGTTCCTGAACATGGCGACGCGCAGCATGGGCGCGAGGCGGAGTGCGGACGTTGGCAGCGACCGCATATGCCCATCATCAAAAGTGAGCTCCTCGAGCTGATCTATGGCGGGGGATCGGAACCAGTCATCAAGCTTGGCTCGGTCCTTGCCGTTGGAACGGAACTTGCCCATTCTAAGGCCTTTGGTTGGGCCAAGGTGACTCTCGAGGATCATGGAGAACACGTCCAAGCTTTTGCGATAGCAATAGCAGAGCTCGTGGGTGTCGATGAGGTCGAGAGGGCTGGAGTTCCATAGGGGGCGCCACCGCCGGGAAAGGAGGGTTGTCCGCGCCCCATATTTGATTGGGAGGAGGGAGATGATGACTCTCAACATATCATCAGGGAGGCTGCT
Source organism: Aegilops longissima (assembly GCA_021605205.1). Taxonomy (NCBI): domain Eukaryota; kingdom Viridiplantae; phylum Streptophyta; class Magnoliopsida; order Poales; family Poaceae; genus Aegilops; species Aegilops longissima. Next base: position 696,443,694 of record CM038678.1, on the reverse strand, counting down.
GATTAAGTCTAGGCCTACTGGAGTTGCTTGCGATTCTAGCTCGCACCGGCTCCGCTAGTTGGCAGCCCCGTTCTCCACCTCCGGAGTCTCCTTGTCAGCGGCGCTTTCTGATAGAAATGGGAGTACAGGGAATATTTAGTTAAAATAGGGCAATAGAAAAGTGTATTGGTAACTAGACGTTATTAGGTAGGAATATAGTAAGATAAGGGAATAATAATTGGTTGCTTAAATACTACATAATTCATTTGACATTGCTGGGTAAGTCAACGTATGCAGATAGTTGAAAAGAAAACTTACTTCGGACAAAGTCTGGATGGATGATTTTGTCGGGGAAGTTAGCATATATCTCATGACCAGGCCCTTCAATGTGCAATGCAATTTTAGTCCCAACTTTCAGTACATAAAACTTTGCAATTTCATTCCAAAAGCCAGTGCCAAAATAGGAGTCACCACATTCATCAAGTCTTTTTTTATAGAAAGACTGTAAGGGAACCCCTACAGTATAACTGGTGCAACAAACCCAAATTGCAAGTACCATGCCTTGAACCTGGGTGGGTGGGAAGGCATCAACCCCTTCCCACCACTAGGCTATGCCTTAGTCTGCATGTTCATCAAGTCTTACAGTAGCAATGATTGTAAATCCATGGTTTGTGCGCAGTATGACACTCATGGAGCCTTGATGTATGTAAAGGGAAAATTGTGCACTAAATAATATATTGCATAGCGAGGGATGTCCTGCAGAAAATGGTAGGGTTGTTAAAGAAAATATGGTAACATGCAAATATGGGCCAAAATAGAAAGAACTGTACAGCAGTTGAAATCGAAGGACAAAAGTCTATAATTAAACAGATAGGGTAAACATGATGTCATGGAAATATGAGAGTAATCGGAAGAACAATACATCATTAATTTGCCTAATATAGAAAGAAGAGGGGAAAATCCCCTTTGACGTATATGGTGCATGTGGCACCTTGTATCCAAATGTAGCAATATTTAGAATATGTTCAGGAAAGTAGGCCATGCCAACCGATTTAGGGTGAGATTGAACATACTGCGTCCTCAAGTTATCTGGTACGATGAGATGGAATCTCTGGCGGTGGTCGCCAAGTCCAGAAGTATCGGCGCATTGTACATTCTATGAATGAAAGAAAACCCTCAAATCAACTCGAATAAAAATGAATTCACGGCAATTTCGTCGGGTGATTAAAGGAGGCAGATGAACTGGGATAAGAGATGAGATAATATCTCGTTAAATTAGTTACCTTGTCATCCATGAGAAAGAACCCCCTGTACGGCAGATTCCCCAACCGATCGGAGCTGGGTCGACCGCGAGCAGCGTCGAGAAAGTCGATGGCGATAGGCGGCGGCAAGCGGAAGTGGCGAAATGTAGTGGGCTTTGCCGGCAGCCTGGCGGCGGCCGCAAGCGTCGAGCTAAGTGTTTACTGCCGCGATAGGCGGTGCCATGGCATAGACGCGGTGGAGCTTGTGCACGTGTGAATGGGGAACGTACCGGAGGGGCCGAGGTGGGTGGCGGGCGGGGTGAGGGTTTTTGTGACGTGGGGATGGTGAGGGTTTTATTTTTTCTTTTTTGAATTGGGTGGTGAGGGTTTTCTGTCCCACAAAGAATTTTGGGGGCGACGGTTTGCTAGAGCGAACCGTGTGTGGTTGACGCATCAGGCAAAATGATAGTCATTGCACACGGTTCCAATTTTGGGAACCGTGTGTGATTGACGTACTACCTCCACCTTGGTTTATTGGTCCCCCATTTGTAATTTTTACCAAAATTTGGCGAAATATTTAACATACTCAGACATAGATAATAAGCGTACATGTACATAAGTATAGTTCAACCATAAGTACATAGTTCAACTGTCATTAAGCATAGTCAAGCATACATAGTTCAATCCATCCCACGTCTCATCTCACATGCGGCCATCACGATCCTGAAGCTTCTCCAGGTACTCGGCGTACACGTCGTGCGCCACCCTGCGAGAATACTTCTGCTTGAAGGAGCCAACGACCCGTCCTCTTGCATGCGCAAGAACACTTAGATACGCGTCATGAATCTTGTGGTTGCAAAATGGGCAACCATAGCAGTCGTTCCAGGTCCTAATACGCCTGTTACGCATTCCCGCATAATGCTCCCTCAGGATTCGCCTCTTGTACCTCCTCTGGGCATCTTCATCCTCGCTGTCCACATCGTCAGACGGCACCTATACATATAGTAAAAAAAATTGGCATCAAATCACTAATTACATGCCGTGAAGTTGGATTAGGAATTTATGGCTATTTATTTATACATACTCAGAGATTATTGTTCGATTTTTAAGCACAGTTGTCTATGTATAGACCAATCTTGAAGAAAATAATGGCACAAACATATGTAGGTCATTCAAAATCAATTGTCAATTCCTGGATAGGAATTATCACCACGAACACTAACCCTAGTCGGATTACTAGCAGAAATCATTTGCACAAATGAAACAACTAATCACTTATCACCTATACCATTCAAACAATCAATACACTACCCGGATCTAACGAAACTTACTCAGATTTCATGGATTGGGAGAACATAACCATATGGTTTCTATTCCAAAAAGGGGGAGGCAGGAGTAACCAGAGAAACCCTATGATCTATTTGACACATAAATGGGTATAGATGACTAACCAGCTGTCCGTCGTCGTCGGAGTCGTCGCCGGAGTGGTTGTCGGAGTCGGTGTGGAACCCCACCTCCGGCTATGGAAGCTCAATGTCGTTGATGATGTCAGGGTGTAGCGATAACTCTTCGGCGGTGACGGCAACCTCTATCTCCATCTCCACGCCGTGCTCCGGTGCTTTAGCAGCCCCAGCGTCGCCACTCCCTCCGATGGGGCGCTTCGACGGCATCCTCATGCACTGATGGCTTTGAGGACTGAGAGCAGCGTTGAGGTTGCAAGCGGAGAGAGAGGATTCTGTGTGCGTAGCGAGGATGGGGGTGCGGCCGCTTGGGCGCACCATTAATATGGAGTAGTGGGAGTTGTGGGAGAGAGGCGGGCGGCGGTCAAACCGATGGCTCGCCTCCCGGTGGCTTGCGCACTGGACTACTGGCATGCCTACCAAAGTTTCACACAACTACTCGCATGCCTCCTGATGACACTGCGCAGCGAACACGCCTCCGTCAATTCACACACCTACATGCACGCCTCCCCGTCTGCCTACGCGGCGGACTGCTCGCATGCATCCCGTCAACTCACGCCTGCTCACACGCCACACGGGTCGCGCGGCAACACGTATATAGTTTTTCTATTTGGATGATTAATGCTGCCGCTTTATTGCTTAATCGAAGCATGTCACGTATCCATTGTTGGTCTAACGCTCACGGTTCGAATAAATAATCCGTTTGGGATATTGGTTCCCAATTATTAATAATCTCCCATCTGTAATTAGATAAAGATTACATCAAAACTGGTCTCAAATTTGACAAAAAAGTACAATGCCACTTTGAATTGGTGTCCATATGACAACACGATAAGTTTCATGAACTTCAATTAAATTTTGGATATACTAGAATTTAAAAATCAAGATTCTCAATTGTTGAAATTTGTTGCACGGGGAGTAAACATGCACCCAATGAGATACATGTGTTTTTGCAATCCATTTAGGTGTACTGTCACATGTGCATGTAGCTCAAATTTGATTTTTGCACATTATACCCATAGAAAGTCAATCAATGTACTAAAACGTCTTAATGATCTCTGTGAATTTTTTGAAATTAAAATGTCCCTCCTTTGGTAACATGTATGTTCACCGCGAGATAATTAATTTAACATGCATCATAGTTGCGGTGGATTCGCGGTGTGTGTGGGTGTGTGCGTCTGGGGGTGGCGAGTGGCTCGCAGTACACTACGAGTTGTGAGCCACCGTGTGGGTCGGCCGTTTTGTTAGGCAGGCTGGTGCCACATCAGAGTCGTGAAATCGTTATTTAAAACATTACACAACCCTTTCATACATTAATGTTTTAGCCACATGCAGTCGATGGTTGTCCTACACGACACTCGATACTCGCGTGTGACGCTTTCTGTGGGCCCATGAGGTCGTCATCCATCACTTTGATGAACAGACGACAGTGAGGTTAATTTGAGCAGCTAGGTATAATCTTTCTTGTTTGTGTTATGGTGGTATATAGTACGCGTTGAAGAGGTGGGGGGACTAGCATATATACTATACGTATGCGTCCGTGAACAAGTACACCTCACTCAGTGTCGGGACTTTTTGGTTACCGAGGCACGTGCCACATTAAAATTGTGAAATTGGTTATTCAAACAACACACAACACCTTTTTGGGCCACATGCATATATATCCTAGCTAGAACACTCACATGTGACGCTTCCATCTGTGGGCCCACGAGGCCATCGTCGATGCATGCATGCATGCATCACTTTGACCTACCCCGGGAGAGGTTAATTAATGTCACCATCGATGAGGATTCTTTTGGGCTGTACATATATTACGGCATGAGCATATAGTATGCGGTGAAGAGGGGGGAAGGGGACCATCATATGTAGTACGCTTGATATGAACCTTGCTCTCTGTGGGTGCATGGTTTACGGTTTTCTAGGCATGTGGCACATCAAAGTTGTGCATTTTGGGTATTCAACATATATATGTTTGTTCCACATGCAAAGCGGTGGTGGTTGTCCTCTCGCACCCACTTAAGTGGTTATCAGCGACATCGATGCTTTCCATTTGTGGGCCTGCTTGGTCCATCACTTCTTTTTGCCTGACAACAAGAGAGGTTAATTTGACTTAGGAGGGGGTTATTATTTTTGCTCTGGGCTGACATGCATGATACACTTTGAGCACACACATATGCATGTGTACGCATGAATCCCTCCCATCGAGTCGAAGTGGCTAGTACAACGACACCATCATGAACCGATCTCGCTCAGTGTGGGGAGCTAGTGTACGATTTTTGACACACGCGCCAGATCAATGTTGTGTATTCAAACATGCATGCATGCATCACCTCCATACATATGCATGTAGTGGTTGCCTTTGAACAATACACTCCCTCGCGTGGTTATCGGCGACAAGCCTATATATTCGTGGGCCCGCGTGGACATCCATGATCACCTTGACCAACAACAAGATAGGTTACCATGGCGGATTCTTCATTTGGTTAGTGTTATCGTAGTATAGGTCATGGTGAGATTTAGACCTAATTAAGTTTGAGCGCATATACTATGCACGCATGCATGCATATATGAATCCCCGTCGTTGGCTTGAAGTGTGGTGTAACATACATATGCATTGTCAACCTAACCCTCACTCAGTGTGGGGATTTCTAGTTTGAAATCGCGGTGCCACATCAAACTTGTTCATTGTTACTCAAAAACACACCTCTCCATACATATGTTTGGGCCACACGCATGCAGTGGTTGTCTTTGGGGACTAGCTACTTGCGTGATTATTGGCGAGCTAGCCCATCTCCAAGGTCGCATGGACAGATATCACTTTGACCAACAACAAGAGAGGGGTTGTACGACCAAGGTGGATTATTCTTGGTCCATTTTACGATCCATCTTGGTGAGATATATGCCTCTCGGCCCCGACCGAAAGTGTGTGGGGGGGTTCTACATCGCACTTTGCTAGGTGAACCTCGGTTGGGGGGGCATGCATTCATAGCTTAATTAGGATTCCCTTCGTGGCGACACGAGGGTGAGTGGGGGGCTGCTAGCTAGTTCGCACTTTGCTAGGTGAACCTCGGTTGGGGGAGGGGGTATGCTCATAGCTTAGGATTCCCTTCGTGCCGACACGAGGGGGGAGGGGCTGCTAGCTACTTCGCACTTTGCTAGGTGAACCTCGGTTGGGGGGGCATGTGCATTCATAGCTTAGGATTCCCTTCGTGCCGACATGAGGGAGGGGTGGCTGCTAGCTACTTCACACTTTGCTAGGGTGAACCTCGGTTGGTGGGGGGAGGGCATGCATTCATAGCTTAGCTAGGATACCCTTTGTGCCGACACGAGGGAGGGGGGCTTCTAGCTACTTTGCACTTTGCTAGGTGAACCTCGATTGGGGGGGCATGCATTCATAGCTTAGGAATCCCTTCGTGCCGACACGAGGGAGGGGGGGCTGCTAGCTCTACTTCATACTTTGCTAGGTGAACCTCGGTTGGGGGGCATGCATTCATAGCTTAGGATTCCCTTCGTGCCGACACGAGGGAGGGTGAGGGAGTCCTGGATTTGGGGGTGTCCGGATAGCCGAACTATCACCGTTGGCCGGACTCCTGGACTATGAAGATACAAGATTGAAGACTTCGTCCCGTGTCCGGATGGGACTTTCCTTGGCGTAGAAGGCAAGCTTGGCGACACGGATATGTAGATCTCCTACCACTGTAACCGACTCTGTGTAACCCTAACCCTATCCGGTGTCTATATAAACCGGAGGGTTTTAGTCCATAGGATGAACAACAATCATACCATAGGCTAGCTTCTAGGGTTTAGCCTCCTTGATCTCGTGGTAGATCCACTCTTGTACTACCCATATCATCAATATTAATCAAGCAGGAGTAGGGTTTTACCTCCATCGAGAGGGCCCGAACCTGCGTAAAAACATCGTGTCCCTTGTCTCCTGTTACCATCTGCCTAGACGCACAGTTCGGGACCCCCTACCCGAGATCCGCCGGTTTTGACACCGACATTGGTGCTTTCATTGAGACTTCCTCTGTGTCGTCATCCTTAGGCCCAATGGCTCCTTCTATCATCAACAACGACGCGGTCCAGGGTGAGACTTTTCTCCCCGGAAAAATCTTCATATTCGGCGGCTTTGCACTGCGGGCCAATTCACTTGGCCATCTGGAGCAGATCGAAAGCTATGGCCCTGGCCATCAGGTCAGATTTGGAAGTTTGGACTACACGGCCGACATCCGCGGAGACTTGATCTTCGACGGATTCGAGCCACAACCAAGCGCGCCACACTGTCTTGATGGGCGCGATCTAGCTCTGCCGCGAGCAGTGCCACGAGGCGCACCAGCGTCTGCTCCGACCCTTAGCTCGGAGACGACTCCGCCGATTGAGGACGAGTGGTTGGACACCGCCTCGGGGGCTACGATCTCTACGGCGATTGAGCCGAACTCCATCCCTGTCCTTTGCAAAGACCGTGACTCCTAGGGGCCGGACTCCTCTCCGGACTCCGAACCCTCCGCGCCCATGCCAATCGAATCCGATTGGGCGCCGGTTATGTAGTTCGCTGCCGCGGACATCTTTCAGCACTCGCCCTTTGCCGACATCCTGAATTCACTAAAGTCTCTCTCTTTATCAGGAGAGCCCTGGCCGGACTAAGGTCAGGAAGGTTGGGATGCGGACGACGAAGAAATTCAACGCCCAACCACCACCCACTTTGTAGCCACTGTCGATGATTTAACCGACATGCTTGACTTCGACTCCGAAGACATCAACGGTATGGACGACGATGCTGGAGACAATCAAGAACCAGCACCTACAGGGCACTGGAAGGCCACCTTGTCATACAACATATACATGGTGGACATCCCAAAAGATCTGACGGCGATGGAACAACGAAGGATGACCCCTCAAGAAGCAGCCCAAGTGCGGCGTCGGTGGCGCGCTCTAAATCCGCCATAGCAAAAGCGGTGATTACGACACGGAGATAATAACACCCCGGATAGTGCGAAGACAACCCCTCCAAAGCAGGATTCAGCACAGGACGAGGGAGAAGCCAGCCCTCATGATAGAGCGACACACAGGGAGGTGGAGGACGATAATTATATGCCTCCCTCCGAAGATGAGGCAAGCCTCGACGACGACGAATTTGTCGTGCCTGTGGACCCCGCCGAACAGGAGCATTCAAACGCAGGCTTATGGCCACGGCAAGCAGCCTCAAGAAAAAGCAGCAGCAGCTTAGAGCTGACCAAGACTTGCTAGCTGACAGATGGACTGAAGTCCTCGCAGCCGAAGAGTACGAAATCGAACGCCCCTCCAAGAGATACCCAAAACGGAGGATGCTACCTCAATTAGAGGAAGCAGCACCCAAACCTACATCACCAGCGCATGATGCGGCCGACCGGCCACCCCGTGGCCGCGACAGAGAGGCCTCTAGACCCTCCATTCAAGCCGCACCCCGGCGCCGCTCGAAAAGTACCAAGGCACGGGGAAACGCGCCAGACCTGTGAGACATATTGGAGGACAAGGCAAGGCAAACAAGATCGATCTACGGATCGTGTGGGCGCCTACGACCGCGTGATGATAACCGTCACGCCGGATACAGCCACTCCGGCGGGCGAACACGATGAACAAAGCTCATTTGAGCTGCGTCGTGATATAGCCCATCTGAGGCGCCAAGACACCCACTATGCTTCACGGGCGAAGTGATGGATCATCAAATCCCGAGGGTTTCAAACCCGTAAATATCGAATCATACGATGGCACAATAGATCCTGCGGTTTGGATCGAGGACTACCTCCTCCATATCCATATGGCCCGGGTGATGATCTACACGCCATCTAATACCTCCCACTCAAGCTTAAAGGACCAGCTCGGCATTGGCTTAACAGCTTGCCAGCGAGAATCAATTGGTTGTTGGGAGGACCGGAAGCCGCATTCCTTGATAACTTCCGGGGCACATACGTGCGACCACCGGGCGCCGATGACCTCAGCCACATAATTCAGCAGCGGAAGAATTGGCGGACAATTACGACACGGTTCCTAACCAGGAAAAATCAAACCGTTGACTGTCCGGATCACGAGAGGCCCTTGCAGCCTTCAAACATAACATCCGCGATGAGTGGCTTGCCCGCACCTAGGACAGGAAAAGCCAAAATCCATGGCAGCCCCTAACGCTCATGACCCGCTTTTGCGCGGGAGAGGACAGCTGGCTAGCTCGTAGTAACAACTTGACCAAAAACCCTGGTAGTTCGGATACCAAGGACAGCAATGGCAGGTCGCGTCGCAACAAGCACAAGCGCCGCATTAACGGCGATAATGCTGAAGATACGATAGTCACTGCCGGATTCAGAGGCTCTAAACCCGGTCAGTGGAAGAAGCCGTTCAAAAGAAACACTCAGGGCCCGTCCAATCTTGACCGAATACTCGATCGCTCGTGCCAAATACATGGCACCCCCGAAAAACCAGCCAACCACACCAACAGGGATTGTTGGGTCTTCAAACAGGCAGGCAAGTTGAATGCCAAACTCAATGACAAGGGGCTGCATAGCGATGCCGAGGAGGAGCCCCGGCCGCCGAACAATAGAAGACAGAAGGGTTTCCCCCCACAAGTGCAGACGGTGAACATGATATACGCAACCCACATACCCAAAAGGGAGCATAAGCGTGCGCTAAGGGACGTATATGCGATGGAGCCAGTCGCCCCAAAGTTCAACCCATGGTCCTCCTGCCCGATCACCTTTGATCGAAGGGACCACCCCACTAGCATCCGCCACAGCGTATTCGCCGCATTGGTTCTTGACCCAATCATTGACGGATTTCACCTCACTAGAGTCCTGATGGACGGCGGTAGCAGCCTGAACCTGCTCTATCAGGATATAGTGCGCAAAATGGGCATAGACCCCTCAAGGATTAAACCCACAAAGACGACCTTTAAAGGCGTCATACCAGGTGTAGAGGCCAATTGTACAGGCTCAGTTACACTCGAAGTGGTCTTCGGATCCCCGGATAACTTCCAAAGCAAGGAGTTAATCTTCGACATAGTCCCGTTCCGCAGTGGCTATCACGCACTGCTTGGACAAACCGCATTTGCAAAGTTCAATGCGGTGCCGCACTATGCATACCTCAAGCTCAAGGTGCCAGGCCCTCGAGGAGTAATTACGGTCAATGGAAACACCGAACGCTCTCTTCGAACGGAGGAGCATACGGCGGCCCTCGCGGCGGAGGTACAAAGCAGCCTCTCACAGCAATTCTCGAGTCCGGCTATCAAACGTCCGGACACCGTCAAGCGCGCCCGGAGTAACCTAAAACAAGACCGCCTGGCACAATTCGAGCAAGCGTATTAATCCGGGCCCCACCCTAGCCCTCGCGAAATTGCGAAGCCAGTACTACACGTACATAACTACGCTCTGGAGATAACATGGGCATAAGGGGAGGGGCAAGACCATGGCACGCCCAGAATGCGGCTCAACCGCACCAAGGGCTCCCGATTTTGTCATTCCTTTTTCTTTCTTCTTTTCTTTTTCAGGACTCCATTTTGCAGAAGCCCTGTCCGGCACTAGAATTGCCGAACTCACAATGCAACAGCCAGGGAAGCAGAAAGCTATGTCGAGTGTCCAGGTGGTCTCTACTATGAGCATTATACCTGTTTTACATACCATCCCACAGCTTACCCCTGGAGGGGGACATGTTAAATAGTCCCATCCCTTGCTTATCGCACTATTTGTATCGTTCTGCTTTTACTGCAGTACCTTTTTGAATAAACAATACATAGCTTTTGCCTATTATTGCACTCTTTTCTTTATCTATATATATGTTCATTCATGACAAGTTGCACCCGTACACTTTGGTATGGCCAATACACCAGGGGCTTAAGTACCCCAAAAATATGGTGTGATAAGTGCGAACACTTCCACAAGTGCGGCACCCCGAACTTATAGCATTATATGCATCGGCTCCGAATCATGTCTTGGGTCAATAGTTGGGTTTGCCCGGCTCCCATGTTTTGGTACCTTACGTTCCGTTATATCGGCTAAGGTAGCGCTGGGAAAACCACTACGATTGTGCCCCTGTTAAGCTGGGTTGAGCACCTCAGTGGAGAAAGCTAAAACTGACCATCATGATAGGGCGAGAGCCGGTCGCTGTTTGAGAGGTTTTTTCGGGTCCCTAAAGAATTATGCCACTTAGAGCAAGGAGTCAACATTATCCGGCCAAGGCGTGGATAGCGCCCCGAACTCGGTCTTCCGAATACTAGGGGCTTCGCCGAAATTTAAAATTATAGAATTCTATGGCTAAGTGAGAGTGTTCAAGCACTATAAGTCCGGTTGCCTTGTTCGTTGCGTTGAGCGCCTCCTTCGAAGGACCCAAGAATGGGAAAAAGATCGCTCAAGTTTATCCCGAACACCCCAGCACTCGTGGCATGGGGGCTGAAGCCAACGACTTTCCATCTCTCAAATTTGACAAATGGCCGCGCAGAAGGTAATATTTTAAATTCACAAGCGTTGCTTAGCGCATATGAACAAGTTTTCAGCGTACAGGATAACAAATGCGAGTCTAATAAAAATTACATCTTTGGAGCATTCACCGCTATAAAGGCGGGCACCTTCATGACGCCTCATAGTACATTTCGGGCTTGCGATGCTCCTTGCCCTTGGTGGCCCATCCGTCACAAGCTTCTCCGCATCCAGCTTGCCCCAAAGCACCTTAGCACGGGCAAGGGCCCGACGGGCACCTTCAATGCAGACGGAGCGCTTGATGACTTCAATCCATGGACAGGCGTCCACCAGCTGCCGCACTAGCCCAAAGTAGCTCCCAGGCATGGCTTCCAACGGCCACAACCGAATTATGAGGCCCTTCATGGCCTGTTCGGCGACCTTGTGGAGCTCGACCAGCTGCTTCAGCTGGTCGCTCAGGGGCACCGGATGTCCGGCCTCAACATACTGGGACCAGAACACCTTTTCCGTCGAGCTCCCCTCCTTGGCGCGGTAGAACGCGGGAGCATCAGACACACTACGGGGCAGATCTGTGAATGCTCCCGGAGAGCTCCGGATTCGGGTAAGTAATAGGTAATTCACTTTCACATGCTTGCTTTGCATAAAGAATGCCTTACCCGCCGCTATCTTCTTTAGTGATTCAATTTCTTGGAGGGCTTTTTGGGCTTCGGCCTTAGCGGCTTTGGCACTCTCAAGAGCCGAGGCGAGCTCCGACTCTCGAGTCTTCGAGTCACGCTCCAAACTCTCGTGTTTTTCTCGAGAGCACAGAGCTCTTGCCGCACCTCCGCCACCCGCGCCTCCTGCTTCTCTCACTCGGTGCGCTCATGACCGCTTTGCTTTCGACCATGGACACCGCTTCCTTCAGGTCGCCACCTCATTCGTGGCCCCTACAATACCCATGTTAGTCCTGTCATTTTTGCAACCACATCCTTTCTATAAGGTATTTCTTTAATAAGGTATTACTTACCTTCCTTGTCCTCGAGCTGCTTCTTGGCAAGGCCGAGCTCATTCTCGGACCGCTCGAGGCTCTGCTTCAATGCATTGACCTCCGCAGTCAGTGTGGCAGAGGTCAGCAGCGCAGCCTGCATTCCCATATTGACATACTTATGTTAGACTCCTGCGTATATTTTCTAGATCCTCAGTCCGGCTTTTCTTTCCGAACACCGAACTAAGCATCAGGGGCTACTGCCTATGCGGTAATATTTTTTACATATTCTAAACTTACCTCAAAGCCTGTTAGAAGGCTGTTACAGGCTTCAGTTAGCCCGCTCTTGGCGGACTGAACTTTCTGGATCACCACACTCATAACAGTGCGGTGCTCCTCGTTGATGGAGGCGCCGTTAAGCGCCTCCAGCAAGCTATCCGGTGCCTCCGGATGGAAGGAGGTCACCGGCGTCGTAGTCTTACCCTTCTTACGAAGGGCGCTTGCGGACTTCGAACCAGAAGGTTCGATGCGGAGTCCGCACAGGCCAGACTTAGAGCCCTCTGGGGTTTCGCCCCCTTTGCGCCCGGAGTCCGGGAGGTCGCCTTGCGGCGCCTCGAGGACCACCTCCTCCTGGTCGGGCCCCTTTTGGGACACCACCGCGGTGTCGTCCGCGTCACGAGGGGAGGAAGCGGTCGGAAGTGAAGTGCTATTCACATCCGACGAATTCAGGGAGCCGCTCGATGAAGCGGCGAGCTCGTCCTTGGGCGGGCTGCATGGTTATATTCGGCGTTAGAATACACTATGCGACAAATAAAAAGTCATGAGCTATTCCGGAGTCCGGACACTTACGATCTCGCGAGGGGCTTGGCCCTTGTTGGCCACTCCTCCTTGTTGTTGTCGGTGTTGGTGGAGAAGTCCGAAGGGAGGGTCCTTCCTTTCTTGGACCCTCCGGCCTCCCCAGTCGGGGCTGCCTTCCTTTTATTCTCTCCCCCCGCGGAGGGAGAGGCTTCTTTTTCCTCCTCCTCTTCCTTAGAGGAGGATTCCGCCTCAGAGTTGTCAGACGATGAGTCCGACAGCACCTGGCGCCGGGAGCTCCTTCGAGTTCCCGTGGCCTTCTTCTCCGGCACCATGTGAGGTGCCGGAGCCAGCAGCCCCATCAATCGGGCGTCCGCTGAGTCTTCTGGCAAGGGGGCCGGACAGTTAATCTGTCCGGACGTCTTCAGCCAGTCCTGTCAAAGGTTAGGGAGTTTTAGATCCCGCATAGAGTCAAACTATGAAAAAAGAGTCCCATAAAGGGTAAAATAACTTACCTCACTGGCTAGACGCTGCGAGCTGAACCCGCGATCTTCGGTAGCGGATGTGGGAGCTTCGGCGCCCTTGAACAGCACCTTCCAGGCATCTTCATACGTAGTGTCGAAGAGCCTTTTCAGAGTTTGGTGTTGTGCCGGATAGAACTCCCACAATTTGAAGGCCCGTTGTTGGCATAGGAGAATCCGGCGGATGAGCATCACCTGGATTACGTTGACAAGCCTGAGATTCTTGTCCACCAGGTTTCGGATGCAGGTTTGGAGTCCGGATAGCTCGCTCGAATCAGCCCACGTCAGGCCCGTCTCTTTCCATGATGTGAGTCGTGTGGGGAAGCCAGATCGGAATTCGGGGGCCGCCGCCCATTGAGAGTCGTGTGGCGGTGTAGAACCACCCCGATTGCCACCCCTTTATGGTCTCCACAAAGGAGCCCTCGAGCCATAGGACTTTGGCCATCTTGCCAACCATGGCACCTCCGCACTCCGCTTGGCGGCCGCCCACTACCTTCGGCTTGACATTGAAGATGTTCAGCCATAAGCCGAAGTGGGGCTGAATGTAGAGGAAGGCCTCGCACACGACGATGAACGCCGAGATGTTGAGGATGAAATTTGGGGCCAGATCGTGGAAGTCCAGGCCGTAGTAGAACATGAGCCCCCGGACAAATGGGTGAAGTGGAAAACCTAGTCCGCGGAGGAAGTGGGTGAGGAACACCACCCTCTCATGGGGCCCGGGGGTGGGGATGAGCTGCCCCTCGTTGGGGAGCCGATGCGCGATGTTGTCGGACAAGTATCCGGCCTTCCGCAGCTTTTTGATGTTCCCCTTCGTGACGGAGGAGGCCATCCACTTGCCTCCCGCTCCGGACATAGTTGGAGAAGGTTGAGGTAGGTTGTGCGGACTTGGGCGCTGGAGCTCGAGTGCGCGGAAATGGATGAGCAAACGAGGAAGGAGGCGTAGGTGAAAAGGTGGATCCGTATCCCCTTATATGGACGGACGAAGCTATGCGTCCGCCGCCAGCCTGGTAAAACTCGCTTATCTCCCAAGCGCCGTAATCAATTGCGCAGTTGGGTTACCCACGTCCGTATTGATGGGAATCCCGGAATAAGGGGGCACGATCTCCGCTTTGATAAGACGTGCCAAGGAAACCGCCTCGCTAAATGCGCTGAGGTGGAACAGTAAAAATGATTCGAATAAAGGCTTGGCCGTGGTGTGATGTCACGCCGCGGGATATGTCAGCAGATCTGTGCAAAAGTTATTCTCTCTACGGTAGTACGTGGAACTTGTTTTGCAGAGCCGGCACTATCCTTGTGTTCAAAATATTTTATGAAGTATTCGAAGGAGGAACCCGCCTTGCAATGTCGAAGACAATATGCGCGCTGGACTCATCGTCATTGAAGCCTGGTTCAGGGGCTACTGAGGGAGTCCTGGATTAGGGGGTCTCCGGATAGCCGAACCATCAGCGTTGGGCGGACTCCTGGACTATGAAGATACAAGATTGAAGACTTCGTCCTGTGTCCGGATGGGACTTTCCTTGGCGTATAAGGCAATCTTGGCGATACAGATATGTAGATCTCCTACCATTGTAACCGACTCTGTGTAACCCTAATCCTATCCGGTGTCTATATAAACCAGAGGGTTTTAGTCCGTAGGACGAACAACAATCATACCATAGGCTAGCTTCTAGGGTTTAGCCTCCATGATCTCGTGGTAGATCCACTCTTGTACTACCCATATCATCAATATTAATCAAGCAGGAGTAGGGTTTTACCTCCATCGAGAGGGCCCGAACCTGGGTAAAAACATCGTGTCCCTTTTCTCCTGTTACCATCCGCCTAGACGCACAGTGCGGGACCCCCTACCTGAGATCCGCCGATTTGGACACCGACAGAGGGGGGCTGCTAGCTACTTCGCACTTTGCTACGGTGAACCTCGGTTGGGGGGGGGGTGCATGCATTCATATATAGCTTAGGATTCCCTTTGTGCCGACACGAGGGATGATGGGGGCTGCTAGCTACTTTGCACTTTGCTTGGTGAGCCTCGGTTGAGGGGGTGGGGGCATGCATTCATAGCTTAGGATTCCCTTCGTGCCGACACGAGAGGGTGGGAGCAAGCAATACCGTGCGCTTTGCGAGAGAGGTGCCACATCGAAGTTGCATTTGGTATTTGAAAATCGAACCACCCTTTTGATACATAAATTTGTTCCACATGCATGTGAGTTCGTGTTCTGACCCTCTCTCGCGTCATTTTTCGTCAAATTTATGTACATTAGCAAAGTCGGATGACGCAACAGACATGATTCACTCAAAATGACCGTGTGCCACGCCGGTGCACCTGTCACGCACACATTCGCACAGTACATTGGGCTCCACGAGGCCCCCCCTCTCAAAAATATCTGCCCGCTTCAAGGGTTTTTCTGTTTCATAACACACGGTTGTTATCTCCGGACCATGTGCGATGTTTCTTGTTCCCAATCCCGCCTGCATCGGAAATATCTGCCCGCCTCGAGGGTTTTTCTTTTTCATAACACACGGTTGTTATCTCCGGACCGTGTGCGATGCACTATCATCAAAATTTTCAATACCCGGCATTTCACTCCCACGTAGTAAAATTTTCAGTACCCGCGTCATTTCCTCAAACACCCCGCGCCCCCTCCACACACACACACACACACACACACACACACACACACCAAAACATCCTCGGGCGTGCGCGCGCGCACACACACACCCCTCCCTCGCTCGAAACCCTAGCAAAGTCCCCACCGCCGCCGCTGCCGCAAGGCCTCCGTTGTCAACATCTGCCGGTTTGCCCGTGCAGCGTACCCACCGATCTCCATACCCAGGCTGCCCTGAGTTTCTTAGATGACGCCTGCCAAACGCCCCCTTTCCCACAGACCCCCATCCCCATACCCATCCCCCACTCCAGAGCATCGCAGCCTAAGCCCGGCTACGCTTCCCGTGGAGCTCGAGGAGCGACTGGCCCAAAGAGGTGTATAGCAGTCTCTTCGCCCGACGTCGCCGAGGAAGCTGACGACCATTACTAGCGGCAGGCACTCAAGCAGCGGGCTAGAGTATGTGGGCATGTCTTGTCTGCCGGCTACGACATCGAGGTCATAGACAGCGACGCCCTGAGGCGGGCTGTGTCACAGGTTAAGTGGCCCACCCCCAACCCCTCGGGTTCAACCATCGTCATCTCATCCATGGCCCCACCGCTGATCTCCTCTGGATCGATGTCAAGAATTTTCCATTCTACATCGCCATCGAGCCCCTTTTGTCATTTATGAAGGCCACGTTCTGCGATGCTGGCTTGGGATCCACAGCTTCCAAGTCAGACCTCATCAACGGCGACCACGAGGAGGGCACCCTCTCCGGCTCTTCCAAGGGGAAAGAGTCCATCTGCTCTTCCAAGGGGAAAGCACCCATCTGCGACATCAGGGAGGGCACCCTACAGTCGTGCTCTTCCATGGGGAAGGAGCCCATCTGCAACAACATGGAGCGCATCCAGGGTCCGTGCTCTTCCCACGGGAACGAGCCCACCTGTGACAAGTGAGGAAACCCATGATTTGTTTATTTCAGTTGTTCACAATGTGATGCTCTATATGTGCAATTATTTACTGTGCAACACATTTCATCAATCCAGTTTTAAACATACCGATAGGAATGCATATATTTGCTTGCTGTTAAACCTGTTATAGCTAGCATATGCCTCTTTTAAAGTTTTTTGATTGTTCGGTTGTTTGTAGTTAGCATATGTTCAGTTTCAAATGCTATCTTTGGTTGTTCGTATTATGCCTTGTTTATTCCAGTTATTCACAACGTGATGTTCTATATGTGCAAGTATGAACTGTGCAGTTCAATTTCATCAGTACCAGTTTCAATAATACCACTATGAATGACTACATTTGGTTGCTGCATCTTGTAGTTAACATGCCTTTCCATTTTTATTTAACCATAACCAGTGTACTTAGACCGGCACAATACCAGTTTGAATGACCATGTTTGCTTGTTGTTAAATGTTAGGCCTGTTGCAGTTAGCACACCTTTCCACTTGTTTTGCTTTACTAGCGTGCTTAAACCTGCACACTGAAGCTATCTTTTGGAGATTATGTTGTCTTCCATGTGTAATTTTGGTTGATGTTTAGCCTGTTGTGCTTAACATGCTTCTTGATGTACCTACACAGGACAATTTTGGGAACGACTATTGTTTTCCATCGAGGTTACTTTCATCCCATGGCTTATAACAGCTCACTGTTCAGGATATCCGTAGCTGGTACCATATAGGCTGGCGGCTGATAAGGGACTAATCGGTGAATCGCAATTTTAACTGAATATATCTGCAACCCATTTTTCCTTAGGTTAACTAGGGCCATATGTAATATATCTGAGGCTACATAGCAACATGCACAGTACTTAATGTCTAAATATGCAATCCTAGGCTACATAGCAACAAGGAAGAGTGTTACATTAATGTTCTAATGATATCTAGATATACGTAGAAGAGCAGCAGCAACAACAGCAACAACACATCCCTGTTTGGATATTCAACTTAGCTAGAGGTTAGAGTTAGTTTCTAGCTCATTACTAACCCTGAACTAACTCCATCCAAAGAGTTGTTTGGATGGCAAGATTAGATTGACGATAAATGCACTAGGAGAACTAGCTCCAATTAGCACCTCTTGGGTTGGATACTAGTTTTTTTGGGTGGGTTATAGATGCAGCTAGCTCAAACTAGCCCTCGTGTTTAGATATACTTTAGGGCTATTTGAGCCCGAACTAGCTCAAACTAACTGTAACCCGTGGATACAGCAGCAGATAATTTTTAACAACGAACTAAACTCCTTCCAGTCCATAATATAAGATGTTAATTCATCTAATATGTGAGTATATTGGATGTTATAAGATACTCCCTCTGTTCCTAAATATTTATCTTTTTAGAGATTTCAAATGGACTACCACATACGGATGTATATAGACATATTATAAAAGAGTGTTGTACTACATCATTGTGCCATTGCTGTTTAGCTTCTAATATTAACTTGGTGCTTTTAGGTACATATGTCATTGGTAAAGATCCGTGTTTCGACCCTTTCTGCATATGGGGCATTGAGATATTGATGAACCAGCATCAAGTGAGGAAGCTGATAAAGATTATTAGTAAAATGGGTCCAAAGATGGCAGTTAAACTATTTGTTTACACTTTATCCAAGACAACAGCGAACTGCAGGATGGTAAGTAAGAACTCTGCAGCCTTGTTTTTACTGCCCATAATGAGTTGTGTTAGATGACAATGTCTGAAATCTTATTCCTTTGTAGTGGTTGCCAAAGCAGTTTACTCAAGATTACCTCTCAAACTACATGATTGGTGGGCATGCAAAGGTTAAAGTATTTCTACCAGAACACGATGATTATCTAGATGTTTTCATAAAGATCGTGAAGGATGGGCAGTCGGCCATCACAAGGGGTTGGACTAAAGTCGTGCGTGACTTATGCATGGAGGAGGGCACAATATGGGCATTTCGCTTCACCTTGTTCAGCAACCAGAATATATTTCGCCTCTTTCTTTACCGTATTTAATAGTACAAGTATGCAACTGTGGTTCATCATTCTTTATTTGGTTCTTATGTAATTCTTGAACATATGTACCTATGAATCGAATAATGCATCGGTTGTTTGAACCTGATGGATATGAATAAAGCAGTAGCATACATTCAAATTCAAAACCAAATCCGGTACAATTTGGAAAAGCATCAATTAAATTACGGTGAAATTACGCTCTCCAGGTTGTTATGGCACACCCGGTTGCTAAAAGACAAACGTCTGCGATATGCACCATAATCCGAGACGGTTCACAGAGAGGAAACGTGTGCAAGCATGCACATAGTTACCGTTTGCAAAGCGTGTGCGATGTCAGACAATATCACGAACGGTACCGGCAAACTAAACGTTTGTGTTAGTTCCCTTATCGTACACGATTCGCAACAATGAACTGTTTCTGATGAAGTTTGCATCATAAACATTGCACCACAGAATAGCGTGTGTGTCGGTGTCAAAACCGGCGGATCTCGGGTAGAGGGTCCCGAACTGTGCATCTAGGCGGATGGTAACAGGAGACAAGGGACACGATGTTTTTACCCAGGTTCGGGCCCTCTCGATGGAGGTAATACCCTACTCCTGCTTGATTAATATTGATGATATGGGTAGTACAAGAGTGGATCTACCACGAGATCAGAGAGGCTAAACCCTAGAAGCTAGCCTATGGTATGATTGTTGTTCGTCCTACGGACTAAAACCCTCCGGTTTATATAGACACCGGATAGGGTTAGGGTTACACAGAGTTGGTTACAATGGTAGGAGATCTACATATCCGTATCGCCAAGCTTGCCTTCCACGCCAAGGAAAGTCCCATCCGGACACGGGACGAAGTCTTCAATCTTGTATCTTCACAGTCTAGGAGTCCGGCCAACGGTGATAGTTCGGCTATCCGGACACCCCCTAATCCAGGACTCCCTCAGTAGCACCTGAACCAGGCTTCAATGACGACGAATCCGGCGCGCATTTTGTCTTCGGCATTGCAAGGCGGGTTCCTCCTCCGAATACTTCATAGAAGATTTTGAACACAAGGATTGTGTCCAGCTCTGCAAAATAAGTTCCACATACCACCGTAGAGAGAATAACCTTTGCACAGATCTGCTGACGTATTCCGCAGCGTGACATCACACCACGGCCAGGCCTTTATACGAATTATTTTACTGTTCCACCTCAGCGCGTTTAGCGAGGCGGTTTCCTTGGCACGTCTTATCAAAGCGGAGATCGTGCCCCCTTATTCCGGGATTCTCATCAATACGGGCGTGGGTAACCCAATCGTGCCCATTGGCACGCCTCCTCCATCGATGGTGAGTCCCGAACGGTCACGGGGAGGGCTCTTGGTATTCAACCTCTTTATAACGAGACCAAGGACCGCTCCTTTCTTTCAATCTCAATCGAATCCGCCCCTCGCCTCGAGTTCCAACACCCAAAGCTCCAGATTTAGGCGCTTCGGACCCTCAACGATATCCGGCTCCGACCTGCACGGCTGGTGGATGTCTTCCTCTGTCACGGAAGAAGATGTGCTAAAGCTGAGAGACGCCAGGTATCTAACCGGCGAAATTTCGCATAGGCTGCCTACCCAAGGGCACGTTATTCCCACTCCCAAGCCTGGTGAGAGCGTGGTACTCGTGTCTCACTTCCTTCGGGGTTTAGGCTTCCCAACGGACCCCTTTGTGAGGGGTCTCATGTTTTATTATGGGCTGGAATTCCATGAACTGGATCCGGAGTCCATCCTCCACATCTCGTCGTTCATTGTCGTATGTGAAGCCTTCCTCCGCATTACCCCTCACTTCGGATTGTGGCTCAAGACCTTCAAAGTGGAGCCAAGATGATCAAGGGCATCAGCAGAAAGCGGAGGGGCTGTTATAAGCAAGAATGCGGACGCTCCATGGCCTGAGGGCTCTTTTCAAGAGGAGCTCAATTTATGGCAACATGAGTGGTTTTATATCACCGCTCCTAGGGGCACCAAATGGGCGGCGCCACCTGCCTTCCGCTCGGGTCCTCCACTGCGGCGGGCGTCATGGGTCAATAAAGGGCTTGGCTGGGGACCGTCCGAGGACGTACCTCTGTTGCAGGGCCGTATTCGAGACCTCCAAGAGAGAGAGAGATCAATCTGGTCGTAGTAGCGTAGGTCATGCTGATTCGTCGCACCTTGCCCTGCAAACGTCGCCCCCTCCGCCTGTGGGAGTTTAATCCGGAGGGACCACGAGCTCTCCAACATTTTATGGGCGTAACGCCCGTGGAGATGTACCAACTGTTCTTCGGATCACAAGCAATGTGTCCGGACTTAACCGAGGACGCAGGTCTGAGCTGCAATCGTCCGGATACTCAAGTAAGTAGTCCTGTACCCATACATGCTATCCGCATATTTATCATAAACCTGCCCTTAAAAGAGCTATCCTTTAAACAGGAGTGGATAGCAAAAGCAAAACTGAACAGGTGTCCGGCCCCCCCGAGACCACGCGGATCTGTAGATAACCAAGATGCTAGAGGCTGTGCCTTTTGAAGAAGGCGAAGGGGGAACAAGGAACTACTACCTCCGTGAAGGAGGCTATCAAGAAAGGGGATCAAGAATCCTCCTCCAAGGGGAGAAGAGGACCGCTTCAAGATCCGAGACCAAAGCCTCAAGCGGGGAAGAAATCTTCACCAGGGTTCCTCACGGCGGAGATGCTCCGCCGCACTATTTCCCAAGGAGATCAGCCTCCAAATGAGCCATAAGTAAAGGGGGGCATTTTTTTTAAAAGAGAGACATCCCCGTTTTATTTCTGAAGGTAACCGAAAGTTTACCTTGTAGTTCGGATCTCAGCCCTTCAAAACAGAGCTCGTCTTCAGGGGATCTTGGTCCGGAGATGATGGAGAGCGAAACGCCTCCGCCTGCCGTACCGTTATGCAAGGTGGACGACCCTGAGGTGTCGTTGCGGAGGGCCTCTCCGAATCTGGCGAGGCCAGAAGACAGCCGTATGTCCCCTAAAAGCCCGCCGTGCCCGGCCTTCGAAAAAGGCCGCCGGACGAGTCCGGCACCAACGGGTGTACGGTCGGAGGAGCTGAAGGATCTGCTCGGGAGAGCGTCTATCTCGGAAGATCACCGTACGTTAATCGATACGGTGATTGAAAGGATTTCATCCGCTGAGAGCGTATTGCATGAAGCCGTCGTAAGTTTACTAACGGGTTTTGAGGTACGCAAAATGATGTACCTTCTGACAGTTTTGCATATAAAATGCGCCCTGTATAGATAGTAGCCCCTGAGACTTGGTGCGGTGTCAAAAAATGACGGCGAGCCAAGGATCATAACCCCAGGTATAATATGCGCTCTTCCTATGTAGGTGGCGAAGCGTCCGGTGGCTAGCCGGGCTGGTGCATTTTCCGAACTGAAGCGGCAACTTGACGTGGCGGATGCGGACATCACGCTTGTTAATAAGCGGCTTGACGAGTCACAAAGTATGCAACTTCTCCGCGGACACCTGGTAAGGGAGCTTGACGCCCATGCCTTACAACATGTATTCTTAATGCAGATGGTGCCGCTGCTATGGACAGCCTTCAGGCGGAGCTCACCCGAGCCAAGGAGCAAGCCAGAAAATGTGATGCGGCTGCCTTAAAGGCGGCCGCAGAGCTAAAAGCCGAATAGGCTACTCACTGCCGAAGTAAGAAAGAAATGCCGAGATGGCCGTGAAATTGAACAATGCTACTGACCGTTGCGAGCTTCTTGAAAAAGAAGATCGAGCAAAACAAGAGGACCTGAAAAAGGCCGCCACCGAGGCCAAGGATACTCGCTCTACGATGAGAGCTATGAAGGAGGAGCTACGTCAGGCCGGAGATATTGCGGCTGGAAAGCCCTTTATGATGCGGAGGAAATTAACAAATCCTAAGTATGCTCAATTGGACCGGCTGTGGGGTGCGGCGGATGCTTATCTGGACTTGGCGGCGAGTGCCGCAGACACGGCCGAACACTCCCGAGGTCAAAAGGATCACGGAATGGAAGAGCTTTTTTGGTCGCAGTTCCATAGTCCGGAGCGTCCACTTTCATTAACCGATCGTTTGGCCGAATGGGCTGAGCTGAATAGGTTGTCCGGACTTGCCATGAAGGCTGTCGTGACTCATTTGTGGCCGAAAAGGCCCGAGCCGAAGAGTTATTTTGGCTTGGTGCAACGGTTCCTTGGTGCGGTGCCGCATATCGATGCAATGAAGCGGTCAGCATGCGTAGAGGGTGCGCGGATGGCTCTTGCCCATGTCAAGACATACTGGGCGGAGATGAAGGCCACCGACGTTGCATCCCAAGATTCGGATAGAAGCCGAGTACCTGCCGAGCACTATTTTGAGGAAGTCCTGCAGGGCGCTCGTTTAATAGAGACGTAATGCTCGAAGGATATTATGTTTTAATGACATGTGAGATTTGTGAAAACAATGTTTCAATATAATATAAGAGATTTTTATACTTGTGCGTTCTAGTATTAAAACACCTCCTGTGCGGTCGTTGATGTATATGTGTATATAACCTGAAAGATGGCAGTCTTCGGCTTCAGCCCCCACGCACATAGTGCGGGGTTGTTTGCAAAAAGGCGCATTTTCACACTTAATCCAACGTCTTGGTCCTGTAAAGGAGGTGATAGCGTAGAAAACTAGGCAACCGGACTATAATGCTTTATCACTTTCACTTAGCCATAGGAGTTCGATGGTGGGGCTACTATATAGCCCCTAGGGGAACCGCGCTCTCCCGAATTCGGGGCGCGTATGTGCCTGACCGGGAAACAGTCCTTCGTTAATGCGGGGGAATTATAAACATTCCGGTGGGTCATCGAGTGGTTGACCAGTCTCATGCTATATCATGACAGTCAGTTTTCGGCTTTCTCTACTAAGGTGCTCACCTGGCCGAACCAGGGCACAATCGCAGTAGTTCTCCTGGTGCCGCGTTAGCCGATAGAACGGAACGTAAGGCAGCAAAACACAGGAGCCGGGCAAACCCAACATTTGACCAAAGACATGATTCGGGGATGATGCATATAAGGCCTAACTCGAGACGCCGAACACTCCCTAAGGTATTCGGTCTTTATGACAAACGGGCAGATGTCACATCCCAGTTAGACCATGCATTAGGGTGTGCATCATGTTTAAATTCCATTTGAATTTGAAATGGGGAAGGCAGGAAACCCCAGAACACCCCCCCCCCCCCTTAAAACAACTAGGGTTTACTAAAATTTATTTCAATGAATCCGAAATGCCCTTCAAAATGCTCATCCTCTTTGTTTGGGTTCAGAACCCATGTCAAAGGAGGTGGAACATTTTCTAGGTCATCTAAGGATTCTAGGGTTAATCCACAAGTGTTAAACTTGAGCATTTTTTATTATATAAAATATTTTAAATGTTCAAAAATTGTCAAACTGAAATGTTTCATGTTGGGAATATTCCAACAAGTGACCAGGAGCATTTTGGTAATTTTTAAAATAGTTTTGGTATTTTAAAAACCCCACAAAGTTACGAAATTAGAAAAGACTAAAAAGGAAAAAAGCTTACTGTCGCCTGTGTTCGCCCACCTGCTGCCCAGCCCAGCAGCCGCCAATGAGCTGCTTGGCTCGCCAGCAGCAGCTCGGTGCCGGCGGGCGAGCGCAGGGCGCGCCACGCAGCTGGTCGCCGCCTGCTTCACCCTCGCCGCTTCACGCCTCGACGACCTCCACGCCATCGCCACCCCCAGGACACCCCATTCTCCCCGCCTCCTCTCTCGCTCTCCTCGCCATGGCCGACGCCACTATCGCCGCTCCTCCGTCAGAATTCATAGCCACCGCCCTCCCAGCGCCATGAGACCTTGTCTCGTCGCGCCATTGCCGTCGACTTCGCCGAACAAGCCAAGCCCGAGCTCTTGCTCGCCCCGGTTGCCGCCGACCTCGCCTCGACTCCGCCACCGCCGGAGATCCCCATCGCCGCCGCCGCCGATCGACCGCCCCGACCCCGACGAGGTTTCTACGGGATCACCGTGAGCCTGGCTACCTCCCCATCCTCTCCATTCTCTCCTCGCACCACAACGAGCACACGCCGATCACCCGAACCCACCGCCGCGGAGCTCGTCGCCGACGAGGCTCCGCCACCCAACGCCACGCCACCCTGTCCATCGCACTCACCGAAGTTGCGCTGGGCCTAACTATGCACTCCACGCACCTCACCTCGCCCCTAGCAACTAGCCCGACATCACCCGAGCCCCGCCGCCGCCTCGACTCGTCGCCGGCGCCAACTCCGCCACCCCGACCCCAACTAATTACACCAAACGCCGCGCTCATCTCCAGCTCCACGAGATGCTCCTCAGGCCCATTTGGTGCCCGGAAGTGCAAAGCACTTTGCTCCGCCACCTCTCCTCGCCAAGGCTAGACGCCGGCGAGTTGACCATCGACCCCGATCAGGCCCTGCTGACTGTCTCGAGTCAATGACAGTGGACCCCTGTTAACTAATTAGGATTAGTTCTAATTAAGTTAATTAGTTAAACTAACTCGACATGCGGGTCCCACTGGTCAGTTTGACCTGGACGACCCGCTGACCCCTGACGTCATGTTGACCTCATGCCGACGATTAATTCAAATTCTGGATTTATTTTATATAATAAATTCCGAATATAATTCAAATTTCAAATGCTTATAACTTTTATCTATAACTCCAAATGCAAAGATTTATATATGAAAAATTATCAGAAAAATACACTCTATCCATTGGTACAGGTTTCATGCATGTTAAAACAAGTTAACTATGCTGAATAACCAGAATAAGATATTGCACCATTAGGACTAACTCAATGAGCTATCATTTGAATCCTTGATTCAAATGAGTTCATCTCCTGTTCTTCAACTTGCATTAGACCAACACACATCCATATTGCCATGTCATAGCATGCATCATATTGTTGCATATTGTCTTGTGTGTTTATTTCGTGTGCTTTCATGATAGGTTCTCGCCTCAAGATAACCTCGACTACCCATCCAAGGGCGTTCTCACCCCAGCCCATCAGCAAGCAATTCATTGATCATTCCGATACAAACCCATGTTCTCGCTTCTGCTCTCATTTATCGCATTAAGACAACGCGATTCAACTGTTGTGTGCTGCGGTAGTTGAACCCACTTCCTTTGCATGACCTGTCATTGCCACAAGAATTAGATGAAACCCACTAGTATGTGTAGGAGTTGATTGAGCCATGTTTGTGATTCCTACCATGCTATGCTTGCTATGCTTAGAGTTGTGTCAGTCCGCTCATCGGGATGATGAACTGGAGTGAAAGGTTGTGTTGGTTCGAGAGTGAAAGTGTTGAACACGATTTGGTAAAGGTATCGATGAGAGGCCATGTAGGAGTACATGGTGGGTTGTTTCATTGAAGCCGAACTTAAGAACTGAGATCTGTGTTTGTGATCCATGAAACAGCTACTACCACACATTGGGATCCTTAATTGACCCTCTCGGCTTCTTAACCACCCCTGCTCATAGTCCGGAGTTGCAAGTAGTTTCGTGTTTGTAGCATGTCAGGGGCCGCACGCAACGCTGACCTTAGGGGTGGGTTGTGTTGCGGTAGGCACCGTGGGTCGTGTACCGAAAGCCCGCTTGGTATCTCGGGAACCCTGCACACATCGCTCGGGCTGTATGGGAAACCTCGCCGGACTCCTCATGGATGGAACCCGAATAGGCGATAAACCCGGACTAGGGACTTGAGTGTTTAGGTAGGCTGTGGCCGACACCCACGCTGGGCTTCCGCTGAAGGTTGCCGAGTACATGTCGTGTAAACGATTTATAAGTGGTGAGAGCGTGTGAAGAAGTATACCCCGCAGGTTAAATATGATCTATTCAATAGCCGTGTCCACGGAGAAGGACTTCGGGTTACCTATATCAGTTCATAGACAAGTAAATGGATACTACTAAAAGCCTCAAGATAAGTGTGAGTATCGTGGATGGCCCTCTCGGGATGACGAGAGAGGATCCACGGTGGAGTATTGTGATGGTGATTAGTGGACTCTGTACGACAAAATGCTTTACAAAGTGTGTCACGTAGGATAGCTTAGCCAAGAGTCAAAGCTGGCTTGCTGCAAATAACTCCACTTCCTTCCTTGAGAATGTGCATGTATGATAGGATTCTGTGGTAAGACTTGCTGAGTACTTTTGTACTCATGTTTGCTTAATCAATATTTTTCAGAGGACTATACTACCCCCTCCGACGGATTCTATGTAGATGTTGACTTCGACGAGTAAGCTAGCCACCTAGGTGGCGATCTAAGACTTGTGAAGGGCCATTGTAGATAGAAAGGCTCCAACAAGCTTTCTTTCTTTCTAGAGTCTCAGACTCAGACTACTTTGCTTCCGCATGTGCTTGTATGATTGTATGATTTGAGTGTTGGGTCATGTGACCCCTACCTGTATGACTATAGTTATGTATGGCTCCTGAGCCTCTTAAATAAAGTACTTGAGTTGTAGAGTTTTGTTGTGATGCCTTGTTGTATTTACTCATATCGGGCATATTATGGTATGATTGAAATGCTTGGTATGAGTGGGATCCGACAAACTAGTTGTTTATCCTTGGCAGCCTCTCATATGGGGAAATGTAGTCTTGTGCTTCGAGCGATAGTAGTCCGCTACAGCCCGGTTCACCGAGTCCTGCTAGCCCAAAGACTACCGCTTGGACACTTGATCGGCCGGCATGTGATTCATTTCGCTCTTATGTCCGTCCTTCGGGAAATGTCACGCGTGATACTCGAGTCCTGCTTAGCCTGCTACAGCCCGGGATACCGGAGTCCTCATAGCCCAAAGCTACAGCCCGAGTTCATACGCTGATGACCGACATGCTCAAGTGATTCATGTATGCCTGTCCCCATAGGTTAGTGCCGCTTTGGGTTCACGACTAGCCATGTCGGCCCGGTTCTTTGTCATGTGGATGCTAGCGACACTATCATATACGTGAGCCAAAAGACGCAAACGGTCCCGGCCATGGTAAGGCGACACCGTGGGAATACCGTGCGTGAGGCCGCAAAGTGATATGAGGTGTTACCAGCTAGGTCGATGTGACTTGAATCGGGTCCCGACAGCGCTGGCATCGAGCAGGGGCTGCCTGTAGGTTCGCTAAGCCAAACTGGTCAAGTTGAGTCTAGAAATGCTTTAGTTATATGTAGGGAATTGATTGTGGAGGAACGTAAGGCTCTTTTTACTCCTTTACCTTATGCCCTCTCGATCCGAGTCATCCTCTTCTCATTCGACGTGGGTATAGGACTAGGCTCTTCTCTCTATCAGGTTCACGTGTTACTAATCCGTAGTAACTTATAGGATTGTTGGTTACATCCTCAGTTCAGTGCTACTAAATTTTAGTATGCTATCATTTGAACCAGAACCTTGATATGATGTTGTTGAGTGGTTTTGCAAATCTGATTTTGAATGTCTCAAATCTGATTTTGAGCATTTACAGATGTTATGCTGCCCGATTTTCCCTAGAAATTCTAATGCCTTTGCATTGTGGCTGTGCTTTCAGATGGCCACCGCTCCCAGAACCAAGTGGTTCGCCTGACCCGTTGCATTGATGTGTGCGGTCACACGGCCATGTTGGTTAGGGTGATGATTGAGGCTGGTTATCGATGGTATCCTGAATATACCGTCGAGGAGCAGTTTAGGGATTTCAATCAAAGCCAATACCTATGCACGGTCCGGATTTATCCATCTTATCCCGGAGCTACTGAGCCACTTCACCGTTCTTATGGGCTCGAATCACTATTGGAATGTCTGTGCAAGATGCAGCCTATTCCATGATGACTATTATTCGAGCTGTAACTGCTTTGTCGAGCAACACCGATTTCCGCTATATGCCAAGATCCTTCCCCGGGCGCATGGCTACCTTCGTGGTTTGTACAGCGATGCATCCCATGAGGACTCACCTTCGCACTACTACCGAGTTGTTGGAGGACAAGGACCGTGAGAACCGGCCTTGCATATGGAGCTTTTTAATGCCCGCTCACCACTGGCTACTCGACTAGGTTTGCACCGCCGCAAGCCGGATATATGGACATGAGAGACTTGTACCTGTGCGGGCGAGTCTGCCAGACTTTATGGAGTGGCGTGAGGTTGGAGGCATCACCTCCTCGTGGGCCCTGCCTCGCCACCGCTTGTTGGTCCACGGCCACATCCGAGTCCTTATGGTCCACAGTGCCCCACAGATTGTCTGCTTCCTGGACGATCATGTTCCACTTCCGTGTCTGGGTGGTGACTTCTATGAGGACTACTATGGAGCTGCCTCGAGATAGTAGTAGTATTCCTAGTATGGTAATAGTTGTGTTTCCACCGCCTCGCGTGACTCGTGGAATACGACTTAGTGTGTATCGCTCCTAAGTGTAGAAAATAATGTATAGGAGTTGGAATGCTTCCGATGAGATGTAACGCCTTTCCTTATAGTTGTACTCCGTCAGCTTGTACTAAACTATGAATGGTGTGTATGACCGATGGTATATATATATATGGCAGTTTTATATTACCATGTCATACGGATGAACATCTTTGCATTCCATGCTGTCCATTACCTTCCGCACTTCCTTGTTAAATTCTGCCATCCTGGTTTAAACCTTTGCTTTGTCTCCCGTGATGGTCAACACTGCAATACTCCTGCTGCTCCAGAGCAGGGAGAAGCCAGCAGCCAGAAATGTGAATCTGCCGCAACCGCCATCTTTGGCCGAGGTGATGCCGAAGCGTAATGCAATAAGCGCTAAACCAACCGCTTATTGGAGCGGATTGAACAAAACACAGCACGCCAGCCAAGAAACGATGTGGTTTCACTCAATGATTTCGCCAAGCTATATCCTCCAAAATTCAAATGTTCCGCCGAGCCTCTCGACGCAGATGATTGGCTCCGCAAAGATCCACCACAAGCTGCGCTCCGCCAACGTGGCTGAGGCCGACAAGGTTACCTTTGCCGCCTATCATCCGGAAGGCCCCGCTAGTCTCTCGTGGGAAAATTATGAGGCTATGCGTCCGCTGGACAAGTTACAACTTGGGATGAATTCAGTGCCGCCTTCCGTGAGCACCATATTCCGTAAGGTCTTATGGACCGCAAACGTGAGGAATTCTGCAGCTTTCACCCAAGGTAGGCCGACAAAGGATGCCTACAGCCGTGAATTTGGGAGGTTAGCACGTTATGCTCCCAAGAAGTTTCTACCGATGCTAAGAAGCGTGCAAGGTTCCGCAAGGGACTTAGCCCTGAGCTACGCCGAGATCTCCGCTCGCATGAGTGTACCTCTTCCCGGTTAGTCAATAAGGCTATCACCAAACCAAGCGATTGATTTTGAGGCTTCACGCAAGCACATCCGTGACTCGATCGCCATCCGCTCGATCCCGAAGCGCCGGGTTTGGGTTCCAAATACTGCTCTACCACCTGGTTCACCCCGAGGCCATCCTTCGAGGCGCCGCCCCAACCAGCCGATTTTCCACCCAAGACTTATGGAGGTCCAACTGCTAGTGCTGCTCCACGCCCAAATGTGATCACTTGCTTCAAGTGTGGAGAGACGGGCCACTATATCCGAGAGTGTCCCTGCAACAACCCCAATCAAGCCGAAAGTCTGCTGGCGCGCAAGCCAGCAGAAAGGTGCCCTATGCTAAGCCAGCTTGCCACCGCCGTGGCCATGTCAACTATGTCTCTCGCCAAGAAACCTATGAGGATCCCAACGCCGCCCTCGGTACGCTTCTTGTTAATTGCCATCCGCAACTGTTCTTTTTGATACCGAGCATCTCATTCATTTATTTCGAGAGCTATGCTCGATTGCACAACACCACATTCTCGTGACATGCCTACCTCCATGGAAATTAAACTCCTGGTTCTAGATGGCAAACCTCTAGAATAAGTCATGGAATGAAATTTTGTCGACAGATTAGTCTTTCTTGCATCTCTAATAGCTCTCAAGTCCTCTGACATAAACATCATCTTGGGTATGGACTGGATGTCAGCCCATTATGCTAAGATTGATTGCTCTACTAGAACTGTTCAACTTACCCATCCTTCGGCAAAACAAAGGATGTTTTAACCCGAGTGTCTAAGCGCCACTTTACTCCTTAAATGCCAACCCTCTTCCGCACCTCAAGATATTCCGTAGTCCGTGATTTCCGGATGTCTTTCCGAAGAACTGCCAGTGTTCCACCGACAGGATGTCGAGTTCGTGATAGATCTTATTCCCTAACCGCCCCAATCTCTAGAAGACCTTATAAGATGGCACCCCTAGAACTAGCTGAACTTAAGAAACAACTCGATGAGTCCTTGCAAAAGGGTTTCATCCGTCCTAGTTCATCTCCATGGGCTTGCCCGTCCTCTTCGTCAAGAAGAAGGATGGTACGGATCGGATGGTTGTAGATTACCGACCGTCAATTTGGTCACTATCAAGAACAAGTATCCGCCCCCGTGATCAACGACCGTATGATCAGCTCGCTGGATCCTCGCCTTTTTCCAAGATGGATTTGAGGTTGGGCTACCATCAAATCAAAATCAAGAACGGGACATTCCTAAACGGCCTTTGTCACTCGTTATGGCCAATACGAGTACACCGTCATGTCCTTCGGATTAACCAATGCTCCAGCCACCTTCTCTCGGTTAATGAACTCAATCTTCATGGAGTATTTGGATAAATTCGTCGTGGTATACCTCGATGATATACTCATCTACTCCAAGAATGAGGAAGAACATGCCAACACCTAAGGCTAGTATTGATGAAACTTCGAGAGCACCGCCTTTATGCCAAATTCTCTAAATGTGAATTCTGTTACCGTAAGTGACCTATCTAGGACATGTAATCTCCGGTAAGGGTATTGCTGTCAATCCCGAAGCGAGTTCAAGCCGCCCTGATTGGACTCCACCTGAATCGGTCAAGCAAGTTCGAGTTTCTCGGTTTAGCGAGCTATTGCCGCCGCTTCACGAGAATTTCTAAAGTTGCTAAACCTCTAACCGAACTCCTCAAGAAAGATAAGAAGTTCGAATGGACGCCACAAAGGCGAGATCAGCTTTCAGAACTGAAAAGACGCTCGACATCTGCTCCCGCATTTGTTCCACCAGATTTCTAAGGACTTTATTATCTATTATGCGCGCCGCGACAAGGACTAGGTTGCATACTCATGCAAGATCGTCATGTGATTGCCTACGCTCTCGACAGCTATGGCCCACATGAGGATAACTATCCCACACACGATCTAGAGCTTGCAGCAGGGTTCATGCACTCAAAACCTGGCGACATTACCTTCGGGTAATCGCTATAAATCTACACCGATCACCAAAGTCTGAAATATATCTTCACCCAACCGGATTTGAATCTCGTGCAAAGACGTTGGTCGAGTTGATTACAGATTTCGACTTAGGAATATCCTACACCCTGTGCAAAGCTAATGTCATGGCTGACGCACTAAGTCGCAAATCTTATTGTAACAATCTGATGTTACAACAAAGTCAACCAATTCTCCACGAGGAATTTCGTAAGCTTAATCTTCACATTGTTCCTCGAGGATTCCTTTCCACCCTGGTGGCGAAACCTGATCTCACGGATCGAATCATAGCTGCTCAGCAGTATGATAGAGGGATATCTCGGATCAAGGAGAACATTGCTAGCGGAGCTGCTAAATGTTTCTCCATAGATGAACGAGGTGTTGTCTTCTTTGAAAACCGCTTAGTGGTTCCCAAGAAACAACAGCTACGGCAATTGATCCTTAAGGAAGCTCATGACTCTCCTCTCACCATTCATCCTGGTAGTACTAAAATGTATCAAGATCTACGCCAGAGGTTTTGGTGGACTAGGATGAAGAGAGAAATCGCTCAATACATTGCTAATCGCGACGCCTCGTCGTCGAAGTTAAAGCAGAGCATCAACGGCCTGCTGGTACCCTTCAACCTTTGGAAATTCCTGAATGGAAATGGGATAAAATCGGTATGGATTTCATTACCGGTTTCCAGACCAAGAGAGGGAATAATGCTATCTTCGTTGTCGTTGATCGCCTTTCCAAAGTAGCCCACTTCCTACCCGCTCGTGAGAGTATAACCGCTAGCCAGCTAGCTGAATTGTACATCTCTCTAATAGTGTCTCTTCATGGTGTTCCATTAGAGATTAACTCAGACCGTGGAAGTCTCTTCACCTCTCGATTTTGGGAAAGTTTCCAAAACGCTATGGGAACTCGCTCTCCTTTAGCACCGCTTTCCATCCCCAATCAAGTGGTCAAGTAGAACGAGTCAATCAAATCCTAGAGGATATGCTTCGAGCTTCACATCTCTTTCGCATGAATTGGGAGAAATGCCTTCCATTCGCCGAAGTTCGCTTATAACAATAGTTATCAAGCCAGCTTGGGCAAAGCCCTTTCAAGTTCTTTATGGACGGAAATGTCGAACGCCTCTTAACTGGTCGAAACCGGGAGAGACAACTCTTTGGCCCGGATATGATTCAGAAGCGTAAGAGCAGGTTCGCATTGTTCGTGAGAAATTGAAAACAGCCCAATCTCGCCAAAAGAGCCAATATGACCGCAAGCATAAGCCTATGACTTATGAAATTGGCGAGAAGGCTTACCTTCGGTTACTCCTTTAAAGGGAACCCATCGATTCGTATCAAAGGCAAGTTGGCTCCTCGTTACATTGGACCCTTTCGCATTCTTGCCAAACGAGGGAAGTTGCCTACCAATTGAACTACCTCCGCATCTTTCCAGAGTCCATGATGTCTTCCACGCTTCCCAACTCAGCGTTGCTTCTCGGATCCTATCCGTGGAGTGGACCACTAAACGCTTGATCTCCAAGATAACCTCACCTATCGAGAATATCCCGCTCAGATCCTCGATCAAGCCGAGCGCACCACTCGACGCCGGAATATCAAGTTTCTAAAGGTTCAATGGTCAAACCATTCCGAGCAAGAAGCAACTTGGGAAAGGGAGGATCGCCTTCGACTTGAGTATCCCACCTTTTTCGCATAATAGATCCTAAATCTCGGACGAGATTCTTTTGAGTGGGGTGAGTTGTCACATCCCGCTAGACCATGCATTAGGGTGTGCATCATGTTTAAATTTCATTTGAATTTGAAATGGGAAGGCAGAAACCCCGTAACACCCCCTTAAAACAACTAGGGTTTACTAAAATTTATTTCAATGAATCTGAAATGCCCTTCAAAATGCTCATCCTCTTTGTTTGGGTTCGTAACCCATGTCAAAGGAGGTGGAACATTTTCTAGGTCATCTAAGGGTTCTAGGATTAATCCACAAGTTTTAAACTTGAGCATTTTAAATTATATAAAATATTTTAAATGTTCAAAATTGTCAAACTGAAATGTTTCATGTTGGGAATATTCCAACAAGTGACCAGGAGCATTTTGGTAATTTTTAAAATAGTTTTGGTATTTTTAAAACCCCACAAAGTTACAGTAAATTAGAAAAGACTAAAAAGGAAAAAAGCTTACTGTCGCTCAGTGCCGCCCACCTGCTGCCCAGCCCAAAGAGCAGCGCCAACAGAGCTGCTTGGCTCGCCAGCAGCAGCCTGGTGTCGGGCGGCGAGCGCAGGGCGCGCCACGCAGCTGGCCGCCGCCTGCTTCACCCCTCGCCGCTTCGCTCGACGACCTCCACGCTGTCCGCCCGACCCCTGTGACACCCCATTCTCCCCGCCTCTCTCTCTCGCTCTCCCTCGCCATGGCCGACGCCACTGCCGCCGCCCTCCGTCAGAATCAGAGCCACCGCCGCCCCCGCGCCACGAGACCTTGTCCGTCGCCTCGCCGTCGCCGACTTCGCCGAACAAGCCAAGCCCGAGCTCTTGCTCGCCCGGCTGCCGCACCGACCTCGCCTCGACTCACCACCGCCGGAGATCCCCATCGCCGCCGCCGCCGCATCGACCGCCCCGACCCCGACGAGGCTTCTACGGGATCACCGTGAGCCTGGCTACCTCCCCATCCTCTCCATTCTCTCCTCGCACCACAACGAGCACACGCCGATCACCCGAACCCACCGCCATGGAGCTCGTCAGCCGACGAGGCTCCGCCACCCAACGCCACGCCACCCTGTCCATCGTGACTCACCGAGTTGCGCTGGGCCTAACTATGCACTCCACGCACCTCACCTCGCCCCTAGCAACTAGCCCGACATCACCCGAGCCCCGCCGCCGCCGACTCGTCGCCGGGCGCCAACTCCGCCACCCCGACCCCAACTAACTACACCAAACGCCGCGGCTCATCTCCAGCTCCACGAGATGCTCCTCAGGCCCATTTGGTGCCCGGAAAGTGCAAAAGCACTTTGCTCCGCCACTGCTGGCCTCGCCAAGGCTAGACGCCGCGAAGTTGACCATCGACCACCGATGGGCCCTGCTGACTGCCTCGAGTCAATGACAGTGGACCTCTGTTAACTAATTAGGATTAGTTCTAATTAAGTTAATTAGTTAAACTAACCTCGACATGCGGGTCCCACTGGTCAGTTTGACCTGGACGACCCGCTGACCCTCGACGTCATGCTGACCTCATGCTAACGATTAATTCAAATTCTGGATTTATTTTTATATAATAAATTCCGAATATAATTCAAATTTCAAATGCTTATAACTTTTATCTATAACTCCAAATGCAAAGATTTATATATGAAAATTATCAGAAAAATACACTCTATCCATTGGTACAGGTTTCATGCATGTTAAAACAAGTTAACTATGCTGAATAACCAGAATAAGATATTGCACCATTAGGACTAACTCAATGAGCTATCATTTGAATCCTTGATTCAAATGAGTTCATCCCTGTTCTTCAACTTGCATTAGGCCAACACACATCCATATTGCCATGTCATAGCATGCATCATATTGTTGCATATTGTCTTGTGTGTTTATTTCGTGTGCTTTCATGATAGGTTCTGCCTCAAGATAACCTCGACTACCCATCTCAAGGGCAGTTCTCACCCCAGCCCATCAGCAAGCAATTCATTGATCATTCCGATACAAACCCATGTTCTCGCTTCGCTCTCGCATCGCATTAAGACAACGCGATTCAACTGTTGTGTGCTGCGGTAGTTGAACCCACTTCCTTTGCATGACCTGTCATTGCCACAAGAATTAGATGAAACCCACTAGTATGTGTAGGAGTTGATTGAGCCATGTTTGTGATTCCTACCATGCTATGCTTGCTATGCTTAGAGTTGTGTCGTCTGGCTCATCGGGATGATGAACTGGAGTGAAAGGTTGTGTTGGTTCGAGAGTGAAAGTGTTGAACACGATTTGGTAAAGGTATCGATGAGAGGCCATGTAGGAGTACATGGTGGGTTGTTTCATTGAAGCCGAACTTAAGAACTGAGATCTGTGTTTGTGATCCATGAAACAGCTACTACCACACATTGGGATCCTTAATTGACCCTCTCGGCTTCTTAACCACCCCTGCTCATAGTCCGGAGTTGCAAGTAGTTTCGTGTTTGTAGCATGTCAGGGCCGCACGCAACGCTGACCTTAGGGGTGGGTTGTGTTGCGGTAGGCACTGTGGGTCTGTACCGAAAGTGCCCGCTTGGTATCTCGGGAACCCTGCACACATCGCTCGGGCTGTATGGGAAACCTCGGCCGACTCCATGGATGGAACCCGAATAGGCGATAAACCTGGACTAGGGACTTGAGTGTTTAGGTAGGCTGTGGCCGACACCCACGCTGGGCTTCCGCTGAAGGTTGCCGAGTACATGTCGTGTAAACGATTTATAAGTGGTGAGAGCAGTGAAGAAGTATACCCCGCAGGTTAAATATGATCTATTCGAATAGCCGTGTCCACGGAGAAGGACTTCGGGTTACCTATATCAGTTCATAGACAAGTAAATGGATACTACTAAAAGCCTCAAGATAAGTGTGAGTATCGTGGATGGCCCTCTCGGGATGACGAGAGGATCCACGGTGGAGTATTGTGATGGTGATTAGTGGACTCATGTACGACAAAATGCTTTACAAAGTGTGTCACGTAGGATAGCTTAGCCAAGAGTCAAAGCTGGCTTGCTGCAAATAACTCCACTTCCTTCCTTGAGAATGTGCATGTATGATAGGATTCTGTGGTAAGACTTGCTGAGTACTTTTGTACTCATGTTTGCTTAATCAATATTTTTCAGAGGACTATACTACCCCCTCCGACGGATTCTATGTAGATGTTGACTTCGACGAGTAAGCTAGCCACCTGTGTGCGATCTAAGACTTGTGAAGGGCCATTGTAGATAGAAAGGCTCCAACAAGCTTTCTTTCTTTCTAGAGTCTGTACTCGACTACTTTGCTTCCGCATGTGCTTGTATGATTGTATGATTTGAGTGTTGGGTCATGTGACCCCTACCTGTATGACTATAGTTATGTATGGCTCCTCGGAGCCTCTTAAATAAAGTACTTGAGTTGTAGAGTTTTGTTGTGATGCCTTGTTGTATTTACTCATATCGGGCATATTATGCGTATGATTGAAATGCTTGGTATGAGTGGGATCCGACAAACTAGTTGTTTATCCTTGGCAGCCTCTCATATGGGGAAATGTAGTCTTTGCTTCGAGCGATAGTAGTCCGCTACAGCCCGGTTCACCGGAGTCCTGCTAGCCCAAAGACTACTGCTTGGACACTTGACTGGCCGGCATGTGTTTCATTTCGCTCTTATGTCTGTCCTTCGGGAAATGTCACGCGGTGATACTCGAGTCCTGCCTAGCTGCTACAGCCCGGGATACCGGAGTCCTGTTAGCCCAAAGCTACAGCCCGAGTTCATACGTTGATGACCGACATGCTCAAGTGATTCATGTATGCCTGTCCCCATAGGTTAGTGCCGCTTTGGGTTCACGACTAGCCATGTCGGCCCGGTTCTTTGTCATGTGGATGCTAGCGACACTATCATATACGTGAGCCAAAAGACCCGAATGGTAAGGCGGGAATACCGTGCGGCCAAAGTGATAAGGTGTTACCACTAGGTCGATGTGACTTGGAATCGGGTCCCGACAGCGAATAATGCCCTAAGCCCCCGGCCGCAAAAATTCTGTGCGGCCGATGCCAAAATGAGGTGCAAGAAACCGGGATGTATCAACAAGAGACTAGGTTTACGAATCTAAAAGAATCTTGCAATGGGTCCCTCCCGGGCCTGTGTCTCCGTTTTGCCGTATCCTGGACGGGTGTAGCACGGTGTTCATCTGTAAAAGAGAAGAACTTAGTTGAAAAGAAAAAAGATCGTGCGAAAAATATACTTTATATTAAATAAACAAAGTACGGTTCGAAAAGTGAATAAAATTGAGCTTTATTGTCTCTTGTTGTACATGCATGCAGCCCCTTGTACGGGGGTATGCCGCTAGTAGGCGTTTATATGTTTACGCCGAACTCGTCTAGCCATGTCCGGGGTTCGAATGACCTATTCAGGTGCTTTGATTAGCGGAGCCGGATTAGTGTGTGGCTGTCAAGGCAATCTCACGTTCTTCCGTGCTCGAGTAACACTTGATACTCCCTTTAATGAGATGATGCCGCGTGGACCAGGCATTTTAAGTGTAAGAGATGCATAATGCGGTATTGCATTAAAGCGGGCGAAAGCTTCACGCCCCATTAGTGCTTGATAGCTACTTTCGAATGGGGCGATGTGGAAGGTTAACTTTTCGCGGCGGAAGTTGTCGGATGAGCCAAACACAACTTCTAGCAGTAGGGAGCCCGTACAATGGGCATATAGGCCTGGCATTACCCCTTTGAAGGAGGTGTTGCAATGGCGAATTTTGGTTGGGTCTATCCCCATTTTGCGGATTGTGTCCTGATATAGCAGGTTTAGATCGCTACCTCCTTCCATTAGGACTTGTGTAAATTGGAGTCCGTCGATTATAGGATCTAATATCAAGGCAGTCCATCCTGCGTTCCGGATACTTCCGGAATAGTCCTGATGATCGAAAGTGATTGGTTTTGACAACCATCGTTGGGACTCTGCTGGGATAGACCGTGCGGCACGTGTTTCTATGAGCGCCGCTCTGTTTTTCCCTTTTGTCACTTGAAGTGAGTTCACTGTTTTGAATTTTTGTGGGAAATTCTTTTGTTTTCCGATGCTCTGCTTGTGGGGTTCGTCATCGTTCTCCCTTGGTGTGTCGAGCCCCTTGTGTTCGGCATTGAGTTTACCGGACTGCTTGAAGACTCAACAATCTCTGTGGGTATGGTTCGCAGGCTTCCCAGGAGTACTGTGGATTTGGCATATTTTGTCCAAGATTTTGTTTATGTTGGATAGCTCGTCGTTGTTGTCCTTGAGGGGCAGTTTTTTATGATTCTGCCGGGAGCTTCTGAATCCGGCATTGACTGCCATGCTCTTCGGGCTATTTCCCTTTGTCCGGGGCTGGTCCTTGTTGCGTCATGGTTTTCCATTTCCATCACTGACTTTGGATGTACTTGGGTCGCTGGTACTGCATCTTGCCAGCCAACTATCCTCTCCCGCGCAAAAGCGGGTCATGAGGCTTGTTAATGCAGCCATGGTTCTCGGCTTCTCCTGGCCGAGGTGTCTGGCGAGCCATTCGTCTCGGACGTTGTGTTTGAAAGCTGCTAAGGCTTCGGCATCTGGACAGTCGACTATTTGGTTCTTTTTTATGAGGAACCTATTCCAGAAGTTGCGGGCTGACTCTCCGGGTTGTTGAGTTATGTGACTTAAATCGTCTGCATCCGGAGGACGGACATAAGTCCCTTAAAAATTTGCCCGAAAAGCATCCTCGAGCTCTTCCCAACTTCCAATGGTATTTTCAGGGAGGCTTTTGAGCCAATGTCGGGATGGCCCTTTGAGCTTGAGGGGTAAGTATTTTATGGCGTGGAGATCATCTCCTCTAGCCATGTGTATGTGGAGGATGTAATCCTCAATCCAGACTCTA